>KZ308538.1:509053-544811 GCA_000376725.2 Ladona fulva
ATGAACTTTTATTTTGTTTTCTGATTAAGAGAAGAATTAAAATAATAAAAATCTACACCATTAGTATCTCTCATGAATTTTGATAATTATAAATAATAAGAAAAATTATGCTTGTGAAATAAAATGTGAAAAGGTATTTGTTCCTAACACGTCGTTGCGGAGTGTTCATATTGATCAGTAATGATAGTTCAGGGTAATACCAAAATTTCTTCTCCTAAATTTAGGGTAATACTGAGACTATAAATTCTCCTCTTACATCTAGCCTTAACCTTGCATACACGCACTCTGTCAGAGAAAATCAAATATTACCAATGAAATTAATTTATTTTACCTCAATGTTTAGTCATATCACAAATATATTTAAACGATCATTAGAAAGGAGGTATGTGAAAATGTTTCACTATATGTCACTCGAAATCTTTCCGAAATTAATGGGGTAGAAAATAATTCATTATAATAAATAATTGATAGAAGGAAGTACTCAACAAATTTTCTTCGTGCTTTTCTCTAGACCCAGATGGAATTCTAAAATAGAATGTCAAAGTCCTCCAATGGAGAAAGAATCAGAATTTAATAGGAACGAAATCAGAATGCGCGATTACCCCGATAGAGCCAAACAAATATATCAAACGTAAAATGCATGTACTTTGAATAGATCACACATCCGATATTTTATCATATGAAAATCGGTAGTCTTTTTTGGCGAAATGAAACACATATCAATGTAACATACACCGTGTACTTTATTTAAGAATGCCTCATTTAAACTAATTGGTAGGGCTCCCGAACAGCCAAGCGATTAACGCGTTCTTTGTTGGTGAAAGCGGACCCGGGTTCAATATCCGGTTGGGGCCCACGAGCGTAATGACCTCAGCTGTCAAAGCACTTGTAACAATAGCACTATTAATTGGTAGCGTGTCCACCCTCGATAGAAGCAGCCCCAGGTTCGATCCTGGTGGAAACTATATTGTTCCGATAATGGTTGGCGGCAGGAGGAGCATATGGCCGCAAGAATAATGCAAAAAACCAAATTCATCTTCATTAATAATCACCATTGTAATAATCAGAGCCGCGCCGTCCTATGGGTGCAGGGGGTGCGGCAGTATCTAAACGGCGGCAACAGAAGCGTAGCAAACCATCATTTTTATTACAACAACATTATTTGTCGTCTTCTGTGTGATTCACACGATTAACTAGGAAAGATTATGATGTCAAATTAAAGATTGGCAAACATTTAAAGGAAAGAATTGAGGATAACCCAAGACGAGAAAGGTATGTTTGTTCAGTGGATTGAATCGAAGAAATGGAATCAATAAAAGATTTTCTGGTACAAAGAATAAATCCTCTTCAGGTTTTGGAATATATATTTACTAGAGATTTCATAGTAGTCTTTCCTAATTTGCAAATAGCTTTGCGTGTTTTATTGACACATACGGAGGTTATTGCTAAGATAATTATAATCAAAAGTAATGTGAACTTTTACTCATAATGAACATTCACAATGTCACCATAAGTAATTAATTGTATTGGTGTTAGTAGTAGCAGCAGTAGCAGTATGGTTAAAACTGCTTCGACAGCTTAGGTCATTTCGCACGTGGGCCCCCACCGGGAATCGAACCCGGGACCGCTTTCACCGAAGTCGAACGCGTTGCCCACTTGGCTATCGGGAGCCCCTGTATTGGTGTTTTGTAACCAATGTAAGCTCGGGAACAAAGTCATAAAACAATGGTTTTTCTTAGACTTACAAAATAATGTTTACCTGTAAACCAGGATAAGTACAGTTTTTGTATTTAATTTTAAAGGCGGGCAAATTATGCTCTTACCCAGGCGGCAGAAAGGCTGGCAATAATCATCAGTCGATACCACAGAAACTTTATTACCAACGGGAGTTAAAAAAAGGTGAGAAAGTTTTCTTTCCTTTTTAAATGAAGGCCTCCTTCTCACAAGAAGGAACTCTTGGGTATGTACCTCTACATCCGATTTGTAAGCAAAACAAAACATTTCAAAGAAACGGATACAATGAGAATGTAAGTAGAGAAGATTAAAAAATGCAGATTTCAATTCCTTCTCTAAAGAATGCGATGCAAATTCACCGAAACGTCTAAATCTTATTACTTACACTGGATTTACATTCTTATAATATTTTGACAAATTATATCCGAAAATGCTCCCCGTGCCACACGCCAAAAGTCTGTTTGCAGGGTATTATGCCAATATCGATGCCGATGAATACATTTTTGCAGACAAAATTAAGGTATGGAATGAAGAGACGAAACGTACTGACTTATATGTGCACTTCTTTACAATGCGGTTTCCAAAACATTGCAATTACGTGAATTTTAGAATTAAAATTTTTTAAACAGTTCAACCAAAATTACGCTGCTTAACATAATTTCAAAACGTGCATAAATTTGGAGTGTAGCCACGAAGCTGTCTGGAGTTAAGTCTGAATAATACAGTTAATTTGCGAGACGAGCATTTCCACACAATTCCCCGAAAATCCGCTTCTCGTTCTTCGATTCGACCTCATAATCGCGGACTCTTTTAAAATGCCAGAAGAGCATTATCTCCTAAGAGCAAGAGTTCCCAAAACCCCCAAGTTTTCATTCGGAGCGCACCTGAAAGAACAAAAACCAGAATGCGCGCCATTGCTGCGCTTTGAAGGCCGACGAATGCATTCGGACAACTTTCTCAAAATATCGGAGATACGTCTTTCTACGAACGAGTGGATGCTGGGGGACCTTCATCATTTTCCCTTTATCCCGTCCAAAGACACCCACCCGAAGATTGGAATGCCATCTACCCTTTTTCTCAGAAGGCGGGCGTAGGAGAGCGGAAAAGCAATTTCTTGGGCCCTCCTCTCAACCTTAGATCCTTTCACAAAGCCTATATCCCGCCATCTATATCACTTCACCCCCCCTCTCGGCGCGCTGCAAACGCTGTTTCCCTCGGAAAAGAGAAAGCAAGGGAAATAACCCAAAACAAGGTAATGAAAACGTTTTTATTTCTCCTCAAGTTGTTACCAAATTCTACTGCAGCATCACGTTTAAATACTTAAAAGCTCAGATACGCACGCTATGCAGATAAAGACATTTCTAGGTTCTCTCCAATGATTGAAAGCATAAGTAATATAATTTAAGCACATAAGCATAATTTCTTACCATTTCTGCATTATTTATAATTAGGATAAGGAATAGGTGCCAAACAATTGATCATAGATGAGATTTATTCATAGATAGCCAAACAGATGGACCCTTTATTGACGAGGTTAGGCCCATGCGGGCTTCACTTCCATCAAACCTCGCATTTCCTTATTATATATACAATAATCGATTAAAAAAGAAAGAGTGTAGGAAAAAATCTTTGCAACTGAACGTTGACAAAGAAAAAAACGCACGTTAAATACTTTGTAAATGTTCAGCGTTATTTTCGTACGCTACTTGTGACTTCTAATTTCTTAACTTCACCCCAATACTCCTTTAATCTTATCCGAGTCTTTATATTAATTACCTGATTTTTAAGAATTAACTTAATCACTAATTATGAAACCTACCGTATTTTATTCCCAACTGTTCTCAAAACACTGCTTTTCTCGGAAGTGTTATATATTGCTCATGGGTTAAATGGAAGGGGAGACTTTGTAGTCTCAATTTCGCCCAAAATAGAGACGTTATTTATTCTTTAGCTTGAAAATTGATTTCAATTCTCCGAAGGCCAAAACATTATTCACTTATTTTACCTAGTTGCTTCATAACGCAATAAAATTAATACGTTAAAGCGAAACTTTGTGAAACTCAACTACCATCTTGTAAGAAAAAAACTGTTTCCACAACGGGTTTTTATTCGACTGGTTTCATCAACGAGTTGACATCTTTATGTATATTTTATAGTATAATGTAATTTTATATTTTATTTACTTTCACTATGCTAGTTCATACACTACATTTAAATTTCTTTTATATTCAACTTTAACTGACTAAGAGGTTATAAATTTTGTAATTTTTACTATCCTTTATCCATCACTTTCGCAGGTTTTTCACTCCCCACTTCTCTTTCTGGGATTTTTCCTGCAGTGAAAACCTTTTTTCTGTGATAAAAGAAACCAGTTTTTCTTCTCCACAAGACAACTGTCTTTCCTTCCTTTATTTTGATTTTCACTGAGTTTCTTAAAATCTGTATATATTGCAGTTTAAAATCTCATAATGTTATGTATTCATATTTGTAAAACATCCTGACAAGGGTTAAATGGAAGATGGGACTCTCAAGTCCCAATTGCCCACTGAAAAGACGTTTGTACTGTATCTTCATGTGTCCGCCTGGATCAACCTGAAATGTGAACTCTTTGAAGAAACTATCCAAAAAAACCTGCTGCGGAAATTACTAAGTATTGTTTCTTACAAGATGCTTCATATCGCTAGTAGATGATTGATGATGGTTATGAAGCATGCAGTATATAAACATTGAAAAAGTTGCTCACCCTATTACCAAAATTACTCAAATATCGATCATAAATTGAAATTTCACATTATCTTGATAAAAAGAAAAATATTTACGATTTATCTTTCAGTACTGCATAGAAAAAAATTAATCTTTCATTTTTTTTCAAACTTGATCATTGTCATGATAATAAAAAACCACTGTGGTAAGAGCGATGATGAATATCGACATTAATTTTGATCTCCTTAGTTAAATGCAATGAATCTGTCAATCATTGGGTCACTGTCCTGTCCCTACGTTGAACTTTTCAGGTTCATCGAGGAAAGCAAGGACCGCGCATAGTCACCTCATCTCTTCCTCGAATTTTATAGGAAACGAGGATCAAACCAACATATGGGATGATGCATTTTCAGGCATACAAACGGGCCATATATAAAACAGACAATATTAAATAATATAACATGAGCTATTGGTAAACATTCAAAATTTAGAAACATACAACCGTAAAAAAGTTTCCCTCAGGTCAAGAATATGAATCAAATTATTAATTCAGAACCAGCAGCGTGTGACCCATTTCGCTTCCTTAGTTACGCCGGTCTCATTTCATGTTTGCAATCTTTCGGCCGTTCGTCAAAGGGAAGAACTTCAGTGAGCTGGAGCAATGAATTTCGGGAGTATTCCGAGTGAAGGCAATCCAACTTCTTCTTCCTCGTCGTTCCAAAATTCTCGGAGAAACACGGCTCACAATAACACTCAACTCCAAGAAGCCGATACTCCAAGTTCTTCCTCGACAAGTTCTTGACCCTCTCACACTCTCCCTTTATTTTACTTCGCTCAACTGTCCGAGCGATTCTCTCCCCATCTATCGGACGTGTCAATCAATCGAGAAAACTATCGCCCGCAAAAAAAGTTGATCCGCCTCGATGGGACGGATTCCCCGCCTCGGCGAACTCATCGATATTTTACATCGAGCGAAGAGTTTAGACGCCCTCTGGGAATGGGTCGAAAGAATAAGGAGTTTGAATATGCGCGGAGACAGGGAGGGATTGGCAAGGAGAAGATAACCACTTCTTTCTGAAGAAAATGGTTAACAAACGTAACTGGAATACCATACGTGTAAAAGAGGAATTGGAATGTATACATTACTAAAAATTTGTGTTTTTGTCAAGTTTCATAAGGAGTATAAACCAAGCTAAAGCAAAGTAAATTCCCTATAGCATCCCCGTAAATTGGTCTTTTGTAAAAGTTTTATGCTGTCGAGCGATTATTAACAAAAAAGCTACCTTAAGTAAGGAGAAAATAGACAAAACGTAAGGAGAAGAAAATTATACTTAGAATGTACTCTAACTAGTGAGCCATAAATCTCACTACTAGCATTGTATTAAAAAAATTCAATTTCATGAATTACTGATTTAAAACGAGGTACATAGTCTTTGGCACGATTAGTGGTGATTGTGGTACGCTGAGGAAAGAAAGCTTCATCGCCTGTTATCGCCATTATCGATCTCTATCGGTAATCCCAAGCTTCCCGTTTGCCCCTAAACGCGAGTTTCGCCTTCCGACATACGCTTTATGGAGTATTTTTAAATCTCTAATTTAATAACAGCCGTGTTCCAACTTTCTTTTCTTTCAACTATCCAGCTTATAAAGTATTTTTCACTCGGTCCTTGAAAAGAGACTCTGGCGTGTTTTATTATATTTTGTACAAATGGTGCCGATGGCAGGAAAAACCTGAAATTATTTTGAAACCTAGCCGTGGAAAATCACCAATACTTCTTCGGCTACGTTCGTCCAATCCTAAAAGACAAATCTCTAACTGATGAAATATTACGAAATAAGTAATATCTGTCAAGAGACACGAGATTCTTAATAAGTGAACACCTTTCTAAGGAATCTTTGCGAGAACACTGAGCTGTAGTGAGTTTTCTCCTTCATTTGTACTACATGAGCTGCCACAATATTAGCAATTATGAGGAAATTTTCGTAAGAAAAAATATTGTCCTAAAACTTGCTGAGTAATTTTGAACTTGCCTCGAATTTTCTCAAAGTTGGCCTTCGCAACCCTTGCTGTTTTATGGCGTCAATTTTTAACGAAACGCATCTGCCTCCGACTTTACAACTTCTCGAGTGTAATTCTCGAGGGTCGCAATACTTCACATGTGTCATAACGCAATTTTCCTATCCTTTTATGAAAGTGCGCCAAATGAATCTTACTTTTCATTTACTTCCTGCAACATTCTGAGCGAATTTCCGAACCAAATTACGCCACGGAGACTCAAACCGCTCTTCTAAATGAACTCGAAGAGAAATTGCTCAAAGTAGTGATACTGGTTTATATCGATAAATAAATCCATTTCTACATACATCACGAAAGTCATGGGTTGTATATTTTAAAACACTTCATGATTGTTTAAGACTAAAAAGACATCCTTATTCTTTACTGACTATTCTATTGTAAGTCGTTACGACGTTCCATTACTTTTAAAGATACAGAGGGAAAATATTCCTTAGATCCATAAATAAGGCTGCTAACTGTAGTAAATGTGACAAGAAACTTTATGAGCTGAGAATTAAGCTTCTTTCTCACTTTTAACTAATATTTGTTGGGCATTTTTCTCACAGAATTTGCGATTGATTTTACCAGTCAATAAGCTTTCTTAAAAAAATTAGCGAAGTAATACATACAACCCTGTGCTGATACGGTATCGTTATATATATTATGCTCGGTCATCCGAAATCTCATGTCGATGAATTCCTATTACAAAAGTGATATAAATATGCAAATTACACCCCAGGAAGTCATTCGCCCAATCTCCATGTTTTAAACCATCTAAAACCGATAAAGGAAACTGAAATAATTGATGTTTGACTGTAAAGGAAAGCTGGTCAGATCCTCGACCTCACCACCATTATCTAACAAAAGATTTGAAGTCGATATCAAGCTGAAAAGGCAAAACGAGTTGGTAGATTGTCCCTGTAGTCTTATCGAGATATAAGCAAAACATTCCTCCCAAGTCCAGTGTATTGGATCTATAAATAACACAAAATAGAACAAACCAAGAAGAATGTCGTTATTCAGCAGCACACAAACCTCAGTACCTTCCAAATTCTAATGAACAAGACAGGGGCAAATATAGAAAATAATTTACCATCATCAATCATCCTGAGAATGCAAATATAATTTGGCAACCATCCACGTATTAGTCTGTATAGAGAAATGGGAAAAATATTTCTTTTCGGTTGATTTTTCAAAGGAAAACATTTCTCTACACTTCCCAGCAATTAGGAACAAACAGTTGGAAGAAATCCGTGCACGTCATCTGGCCGAAGTTAAACTTCCAAAAGCGCGTTCGGTTGCGTCATACTTCTTATAACAGCCAACTATCAAAGGCAGAAGTATATGAAAGATACATTCTCTTTACTCCATTTCAACAGACAATTAAAATTTATTACATTCCTCCGGATAATCTCTTCCACCTTAAAGAAAAAAACTTGGCTGAAAATATACAACAGCAGATTCTTCAATGCTATTTTAACTTATAATACAGACAGTATTCATATAAAATATACTATGGCGTTCCAATAAAAGCGTCTAAAATATACGGAATCCGTTTGGTCTAAGTTTACCTTTTAATCCAAAATTGTAGTCAATCTTAAATATAAGGAAGACATGAGTTCATCGTATTTAGTAGTGAAATGAAAATTCCTATTTCAACTTTTAATAATATAAACACCGAGAACTTAAATTCAAATTGATGCGCTCTTCCAAAGAATACCATTCTCTAACTATTTGTGAGAAGCGAACAGTTTTCCGCCAGTCTTCCGTCTCAGCCTGCCAGAGGATGAAGCCATAACCTCGCCATTTTCAGCCCAACCACGTACTTCTGACGGACGGATAACTTCTTTCCTCGGCCACGATTTAGAGAAATAGGTAACTGTCAAGGCAACGCATCATCTTCTCATGAGGCGCAGCAGTGAGGGAGGGATTTCCCTACATTAGCCACCGAGGAGTAAACTTGTCGCAGATGGGGTTTAAAGGAGAAAGGAGAAGGAAGAAGGAGAGAAGGAAGAAAGGAAGAGAGAAGGAGGAAGAAGGGAAAGTGAATGTGGGCGTGGGCGAAGAGGGATTTAGTTAATGGAGCAACAGAGATTTCCTCAAAGCTTCGAGAATCCATTAAGTAAGAGAGAAAGGACGGAGGCAATGTGATTTCATAGTAAAGAAGGATTAATTCGGTCCCCTTCCCCGTGCGAAGGAATTGTTCTGACATTCTTCGACAGAAGGGAGAGAGAGTTGGCAAACAAAAAAGTCGAAAAGCCCCTCTCGGAGATTGGCTGCTGAATGGTTCGACGCAAGCTAAGGGCATAGAGTAATTATCGAGAGAATCGGATTAAGAAGAACCTTCGATAGCATAATTTGTCGGAACGCGATTCTATTTCATATTGCGTTACTTATCGTGCCAGTTAAGATGATGACAATGAAGGGATATAATGTGAGGATTACGGCTTTATGGGGAAAGGGGTTATTAACAATTGCGGAAGAAGGATATATACACACATCAAAGTTTTCAGCCGCAATTTCCAAGTTAAGTTTGAGTAAAGAGCCGTCTTTCGGGTAGAATAATCAGGAAAAATATTTTTCAATAAAAATGTAGCATCGCATCGAGTTAACCACTTAATTATTTCGGAATCGTATTCACTTCGTCAAAGGCAGAAAGAAATATTGAAGCGAAGGACAATCAATCGGACCTTGATCTATGGAGAGAGGAAGAAGAAAAAACTAACATGATACTGCGCTTTCCTGTCACAACTGTCCTAATTTGTTAGAGTGGATTTTGGACAAATTGTTTAACGGAGATTGGTTTCGATAATCCGAGGGTCGTTCAATACGTTCTTAGAAAAAAATATAAAAACAAATAGTTTTGTGTAGATATTTTTTTTGTTTTCAACATAATCTCCTTTTAACTCTATACACTTTCTCCAACTTTTTTAAACCGTCCATTAAGTAGAATTTCGGAAGGTTCTCAAAATACGCATTTGTTTGGGCAATGATCTTCTCGTTCGACGTTGTCCACAGAGCCATATTTTCAAGTTTGGAAATAAAAAGAAGTCACTGGGGGCCAAATGCGATGAATACGGTGGATGTTGTAATAATTCGAACTTTAATTTCATAATTTTTGTCATCAAACCTGCGCAGGTATGCACCCGTGCATTGCCTTGATGGAAGAGGATCTTGAACTTTTTTCAAATGAGGATGCTCTTCTTGATTTCTTCGCTCAAGCGGTGCAACAACGACGCATAATACTCTCCAGTTATCGTTTGACCTTTTTCCAAGTTATCGTTGTAAATGATTGCGCGCGCATTCCAAAAAACCGTGGCCATCACCTTGCCGGCCGATTTCACCGTCTTCGCCTTTTTCGGAGCCGGTTCGCATTCAAAAAACCACTGTTTTGACTGTTTATCTGTCTCTGGTGTGCATCCATGTTTCGTCCACAGTTATGTATCGACGCAGAAACTCAAGAGAATTGCGACGGAAAAGTGTCAAAATAGCCTTAAACTCGATCACATGACTGCGTTTATTCTCTTCTGAGAGCAAACGCAGCACCCATCATGCTGAGATTTTTTTCACACTCTATTTTTCTTGCAAAATTGAAAACACTGTTCCTTGCGAAATGCCTGTGGCCTCAGATATTTCGCGCACTTTGATTATTCAATCACTCAAAACCACATCATATATTTTGTCAATCTTTTGTGGATGTAGTACAGCCACGTTTAAACTCATTTACCCAATTGTAAACAGTTGCAAACATAGGAGCAGATGTGCCATGAACTTAATTCAACTCAAACTTGATCTCTTCCGGTGTTAATGCTTTTAAATATGTTTAATCACTTTTTCTATTTTTCTAAACAAAAAAAGTTTCTTGCTTCAATCGACAATAAAAATGAAACCATGTGATTGATATCTCTGAGACCTTAACAGCTATCTAGTGAATAATGATGCTTCCCAAAAACAAACCATTTATGATTTTTCGAGCGCCATCTCTTAGATTTTCTAAGGACTTATTGAACGACCATCGAAATTCTTCGATTAACTCTGACTCCAACAAGATAGGTATTACATATTTATCACTTTTTTTAATTTCCCAAAATTCAATATGAATTTGATAACGAATTTAATAAAGCGCTTAAAATAAGCACATTAATATTAGCACACGAGTACCATTTACTGAAGTGTGTTATTGGGCCTTATAAATATCGTAAACATGTCACCGACATGCAGCGGCCAATCAAATATCGATCGACACCTCAGGAGTCAATAGATCGATTGCAGTTGCCCTGTTGGCCAGACCTACCATTTGGTAGGTTTTCCAATTTCTTTTTAAAGCTGATAATAAACATAATAATAGTAACGCACTAAGAAAGAGACTTTGATAGAACTAAGTTACGAATTTCCGAGAGGAAAATTGATTACCCAAAATGTATCCACATATTTGTTCGAAAAACAACTTGAAAAAATAGAACTCAGTTCTTATTACTCCCCTAAGTATTATTTTCAATTTCTTCTATCTTCTTAATAATGGATTTTCCTTTCACCTTTTTAAGCAAGGTTTACAGTTTTCTCCGCGAAAATAAATAGCCTTAATAAGGCATATCTTTGGAAGATGAAATCTTGATTTTTTTAATGGATGAGGGTAATAAAATCCTGTCTGTTTTCTAGCGAAAAACATTGTACGCCATAGAAACCTTGTATTATTATAAAACTGATACACAAAAGTAACTAATGATGTTAAAATAATTATGCATGTAAAAACCCAATAATGTAATAGCAGATAATTTATAATAATGAACACTTCATTAACGAAACTGAAATAAAATTGTCAAAATGTATATCGAATAAAAAAGTGAAAGGACAACTTCTAGAAATATGATCTTCCTTTAGGGTAGCGTAATCGGACCGCTACTATTCTTAGTATGCACCAATGACAGCAATCTCATAGATGGTAATTTTGGGATATTTGCGGACGACACGGTAACATACAGGGAAATGGAGAGCAGAGAGATAAATTAACCCTATCGTATAACTTAGATGAAATTATGAAATGGTGAAGTGTAGATAAATGTTCAGTAGTTAACTTCTTCGAAAGAAATACTATTATTAATGATTATTCGTAGTCTCCGTGGGATACACTTATTAACAGTAGATTCAGTAAAATATCTTGGAGTAACCCTCACGAATAACTTAACATGAAGTACCCATGTCCATAATGTACGTGGAAAACCGCTTTAAAATCTCGGCTTCGTAAAGAGAATAGTCGTTCGGAGCGAAGAATAAGTTCGCGAGCGATGTTATTTTGCGTTCGTTAGGCCTCATCTTGAGTAGGCGTGCAGTGTGTGGGACCCTGCCGATCAGTGCTGTATTCGGGTATTAGAAATGGCACAGCGAAAGCCGGTACCTATGTTTTCTGAAGAATTGCTATGATAAATCAGTGAGGGTTACACGGATGCTTAGGGACTCAGGATGGGAATCTTGATATTTTGGAAGTTTTAAGCAAAGGATTTATCTACTCAATAAGTTGAGAGAAAGCACGTTCAGAGATTATGTAGCCCTTATAGTGCGTCCTACATGTTATATAGGCCTTATTGATGCTGCGAGAAAGATCAAGAAAATAGATGCTAGAACAAATCGAATCAATAACACATTTTTTCCGCGAACGATACGTAATAGTAATTGAGTAGAGATATATAGTGATGTTATATGCACCCCCTGCCACACGCCGAAAGGAGGCTTGCAGAGAAACTTACATAGACCTTTGCTTTTATTATCTTCAATTCCACACCTTAGTAGGTACTTCCAAAAATCATATTTATTTCTCACTTCTATTTTCTCATTTTCAAATTACCCCGTGGACAACCTTTTATGAGTAGAAAGTTTCCTTCTGTAGAATATCTCGCAGAGATTTTTCAGAAAAGAATTCTGTACCCTAAATCTCCTTGTGGCTCGTATTTGGCACATAGAAAGTTAATTTCTTATGTCATTTCCCATCGTGTTTTTTTCTCGAAAAAGAGAACCACGCTTTCACAGGCCAACAATCGAGGCTCTCGCATTTAAAAATGTCCAAGTGAGAGGAGAGAGATTCGCTTTATTCGTCTCACAGCGACGATTTTAAATAATAGATTCGCTCCATTCATAACTCCGACGCGGCGAATAAAATCATGAGGGAAATAGAAGCGAAGGAAAATGGCGACACATCCCTCAGAATTTCGGAGAAAAGTAAAAGATGCATCCGCATTAGAGACTTAAATCGACTGTTTCAGGGAAAAAGGGAAAGAGGAAATGAGTTCCATAGTGTAAAAAGAAGACCGAATTCGCTGAAACTTATTTTAGCGCCAATACTAGATATCATTGAAAAGTTAGAAATGTGAAATGTTCATGCTGCTCTCAAACTAATATTTTCATGATTCCTTCTCTCTATTGGAGACTATTCCACGATGCAGCTTTTGTTATTCCTAGTAATAAACACTCTGGTAACCTTACTGGTAGTATTGATCACCTAACGCTAGATTTCCACACTAAAGTGATAACCTAAATTTATATTTAGTGAAAGTGGTCCCGGTTTTGATTTCCCGTGACATGATGTTAATCCAGCATTCCTGAAAATTCAGGAACTACCTCAATGCTGCATAGGTATATAGATAAGGTGCGACTTCCCGTCTCCAAGAGCTATTTAGTTAGCTTAGAAGTCGATTCGCCAAAAGTGTCACACTATAATTTCGTCTGTTTGGGACATTACATATAAATACCCAACGGATGAAAGGATCCCGCAAGTAGCCATAGCAGAGGGGAAATTAAATTACTTCAATTTCACGTCAGATTAATAATTATAAACATTCTTAAATTTCACTTAAGAAAAATAAAGAACTGAATGAATATGACTTTGAGATATGTCCTTAACACCGCTATTTTTAGCGTCTTCGTAATTCCGCTATTTTTCATTTCACTAGTTCAGTTCAAGGAAGCGATTAAATATTGAAATTCGCTCATATTCTGCGTTTCTGCGTAATTCGATAACATTTTGAATCTACTTACAATATGACGTCATGGTAATCACGAGGTAAAAGAGAAAAATCTCTTAATTTCAGCAATATATATGTAATTGTTGATGTCAGCATTTCCGACAGAGACGTTTATGAGAAAAGAAACTACTTACTGAAGTTAGTTAACAGATTTTGATTCTAAAAATTATAACTTGAATTCTCAATGCTTCTACTATGCTTATTATAAACAGCTATAGCGTTATACTAAACTATAGAAGTCCAAGCAATAGTTTCTCTATCATTGTTCGTTTACATATTTCCAAAGAAGTCAATTTTTTTAAAAAGAATTTTAGAAATGAATTTCGTGGACACCTTTATTATTATGGTTTAAAATCTCGAATGCTCTCAAAGTGAATTTTGTACTTGGAATCTGAATGCATACTTAATGAATATTTTTACATTTCTTTCGCATAAAATTGTGTTATAAGTTGAGAACTGTGGGGCACTGTTTCTCACATCGCATCTCTCTCGTCATAATAGTGGGAAAATGAGGAAGTGGAGAAGTAATATTTAGGATGGACAATAAGGGGAACTGGGGAGAGAACTAGGATGAAGAATCTTATGCCAGTGGACGATAACTGCTGCTATCAGTCACTACCCTACGTTATAACACATTACCACTACCCTGAACACACTATAATACGTTATAATACTATCAACACACACGTATATAAACCTCAATCGGGATAGACAGACTCTGGCTACTTAAGTATAAGGAGCATTTTGCAGTTATTAGCAAATCATCCCCTTGGCGACCAATGTCATGACTTGCAGACTTTGTATCTTTTGCAAAATTAAATAAGAAAAAATGGTCGTAAGAAATCGAGACAAGTGTAAAAAAAAGAAAGGAAAATTATTATAGATTCTTATATTTTACTTGTGAGATACTAATATAGATCCGGCAACTTAAAAATACGGAAAAAGAAATTCAATTTCCAAATTTAAAATGTTGATAAATATCCATAGGCGATTTCATTTCTTTGTGTAGAACGTTATGTTAACCGATGATGGAATTAAACCTTTTCGGTTATTACAACAATTACTCATTGTTTCCGATAATAATAGCAATTTCTTCTTATAAACACGTGACAAGAAAATTTGATCTTGATGACAAAATACACATATTGTCAGAATAATACCAGTAAAGTAAAATCGCGGTGCACTGCTTGATATATGGTAAAATGTAGTAATACTAGTCAAAATTAGTATACTCTGATACTAGTTATACTTTGTATAGGACTCTTCATAAAAAAGGAGATGATCTTTTAGCGAAGAGGAGAAGCCGAAGAAACAGTGCAAACTTATTCCAACAGAAATGAAACTGACGACTGCAGAAATTAACCAAAAGCCTAATCAAGATATATATCACCAACCTTCAGATTTTAAGCCAATGTCCAACACAAGTTTGAAAAACTATTCATGTTGTGTAATACCTGGAAGTATTCTTAATTATTGTAAGTTCTAATAAGATTCAGATGTTATGTACTTAAGAAGATCATAATTTCCTACTCGAATTGCCCAAAGGTAACATTTATCATCGATTATCATCTATCCTGATATAAACAATCGAGAGTGACCTTTGACCCTTACATTTACCACCATTACTCTTCTATAAAAGGAGTGCCAAGATTTCCTTTTATTTAAAATTAAACAGAAAAATTCGTTTGAAAAATCTTACTACATCCTATTTTCTCGAGAGTTTATTGAGAATTAGTAGTAATTTACATGCTGTACAGTTTTCTATCCCATTTGCAACAGCGCAAATGAGAGATGAGGAGAATTAGGTTAGGGCTCCGATCGTTAGAGATGCGATCTTAAAACAAGACGACTTTGTAAACAACATCTTCGACGGTGGCATTATAGTACCCTAAATGGATAGTTAACCACAGCGTTCATCAAAGCTATACACTCACTACGTCACGCAGCTCAGATTGGCCCAACTAATTTTCGCTAATAATTCCACCAACAGAGATTCTGGGCGAGATAGACGAGAGTGTGTCATGGAAGCGTATCATGAGCATCATTGCCAGATAAAAGAAGCAGATTATTTGATTCGCACGAAAGACTAAATCATCGGTTGACACTATTGGTTGCGCAAACAATATTACGAGACTTGAAATATTTGAGGAAAATAAGAAAAAATCTTAAAAGTAGTTTTTCGACATAAACAGCTATTATAAGAATAAAACAAATTCAGCATCAATTATTCCTTTTCTGAAATTGAAGGCAATATTAATATAAATGTTAACATATTAATTTTAAAGAGGATAGCAGCGCATTTGATATCATTTTCCATTTAATTAAAACAGATTCATGATGCAGCATTGTAATTGGTGTTCAATTGAAAAACAAGTGAAAGAGCTTTGACGCATGCTTTTGCTTAGACTTACGGAAGATTTAAGCCAACGCTTGTTTCACAGAACAGAAATATACGGCTTTGAAAATACATATTAATAAATAAACTCAAAAATTAAATTTTACGGATCATTTTTAATAATAGTTCAAAAATAAGAAAGGATAATCAATCATGCTAGATCAATATATATTCTAATAATTAAATCTAATGTTTACTTCAGAAATCGTACGATTTTATCTTTGAGGGAGGAATATTTCATACGAAAACATAAGGTACGGATGTGTGAGAACAGTAAAAACAATATCATAAGCAAGTTTGAAACTAAATAGACTTCAATTAGATTAAAACTAAGCGCAATTACTCGTAAATTTTGCAACATTTTATGAGCCATACGACTAACAATTTGGCGTAACTATTCAAAATTTGCCAAGAAAATTACAAATTAGCTAGAAAAATAACGCACACATATAGACACACTTTTATAAATAATTTAGGAAAAAATATCTGTAATGCTATTCTGAGTAAAACTCTGAGACTTCTGATAGAAAAGAAAAGGATTACCTTTCATGATAACAAATTCAAGTTGGTTACGAAGTTGATTTACAAAACAAAAATATGTTTACTTTGAGAAAATGAATGTGTCAAGACAATTAAAATTTTAAAATGAAGAGAAGAATTCGAGAAAGGAAGGCATAACCGAAAAGGGAGAAGGAAGATTTAAGGTAAAGGAGGACCAAAAGATGGAACGAAAAGCACAAAATGGGGGAAGAATGTGCACGAAAAGAAAAGGGCGGTAACAGAATGAGGCCTGTAATAGCGGAAGCGGGTGAAGTTAATTAGAATTTCGGTGGAGAGAGAGCGAAATAGGTAGGCAATGCAAATGAGGCGAAATCAAAAGAGATGGAGAGAAGTTGGAAAGGAAAATGGAAGAAATGAGGTAAGAGAAGGGTATCTGAAATCGATGAAAGCAAAATATCGATGAATAAAAAGCATGACAGCAGACATATTCTCACTTTTTCGAAGAATCATTCGAATAAAGAGGAATGAGTATTAGATATTAAATGCGAAAGTAACCCATCGTATAAAGCTTGGTTTGCAATATGTTCATCCTGTAATCATTAGCTGAACTTATTTACTTTTTAGTGAATTATGATACAAAACGGTGACATTAACATGTTCATTATCTGTATATCTGAAATGCTGCTTACAATCATGCTAGTTAGAAAATACTTTCCATCCCATAGCAGATTTCGAAACATAAACTAAACAAATCATAATAATGGAGTATTTTCGGCAGGGCTCTTGAGAAGCATATTTATCAATTCGACGTTAAGAGCATACAAATATCAAAAACCTATTTTTTAAATTCAAGAACATTTNCATAATTGTTCTTTCCAAGTTAAACTTTCATCAAGTATTATCCCCATTATTTTGGTATACTCTTCAATTTTTATTATTCTTTAATATTCTAAAATTAATTGCAAATTTACGCCACATTATTAAAATCATTTGATATCACTATTTTTCTTAATTTTTATTATTAATTTACGTATAATTTTATAATATTCTATTATACATAGCAGTATTTAGATACCCATTCCAGCTGCCACTGACAAGGTAGTCCCACTGGTACAAACTAATGGAAAATGAAAGAAAGAAAGGGAAACCAGAAGTCTAAATTAAGTTACACCGAAATGGGAATGGTCCCAAATAGAGTTAAGTATCATACTATTAATCACTAGTATAGTACGACTCGGTGTTTTCAAAACGAACGAACTCATTTATTCTTTGTAAGGGTCAGATTTTTAACACGTAATTAAAAGCACCTCCTGAAAAATTCTCCTGAGATGAAGAAATAAATTATTTATTTTGATTCTTATAAGTCCACATCAAAAGATGGAAGACATAAAAAATTACTATCTCAAAATAAAGATTTATAAACATGGAATCTACCCTGAATTTCTTTCAAAATTAAAATCATTGATGTAGTAGCAACAGAAGTAGAAAAATGCCGAAGCTCTCATTAATGAACTGGGAAGATACCAGTGTTTTCTTCGAGAAACGCGACGAAGCGTCGCTAAGAGTTTGGAATAAACAAGGAACCCTTCGAAGGGCATAACAATGCAGCAGTGGTTAGCCTCGCGAATACGGAAAAAGGAAAGAATGAAAAAGGCATTCTCAATAAAGGAGAATCCCGTAAAAAGAGGGAAAATTGGCAGAGGCGGTGTCTTTGGCAACAAAAGGTCAGCATCCTATTAATGTACGGAGCCTCCACTTTTTCGTGGCGGGGAGTCGATAAGGGAAGGAAGAAAATGGGAAGAGTGAAACCGCGTCGAGAAAAACACGTAATGGATAGGGTTAGGGTGGGAAAAGGGAGCAGTTTCTCCTTTTGCATCCTCTTTCCGGAAAAGGGAGCGTAAAAGTTCTACATGTTGCAGGGACGAATGAGTTTCTCTGAACGGAGCGAAAGGGTCTTTTGCGAAAGATGTATAAGAAAATTGGGAGTTGGGAAGAGTAAAACAGTAAGGATGTATTCCAGTAAGAAAAGAAAATATACATAAGGTACGTAAATATGTGCGAGGTATAAATGTAGCTCTGATATGACGTTATGAATCTCGAAAAAAATTCAGAACCATGTTGATTGCGTCACGAATGAATGCATCATCTATGCATGTAATAGAGTGCCTCCTGTTGGGAAATCGAACTGCAATTTTGTATAAGCACTAAGGGTAAAGATTTAAGAGAAAACCAATTTAAGAAAGAATATTGACTAAAAAAATGTAAATTGAAAATCAGCTTAAAGCTTCTTTTCGTATTGATGATTTGGTGACAATTATATTTATATTTTCTAAGCTGGATGATGATTTTACAATAAATCTCTTGTAAATATATATCTAAATATTAGATGATATGAAAAAACCAGATCAGATGTATAATTTCCAACAAACACTGCCTAAATATTTAAAAAGCTTTGGAAGAACGACCGATATCAGGTGTTTCAGCATAGTTAGCCAAAGAAAATTCAAAGATAGCGTTGAAGATTTACTTAAACTCTTGAAAATTATTATAATGAATACGCATTCATCAACAAGATAATTGAGATACGCAGCAGCATAAACTTTAGCAGAGAAAAATTCTCGGCAAAATTCTCTTATGGGATCAAATTAGCCCTCCTTTGGAATATAAACAGTCTCGTATTAAATAGAAAAGAATCAAAATTCAAATGAAAGATACAATATCTGCTTAATGTCTCGGAGTGATTTCATCTGCAAATAGAAAAGGGAAAGAAGGAAAAACGCGAAGTGGAAAAGCGAAAGGAGAAAAAAGGCGCGATGCAAATTGCCGGTGGAGAGGTGTGGGGACGAAATGAAGCGGAAAAATGGAAGTCCTTTAAGACGGAGAAATTGGCATTGGCGGTGGTCCTTTGAAAGTAACGCCCTCTCCAAAGGGAAAAGCCGTTCCACGTCTACCGAAGGCCGCTTTCAGATGACTTTTTTCTTTCTCTTCGAACTATTCAATGACAAAGACGTCCTTTGCTTAGCTTTAGAATGGATATGGCGGATCGTTTGGAGTTCTGAGGTTATATTTTCTCGCTTTATTATCTCATCTTCAGCCCTCTTTCGCGGAAATCTCTTTATTAGTCTCCTCTTGCGAGTCGAGAGTGTTTGTCCATTTTTGCCCCTCATTCGATTTGATATAAGCATTTCTTACACAAAATAACCTCTCATTCATAACATATACTGGATAACTAAATTACGCTCATAGTATATCGAGAATAGCTGGAAATAGCGAAAAGGTTCGAATAAATCGATGGACACATTAACTCTCTTATATTGCAGGAAGTGACTCATCTTCCTTCGAATTCCATATAAAATAAAACATCGCCAGTTAGAGTGTGGCCGCCGATTGTGCTGATTAACAATTCTGGACTTAATTTGACGAACGGCCGAACGTTTCTCAATTTTGTCTTCCAATCTTCCGCACCGATTTCTATCGATACGTCTTCCGATAATCTTCTGCCAAAATTAGAATTTTCAACACTATAGAACAGAGCTAGAACTTATGGCAGAAAATGTTTTGAGAAATGGTCTAAGAGAAACCGCTTTGCCGTTTTATAACCATATTTTTAAATTAATTTCAGTCTACGATTCGTGAAAAATGTTAAACTTCAAAAGAATAAATAGAACACTTTATTTATACAAAACATTTTCAGCTGTAACAGAGTCTCTGTATCCCAAATTATTCATAATTCTTACTACTTTCTGTTGTGTTTTGAATATGTTCTTCCAACCTGGAGATTTTCCTAGAGGATGATACCATACTTTAAGACAGACTGAAAATAAGCATAACACAAAGTTAAGCTTGTTAAAATACAAGTGACTAAAGATATGCATGATATACTAAAGTATGCCTTGTTTAGTTTAGACAACACACTACATAATTGTTCTTTCCAAGTTAAACTTTCATCAAGTATTACCCCCATTATTTTGGTATACTCTTCAATTTTTATTATTCTTTAATATTCTAAAATTAATTGCAAATTTACGCCACATTATTAAAATCATTTGATATCACTATTTTTCTTAATTTTTATTATTAATTTACGTATAATTTTATAATATTCTATTATACATAGCAGTATTTAGATACCCATTCCAGCTGCCACTGACAAGGTAGTCCCACTGGTACAAACTAATGGAAAATGAAAGAAAGAAAGGGAAACCAGAAGTCTAAATTAAGTTACACCGAAATGGGAATGGTCCCAAATAGAGTTAAGTATCATACTATTAATCACTAGTATAGTACGACTCGGTGTTTTCAAAACGAACGAACTCATTTATTCTTTGTAAGGGTCAGATTTTTAACACGTAATTAAAAGCACCTCCTGAAAAATTCTCCTGAGATGAAGAAATAAATTATTTATTTTGATTCTTATAAGTCCACATCAAAAGATGGAAGACATAAAAAATTACTATCTCAAAATAAAGATTTATAAACATGGAATCTACCCTGAATTTCTTTCAAAATTAAAATCATTGATGTAGTAGCAACAGAAGTAGAAAAATGCCGAAGCTCTCATTAATGAACTGGGAAGATACCAGTGTTTTCTTCGAGAAACGCGACGAAGCGTCGCTAAGAGTTTGGAATAAACAAGGAACCCTTCGAAGGGCATAACAATGCAGCAGTGGTTAGCCTCGCGAATACGGAAAAAGGAAAGAATGAAAAAGGCATTCTCAATAAAGGAGAATCCCGTAAAAAGAGGGAAAATTGGCAGAGGCGGTGTCTTTGGCAACAAAAGGTCAGCATCCTATTAATGTACGGAGCCTCCACTTTTTCGTGGCGGGGAGTCGATAAGGGAAGGAAGAAAATGGGAAGAGTGAAACCGCGTCGAGAAAAACACGTAATGGATAGGGTTAGGGTGGGAAAAGGGAGCAGTTTCTCCTTTTGCATCCTCTTTCCGGAAAAGGGAGCGTAAAAGTTCTACATGTTGCAGGGACGAATGAGTTTCTCTGAACGGAGCGAAAGGGTCTTTTGCGAAAGATGTATAAGAAAATTGGGAGTTGGGAAGAGTAAAACAGTAAGGATGTATTCCAGTAAGAAAAGAAAATATACATAAGGTACGTAAATATGTGCGAGGTATAAATGTAGCTCTGATATGACGTTATGAATCTCGAAAAAAATTCAGAACCATGTTGATTGCGTCACGAATGAATGCATCATCTATGCATGTAATAGAGTGCCTCCTGTTGGGAAATCGAACTGCAATTTTGTATAAGCACTAAGGGTAAAGATTTAAGAGAAAACCAATTTAAGAAAGAATATTGACTAAAAAAATGTAAATTGAAAATCAGCTTAAAGCTTCTTTTCGTATTGATGATTTGGTGACAATTATATTTATATTTTCTAAGCTGGATGATGATTTTACAATAAATCTCTTGTAAATATATATCTAAATATTAAAATCCAATATTGCTCGGCCGATTCATAATATTTATTCCGACAACTACTTGTTACTTAAAGCCATACATTCCTCTTTTGGTATATACCATCTTTGGGGTTACACTCACTCTAGAACCTTAGTTTATGAATTTAAACAGCGAAACCTTCATTCCAAAGCAAAACGGTCCTTCTTAAGAAACTGCCGATCTTGAACTTCAAACTTCCTTTTCGGCGATACTATTCATCTCTTAAAGACTAATATTACCACAATTGTAATGTTACGCGTCGGTGAGAACGTTTCAAATGCGCCGAAGAGAAATTATTACAAAGAAGACAAACTAATGCATACATTCTGTTTGAAGTTTTCCATTTCACCGCGAGGACTTCGCACAAAGAACCGATTCTTTTAGAAAAGTTTCCGCGTGGAAACCCTCCGGCAACGATAATGAAAGAGCGCTCTATTTTCATGCAGACATGAATAATGGAGACTTCTACGAAAACTTTGACATCTATAAAATTTTTAATTTCTGAATTTCGAATCTTTATCCCTTTTTCCTCACCTTAAATTTTCCTCCAAGATTTCAAATAGATGCTTTAAGTATAAAAGCACAGAATGTATTACATAAAATGTTGAGCAAAACCAATACGAAAACAGAATTTAATATATCCTTGAAAATGAAAGTAAATATGGAAGATAACACGAAAAAATTCCTTCATTAAAAATAGCAAATATTGAAATACAATTTTTAAAAAATCAAGAAAATTAGAAGTAAAAGATAAATACCCTAATTTAAGAATATAATATTCAGGTAAAATACTGAATAACGATATCATTAATGTACTACTATAGGACATTATAAAAATATTTTTCACGAACAATTCCTATCAATATTTTCGCTTTATAATTTAACTAAAACTTACATCATAAATCTCTTGGAGTAACTCATAGAAACTTGGGACTACTTTGCTTCAAACCTATTCCAAAGCTTTAAATCATTCCAAATTTTCAGAGAGCAGAAATTGTCGATTTTCGAGCCCTGGGAGCAAAAACCACAGCCAAAATTTTTTGACAACTTAGGAAGTGTGCAGCGCGTGGGGAAGATTTACCTCTCATCGAATCTTCAACAGTTTCGAATTTCCTTCCTTGAATGGAATTGGCAGGTGCGGTCGCGTAATTAATGTCTCAGGGAGAAAAGTAATAAAACCTACCTTCCAACAAGCACTCTTACAGGATTGGGAAATCTCTTTCACCAATCCCTCTTTCCCCAAATTTCCATTCGCATTTCAACTATTCCTCTGCTCTCCGAACCAATGTTTCGCGTTGGAAACTCCATCTCTCATATCTTTCATACTCTTTGAACTCTCATATTGGCAACCAAAAGCCATTTTCCGAAGTCCGACCCGAAAAGCAGTAGACTCGTATTTCGTCCCTTCCCGGAGGCAACAGAGTCCGACTGACCGCGGAAAATTTTCCATTGACCAGTCTTCTATGACGACGCAAATATAATAAGAGTATTTTTTATTTACGGAGGTGGCCGCAAGAGCACGACACCGTCTCCCGTCCTTGGTGACTCTATCGAACTTGAGATGGAATGGAGAGCGCGTCTTACAAACCGAGTTTCTTTATTTCATTTGTCATCCAATTCGCCTCCATTCTAGGTCATCCTTGGTTCCTTCCAATTTGACGCCTTTCCCCTCCTCAAAGACACTTCCACTCCCCAAACCTCTTTAAGAACCCCATTCGGAAAGATATTCTGCTCTTCTTCGGAGGAACCCATCTTCGCTCTTCTGTGTAAGTGCCCCTTCTCTTACAGCGTAACCTTTTCACCAACTCCTTCTACGGACTCAAAGATGAGATAAATGTATTAAAACGTATCCTTTTCCCGTCCGAAACTCCTCTGATCTAATATTCGAGAATATCGAGGATTCTTTTAAAGTCTGTTTTTACGGCGGAACTCCGATCTTTCGGATCCACTAATTTAAGGATTATGGACGTCGACTGACAGTTTCATGCCTTCCTTATCGAGTAATTTCAAGCATTCTGGGAGAACATCTCTTCATTTTAAAGGAAAAATGGATAATCAACAACCCTTCCTAAAGTTTCTTAACGGCATTGACTTTGTTTGCCGGCAAAAAACAGGCATGACTGCCCATAGGTAGAAAAGAAGAAAATTTTCTTTAGGTAGAAGCAGTTGCATCAATTAGTATACTTAAGCTTATTCCTAAAGGAGTGCATAGTTAAATTTACTGAATAGAGAAATTGGTTAAGTAGAATTTTTCAACGACGAATGGGGATAAAGGAGACTGAATTGACATGAAATTGCCACCAATCTGAAATCGCAAGTTACCGAATTGCCAAATTATTATCTAAATGATAAGAGAGTACTTTACCGGGCACATAGATGGTTGTTATTTTTTGAAAAATATTACTATGGTCAAAATTACCAACCTTAAAAAGCTTAAGTTTGAAATTTCAAGATGCTACGTTGTTTAGTATTTATTTGACAGCCATCAGTGGTGGACGCTCTTAGAGAAATTATAAACCTGGAAACAATTGGTCATCGTTATGTGATACAATCCAACATTTGAAAGGTCTCAGTCCAACTAATATCAAAGCCGAGCTCTGGGGGCTCCTTCATTTACAGCAATAAAATATTGGTTGGCGGAGTTTAAACGAGGCCGTACGAGGTGCCAAGACCACATTACAGTGGTTAACTAAATGAAGACACCACGCCAGAAATGGTGAAGAAAATTCACAAAATGGTGTTGGATGACCGTCGACTGAAATTGCGTGAGCTAGCTATTTCAAAAAGTGATGTACATCGCATATTGACTGAAACATAACAGAAAGGTGTGTACGAGATGGGTACAGCTTTTGCTCACAATGAAACAAAAACAGTATAGTGTGGTATTTATAATAATACAAAAAGGAATAACTATTAAACTGTTAATGTAAATAAATCGAAATTGAATTAATTTTCATTACAGTCTACGTATATAGCCAAAGTTACTCTAAAATTCCTTTTTGCTGAAAATAAAACAACCTGCAGTAGGAAGGAAAGAGTACACGAAGATCCAGGGATTGTTTGTTCTCAAGAACCATGGGATGTTTAAGAATTTAAAGGTTATTGGAAGTACTGTATAACCTAGGTATGTGATTTTAATCACGTTTAGCATTAACTCTACTCATCTCAAATGTATGATGTTGAAGTATCCAGAACAATCTATTACTCTTTTATCGTCAATTTCCTTCTTTATCTTTCATTTACGGCAATCTTTCGGACAGAAATAGAATATATTCAATAAAGGAACAAATAGATTTGCATAAAAAATCCCACTCAAAATTTAAAATACGAGCTAAGTCGAGATATTGAAGCCTGAGAATGTTAGTATGAAAGCATATTAGTGAATTGTTCCAGTATACTTCCAATACAGCCCAATGTTGAATATTCCCAAATTTGCTCACACCATGCGGCAGATTTTAGCGATGGTATTTCTGGTTATAAACAGAGGAACGAATATTTGGATAAAATCGCAGTAAAGTACCTATGTTTCCTTTTAATATATTATAGTTGACTTTTTTCGCGGAATGAAATTTTAGTAATAAAATAGATTAATATAGTCCATTGATGGTTTGCGACCAATACGTAAAGATGGTATTCACCCAGTAAGAGAGCCGCTGTTTCATCGTAAAGCTCACACGCGTTGGGAAGTTTTTCTTGGGATGGAATTCCTAACATTTCAGAGCGAATCTAACTCAGAATTTTAGAGAGAGATTCAACCTTTGAGGTTACTTCTTCGCAGAACGCACAAAATCCCTCAACTGTTTTCATTTTTAATTTCCACATCTCTCTCATCTTCTCGACGGCATACCAAGGCTCCGGAATTATTTTTTAGCTGATGAAGGTGCCTGTCCCAGTCTATAAGTAGGTCGAGAACTTCCGGAAACGGAGGGCAGACAGTCAGTGGTGCCGATTTTCAGGAGAATGATACTTCACTTACTTCCGGGGAGAGAAATTTGAAAAACTGTGTAAGAGGAAAATATGCTGAGTTTTAGCGAAGGAATCTGGAACTAGAAATTATATCATTTTCTTCAGGTGGGAAAGTTATAACTTCCAACGTTTTTTATACAAATATATTAAATGCTTCGTTTAATTAAAACCTAATTTCGTAATTTCTGATCGAAAAGTGGTGGGGTTATATTCAAGAATAATTTCTGACTTTAAAATAATGTAAGCGAGACTAAACTGTAAATATTAAATGTGCTAAACTCTTAAATCTCTGAATTTGACATAAAATTATCCAAACGATATTCTGAAGTATTTATAATTATTATCATCTCCGAAGTATTTATAATTATTATTTATATTATTAGTATTCTGAACCCTTCATTCAGGGAGCTTCTACTCTTCTAATATTTAATAGTAAAAGTCAAATGCATTGATTTTATTCAGCTTCTTTCGAAAACAAGCTTTATATTTACTACACGATGAAAGATGTTTTACAATACTTAAAAATTATTCTATTTTATATTTTCATGAGAAATGTATAAAAGTTTACTTTAATTGTTCAAATTCCTTTGCTTCTCGAATATAATAAAAATAGATAGAGGACTCTCAATATATGTCGAAAGGGTCATCAAAGAACTCCTTGCGGCAAAATTCAGATTTATAAATGAGGAAAGTAGATGATGAGTAAGGAAATAAAAGGGGCGGATATAAAATCAAGAATAGAGAACAAATGATCTTGTTTTCGATGCTCAGAAGATATGTTATATATAACAGGAAATATATCAGATTCTATTTTATTCTATGGAAAATTAATGCTTTATGACGTTTTAGCAGAACAAACAAAAACGCCGCAATCCCACTCAGTTATGAATTCAAGTAGTGTTATTGTGTTCTCTTGGGGAGTTATATAAGAATTCTTAGTAAAGACATATTTAAAACAAAATGTGGAATTGTGGACAGCTATCAGACTAAACAGTTCCGCTCATTGGCAACTGCGACGTATCAGAGCAATATTAAGAAAATGTATGAGAATTATGAAGAACACTTTCCTCTTGGATGTACGCCACCAAAGTGGTAACTCTAACTGGAGGGGATCTTCCGCAATGCCGTTGAACCGATGACGAATCATTATTCAAATTTCCTTCGAATTTCGAACCTTTATTCAGATTTTTAACTTTTTCTGATATATTTTTCGTGAGCAATATTATTGGAGACCCTTTAGCATAAATGCCGAATTTAAGATACGTTAAAGACCATTTCTGCTTCAAATAACAAACCTGACAAGTCGCGAGCTTTTGGAATGCACAATCACAGGATTTATTTAATTGTAGAAGGCTCATATAAATTCCTTTTCTTTATCGCTGCTGTATCTAATTGAAAAATTAATAAATACAAATAATAAATTCATTAAATATTCGCGGATATACAATCGCGAGTAACTTTGGTTTCAAATTTCAAATGTTTAGCACTCAATCTAGGATATTAAAGCCTTTTCCTAAAACAAAAAGGAACCAAAATCATGTGTGCATTTTTTTAAATTTTCAGGAAAGCGAATGTTTATTTTGAAAATGATCAAAGAAAATCAAGTTACGAAGTGAAACACTGCTTATTAAAAATCAGTTTCAAATTAAATTAAATAACCTATTATTTATTCTCGAAGACAAGCGCATACTTGGGTTTTAAGTTTTTCAACTCAAAGGTAAAATACAATTTGTAATTAGAAAGGGCTGTCCGATATTCACTTTGTGTGGGCCAACTTAACTTCCATTATGTCTTTGCTGGCAGTATTTCATGTGTTTCGCATTATTACACTCCCTTTTACTTCTTCTAAAAACGAAAGCCTTGTTGTAATAATATTAAAATGAGCTTAATTCTTCACGTTATACATTAGCTTTCAACCAAACAGATTCTTCCACTTCCGTTATCAAGATTTCGGTTTAAGAATTACATGAAACGTTCAGAAAAGAATTCGTTGGGACATATAATGTCCACGGTTGGACATCCTTGATACACAATATTATAACACTCAAAATTTAAAGAAGCGAGTAAGTATGGTAGTCTTGGAGGCTCTCAGATAGCCAAGTGGGTAGCGCGTTCGCCTGTGATGAAGGCAGTCTCGGGTTCTATTCTCAATAGGGGCTATTATGTGCGAAATGACCTCAGCTGTCGAAGCCCTTATGAAAATACTGTGGAAGCCGTAATTGATAATACGATTACGATTACGTTCGGGTCACAAAAATGTTCCTTCAGAACAAATGTTTTCTGCGAGAATTTAATTTCTAATTGCAATTTTAAATTGTTCTAAAGTGTTCTAATATACGTTGAAACTTTTAATCCAGCATCAGTTAAGAGTTAAATGGCATAAAGAAGTAGCTATCTAAATCGAAATCGGGAACATTGTTATTCGCCTCGCATAGTTAGCATTCGTACTAAAACTGCTCCGGGCACGAACAATAACCCGCCAACATTATAATGCAAACCTGCAAACCCCTATTCTAGCGAAAAACGAGTCGAGAAGCGAAAGTGGATAAAAATAACGAGCCCCTTCGGGCGAAAAGATGGCGCCAAAACAAAAGACCAACGCAGAGCGAAAAGCGGAAACAAAATATGACGAGACAAATTTGGAAATATCCAGCTGAAAATCTAAAGAGTTTTCGTCGCAATAAAAAAACTTCAAAAAAGAGGCGTAAAACG
Source organism: Ladona fulva (assembly GCA_000376725.2). Taxonomy (NCBI): domain Eukaryota; kingdom Metazoa; phylum Arthropoda; class Insecta; order Odonata; family Libellulidae; genus Ladona; species Ladona fulva. The sequence continues at coordinate 537,584 of KZ308538.1, forward strand.
TTAGCGTAGGCAGCAGCCTTTCACTTAGACCAAAATTCCGCATCGTTATTCCACGAATTTACGAGTTCCCACGTCAAAAACGCCAGCTACAGCTGTACTTAATGTTTGCACCCCCAGTACTTGCAGAGTGCGACCAACGAGAAGACCTTTTAATAATATACGGACACTTACCGATATTCCTGAAGCAGAGGAGAAGCAATAGCAGTCGGCAGTTGAGCCAAATGTTGCCCTTCCTAGCGGCTTCCATTGGAGACCGCAACCGCTCTCAACTCAACAGTTTGACCCCTGGGGCTGGAGCATCCCCGCCTGTGAAAAAAGATAAGCGGTTAGGTTTTGGAAATATAAACACGCTCATTTTCATGCCGTTACTTCTCTCTACGAAACAACAGAAAACAGAACGTATGAATTTTTAACGAGCTTTTTAGACACTCTTCATACATTATATCCCATACGACGTATTCTCTTTCTTGTACCGATACAAGCGTTAAAGTATTGACAACGAATAATTTATTGTCCATTCCTGTTTATCTATAGAAAACCATTATCTGATCAAGTGGAATACGTCTCTCTTCATTATACAAATTATTTAAGCGATTTTTTTTATTCATCCGAAACTATGGGTGTAAAAGTATGGAAGTAATCTAAATAGGAATAGTGATATTTTAAAGTTCGATCTTTTGGAATTATCTATAAAACTTTCTTGGGAGAAGGTATAATAAACCCAATACAGATAAATAATAAACGTGATACTAAATTTAAAGTTATCTCTTTACCCAATTTCTAATTCAACGTATTGCATATTTTACAGTATGGGTGAAAATATAATTTTCACATCGCAAAATCAAAACTGCGTAGTTAGCATAAAAAAATTTTATTTTAGGGACAGGGCAACTAAACCTGTTGTGCTAAAATTGAAATGTATTTAAATAACTTTATCGTCAAAACAGGTTCATCTAGAGAAAAAAATGCGTTTTAAAAATTCAGAGAAGAACTCTTTTTGACATACTTCTTTTTCCGATGGCATTCCTATTATAGTATTATAAACAATTTCATAGCCTTTTCAGTCTACGCCACGGTTATAATTCTGCCCAACTCTTTAATTGCTTCAAAAGCGCTCTCTTCTTCGGCCCGCCTGCCCTAAACAAATCTTCCCCAATATTTTTTCTTCTTTTTCCTGTTTCATACATACAATTATCCTATACCTGTATATTGATATTTATGGATCTAACTTTCACTTCCTTGATAATTCAATTTCCACATATTTGAATACTTCAATAAGATCTATATTTTAAATTACTTAAGTATGACTCTTTCGTTATTATTTCTTAGTAAAGAGGAAACTAGAGAAATATAAGTATCCAATGTACTTCTCAAGTATTCCTCCAGCGAGTACGTCGATAAAATGACTTGAACGTTGTCATCCGATCGGAAAGTCTCTCCTAAATGGCCGAGGCCAATTGTAGCAGCGCACGGAGCAGACCTTACGCTGCAGAAAGTCTAGTCGTCGATGAAAAAGAGAAAATCTGAGGTCTCGAAGATTCATCCGTAACACAAAAAGAGGTCGAACTGGACGTAGGAGACGTTTTAGACCACGGAGACTGGTGTGGTATATCATATAAGACATGATTGCTTCCTCTGTTCATCTGTTATTCATATGACAATTATTATCCTTGAATATCGATACAACAGCCACTTATTACCTTCAGGAAATTAGGGAGAATAAACTCAAAGCACTGCGGATGAATCATATTTAGAAATAAAGGAAATCAGGAAAAGAAGTCCATTCCATATAAAACCGTGAAAGAGAAACTTTGAGTAATAATCCTAGTAATATTATTATAAGTGCCTCGACAGCTAAGATCATTTCGCTTATGGACCCCCACCGGGAATCGAACCCGGAACCGCTTTCACCAATGTCGAACACGTTGCCCACTTGGCTATCCGGGTGTCCAAGGCAAGGTGAAAATTTATGAAAAATAGAAAGGAGCTGTTAACATTTTTACTCAATATAAAAGTGATATATTGAGAACCTTATCTTCTTCGAAAGAACTCTTCACTCAAAAGTAAACGATCTGACGTAATACCAGTATTACATGCTTGAAACCTAATAAAGATAAAATAAAAATCACTCCTTTTACAAAGTATATGAATGGGCGAATAGATTCAGTGGAATATTTATAAGAAGAAACATTTGCAGTTAATTGAAAAACGGATGTCTTCGATACCCATTGATGATGTCTTTGTCTTCGTTTGATTTTCCTTCTAGATGTTCAGATAAATTGAATTTTCCACCAACACACCACTGTATAGTTAAGACTAAAGGAGTTGGATCGTATTCTCAATATTCTCCTATAATCAGCCTTACCTTCGTTATTTAGAAACGTTAATAAGAGAGATCTTGTTATTTTTTACTTCCTTTTATTAATAAACTTTCATACACTACACAGTAAACTAAGAGGATACAGGAAAATGAAACATAATTGTATTGATGCTTCCTCTTCCATTGGAGTTACTGAGATGTAATTTAAGAGTTGCTGACCATTATGAAAATGCTTCTCATGGATATGATGAAAATACAGCACTCTAAAGGTGATAAGGAAATTTAAAACACTGTACTTAAATTTTACGAAAGCCAAAGTAAGCATTCAAAGTAGCTACATTATAGGCCGATGTTTCACGTCATTTAGTAAAAATTCAATCGGAAAGTATCTGTCAAAAATCTGTTGACAGAAAGAGAAAAACAATTTCACATTTCTGACAAATAATTTACTACCTCCAAGTCATTTTTCTACTTTTTTCTATATTTCAACGACTTCTTTTAAAATACTTAACTCCGGAGGACTCAAAAGAACACGGTTACGAGGGTTCAGTCCTCACCAATAATGAAAAATTAATAGACCAGTAATGTTCAACTGTACCAACTCTTCTATTCCAAAAAATACGTTACTTTCACGAATAAAATTATCTGCGGAGCAGATGTAAAGAGATCTTCTGAAAAGATTACATCGAGAATTAAAGACAAAAGTCGAATTTCTGTTACTATTTTCAAAAATCCTACGAGACGCTTTTCTGCTCCAGTCCAACGGGTCTTCATTGGAATTCAAATACTTGTCAATGGCACACCTTTTCCTGAAAAAAAATCCGTCTCCCGAAAAATAAAAACTTTCAGAGAACCTAGTTCCACCATTCATTTTTCTGCAGCCTCGGAATGATGACGGAAGGGAAAAAAACTTGAAAAGCGTGCAGACTTCGGGGTTTCGAAGTCGTGCAGAGAAGGAAACGTCCAAAGGATTGCGGAATGGGGAAGGAAACATCTCTGGAATGAGAAGAGAGGGTAAGAAAGATGTGATAATAGTTGAGGGGCGATTGTCTGAATTTGGAATCTGCATTCTCCTCTCATATTCAGGCCAATTAAAAGGAGTAACGCCAACAATGCTGCCTTGAGCTACCTGACGAATATGGAAAATTTAGTCGTTACGTAATTTGTTGCGAACTTACTCTTCCCTATACTCCACTTGGAGATTTATTTGTTCCAACTTAAAAAAAACGCGGAAAAAAATTTCGACACTTAGTATTTGTTGAACACTTTCTTTGATAATATAAGATTTATTCCATTCGATTGTATTTTCCCCATTAATACTTGTGATTTATATTTGAAATTGATCAATTTAATATTCATCAAATTATTTTCTCAAAAAAAAGCAGTCCGTGGATTCGAGTCTGATAGAAATCTTTAACAATATGTGTTTATTAAATAAAATATAATAAATTAATGATAAACATAAAGATGATGCCAGACAATTTTCCGTTAAGTATGAATAATTATTCAGATGACACAACAACATGTCTCAAGCAAGTGAAAGTGAAGGCCCGTAAATATGAATTGATTTATTAATAAACAAACAGAAGTAAATAGTATCGATGAAATGCAAATGAGAAGCTTATACAGATAAGCAAAGATTGGAAGATATCTTTCTAGGTCTTATGATGTAGCGTAAATCAAGTAAATTGCCTCATAACCCACGTACTGCCGAGAGATCGTTATTTCAAGCTATGGATCGTACGAAACAAAACGAGATGGAACCAAAAAGAGAGGGAAAGGGGAAAGGAATGAGGTAGAAAAATAAAAAGAAGAGAAGTGACTCTGAAAAGTAAAATGCGAGGATTTTTACAGGTGGTGACAATAGTAACGATTAAGGCAACGGTTAGGATGAAGTATTAGCTGAAAAGGAGATGAATTAAACGAAGGATAAAACATCTTGTAAGGAAAAGGAGAGTTGAGAAAATGGGAGAAAGTAAAGAAAGCCAACTCACGTTTCATAATTTGATCTAAAACTTAGTACATACATTCGCAATTATGAGAGATTTACACGAGCGTTTTTTCTTTTTATACCACATTAATAGCATTTTTTAAACTAAATTAAGAATATCTTTAAATAGCACAAGGTTTGAAAAGAGAGGAATGTGTCGGAAGAGCAGTTAATGTAGTTAATGTATTGGTAGTAAATAGAGAAATCATTTACTGGAATAACGAAGTAGAAGAAGTAGCCATTGAAAGTTCTGATATCCTCCAATCATTATTAGATGTCATCGGGTATTAAAACCTTAAAATATTATACTTCTTATCAGATCTGAAATTTTTATGGGACTCCAAAGAAGGAAGAAAAGCGAAGAAGAAGATAGCTTTATAAAAATTCTGCGGTAGCCGAGGAAAAAAACATTAGGTTCCCAATTTAGAGGAATTAAAGACCCGAGGATGAAATGAAGGCAATAAAATGAAGAAAATAGTGGGAAGAAAAAGAAAGCCTTCGAGTCCAAATTAGTCTAATCACAACAGATGAACTACGAAAAAAGAAATAACTAACCTAATCACAGTAAAAGAAGCTCTTGAAATTTGATGCTTAAAAACTCTCCTAAAATAATACCGTCCCTATAAGTGTATTTTCGATGATTTACATACAGTTATGCTACAGTTTACAGCTCAATGATGCTCGCGGAGGGTAACAGATGCAATCATGAGAAGGAATGATCAGCGAATAGCATATAATAAGGAATACTTTATTTTCTATTTTGCTAAACACTTCATGCCCGACTTCTTAAGTAATTCGGCCAAATCAGAATCCAATAAAAATATTAACTGATTCAATAAATACCAAGTAACATTATTTTATCCCATATTTCTAATACTGACAAGCTAACAAAAATTTTCTCATATTACATAAAGGAAAAGAGAGGGATTTCGCCAAATTTTATACTAAAGTAATATTAGTAATTTACTCAAGCATATTGTATGCATTCCCGAAAGAAATTCGCAGCTTAAATGCCAAATTGGAGAAACTAAGCGGATGTTATTGCAATTAATTTCTGCTTTACCAAGAAATTTTCTTTCTTGTTAAAAGAATTACTGGCCTTTTAAATACAGGAAGCCAATTTGAATTAGTAAGGAAATAATACTATAATAAATAAAAAGGAGATTGGATTTATTCATTATTTACCTAAATCTAACAAAAAGCAAGTTTTTATAAAAAAATCAATAACGTTAATCCTATTAGAGTAGAGTAGAGATAAGTTTTCTTGGTAAAGATGCCAATGATCAATTCCAAGGTGAAAATCTTCTGATGCGAATTATGTCATGTTTGTTACTTTGAAACATTTCAATGTATACCATACATTCTTTCTCTAGCAATATCTTCGATATCTGTTTCATCGTCAGAATATTGAAGAAGGAATCCAATCAGTGGAACGAAATAAACAAATACTCATTTGATTCAAACGTATTCCCCTGGATTAAAGGATTCGATACGCAGTAGAAGAATAAAATCGATGAGTGCCGCAAGGGCGCGTTCTAGGGCCTTCTCGGTTTCCAATCCTTTTTTTTATCGCACGGATTTTGTCCCGCACACACAATCCGAATAGAAAAGAGCTCTCACCATTCCTTTTAACCTTCGCCCCGACGCCCAGCAGATAGATTTGTCCGCGATCGGAATTAAATCCGATTCACCGTTAAGAGCTGCGACCGTGGCCAAAAAAAGTGAGAATGGGCGGGACAAAAGGAAAGGAAATTCTGTCTCCACCCGACCTCTTCAACTCGAAAAAATACAGAAGATTTGAAGATCAGTGGGCGTTGACGAAGGCGGAGTGCGATTTCGGAGGGAAAGAGAGGGAATAAAGAGGGGATTGAAGGTCAGCAAGGTAAGAGGGACGATTTCCGTAGTTGCGTGGGAGGAAATGAAAATGGGAAAAATCAACAGAGATATTGAGCTGAAATGAAAGAATGATAAAAAAAGAGTATGAAATTAAATAGTATATGAAATGCAGCTGGGAAACGTATTCTGATATGGAGAAGAAATAAATATCATTACTTCGCTCTTAGATAAGAAAATGAGAGGAACGTACAGAATGACAAGTAAACAGATTATTTAAGACTAAGTAAGGAAAATTGGTACTATATGGGAAGATTGTCAAACTGCATTCGAAATTAATTGAAAATTGAATGTGATGATTAATAGGCTCTTATTATGAGTACTTATTGACAATTCTATTCGTATTAAAATTTTGCAATACTGGTATAACTTGTTAACATTAATTAGTTCTACAATATTTACTTCATTTACCTTTTAAAGGATGTTTTAATTGTAGATAGAGTCTACTCTAATTGCAGTTACCACTCGGGTAGAATTTGATACCTCAAGTCATGGACGGAAATTTACATACTACGTCATAAAAAACCTTTCAAGGTGAAAGGAATGTTATTTTCTTGCTAATAGTTGAAAAACATTTTTCAATTTTAATTATAATTCATTTTATTCACAAAATATCACATTTGCAAGGTGGATAGCGGGAGATTTTTATATTATGCTCTTCCCCCAGCCACCCGCAGAAAGGCGGCTTGCAGGGTACATATTTATACCTCAATCGGGATAGACACACTGGCTACTTAACCCATTAATGCCCAGATGTATCTTAAGATACATTGTAGTTTAAAAATTCGTCACACATTCAAAACATATTATTTTTCTACCATTCGAGTGAAAAACTACTTAGAGACCCTTTTCCTATCTCTACATGGGCAACTTTGTCTTTTATGATGGGTATACTGTTACAGCCTGCAGATTTTTACCACCCGTGTACCTACCCTTCAGTTTGCGCTTGGAGACGACTGTGTTCAGATGTAAGTATCTTCTTCAAAATTTTTCGTTGCTTTTATATTTATTATTCTAATTCGACC
>KZ308538.1:547728-566802 GCA_000376725.2 Ladona fulva
AATATATATGTAATTGTTGATGTCAGCATTTCCGACAGAGACGTTTATGAGAAAAGAAACTACTTACTGAAGTTAGTTAACAGATTTTGATTCTAAAAATTATAACTTGAATTCTCAATGCTTCTACTATGCTTATTATAAACAGCTATAGCGTTATACTAAACTATAGAAGTCCAAGCAATAGTTTCTCTATCATTGTTCGTTTACATATTTCCAAAGAAGTCAATTTTTTTAAAAAGAATTTTAGAAATGAATTTCGTGGACACCTTTATTATTATGGTTTAAAATCTCGAATGCTCTCAAAGTGAATTTTGTACTTGGAATCTGAATGCATACTTAATGAATATTTTTACATTTCTTTCGCATAAAATTGTGTTATAAGTTGAGAACTGTGGGGCACTGTTTCTCACATCGCATCTCTCTCGTCATAATAGTGGGAAAATGAGGAAGTGGAGAAGTAATATTTAGGATGGACAATAAGGGGAACTGGGGAGAGAACTAGGATGAAGAATCTTATGCCAGTGGACGATAACTGCTGCTATCAGTCACTACCCTACGTTATAACACATTACCACTACCCTGAACACACTATAATACGTTATAATACTATCAACACACACGTATATAAACCTCAATCGGGATAGACAGACTCTGGCTACTTAAGTATAAGGAGCATTTTGCAGTTATTAGCAAATCATCCCCTTGGCGACCAATGTCATGACTTGCAGACTTTGTATCTTTTGCAAAATTAAATTAGAAAAAATGGTCGTAAGAAATCGAGACAAGTGTAAAAAAAAGAAAGGAAAATTATTATAGATTCTTATATTTTACTTGTGAGATACTAATATAGATCCGGCAACTTAAAAATACGGAAAAAGAAATTCAATTTCCAAATTTAAAATGTTGATAAATATCCATAGGCGATTTCATTTCTTTATGTAGAACGTTATGTTAACCGATGATGGAATGAAACCTTTTCGGTTATTACAACAATTACTCATTGTTTCCGACATAGCAATTTCTTCTTATAAACACGTGACAAGAAAATTTGATCCTGATGACAAAATACACATATTGTCAGAATAATACCAGTAAAGTAAAATCGCGGTGCACTGCTTGATATATGGTAAAATGTAGTAATACTAGTAAAACTTCGCACAGAATACGCGGTGTATTTTGGTGTTTTCAAACCTAAAATTGAAATTCTTATATTTTTTACTAAACCATCAGCGTTATCTTAGAGCTTGAATTTATACTGAAATGAACAAGCGTATGTTTCAGGGCACTACACGGTGTGAGTTAATACACAAAGGTAAACTAGATAGCAAAAGTTTGGAAAGCACCTCCCTAGAGAGAATACTTTTCAATTTCTATAAAATATCCCTGAAAAGGTACGGTCTTACTTATATCGACTACTTTGTGGCGCAAAAAGCTCTTCCGTTGAGGGCGATCAAAGTCACCAAGACGGCTGTGGGAGAAAGTGAAGAAGAAAGAGGTGGAAAGAAAGGAAATGAAGAAAGAAAAGTCACAGCAGAGGGAGAAAGAAGGAGGGAATTGGTAAGGTTAAGAGGGGGGTCGATGGAGCAATTTTGATATTTTATCCATTGAAAAGCTCACAAAGAGGAAGGGATTGAGAGAAACTTCCTCCCAAACAAAAGACTGGAGTGGTCGTGAATTTATGGCTCTAAGGTGAAGAATTAAAAAGCGAAAGCCGATTTCAAAGTGGCCGGCCACTTATGGATGAGTACAAAAGAAGTGATCACAATAGGAAGACTGAAGAAATGAAGAGGAAAATGCCTTGGACTGGGGCAAAGTAGATATGATTCGCCATGTCCCCATCAAAGACGGAATATGTAGTATTTAGTTCGGTTAAGTTCTCAAACGAAAGTAGAAATGAATTATTATCGGTGGTTTCACTTCCTGATTTCTCTTAAGTCACTACTTTGAATACTAATCGGGTACTTCTCCATTCGCATTTTACGTTATCCATTAAACGTTCACCATTTTTTGTAAAGGCGATCGTTATTAACTCGTCTCAAGGTGTTTTAAAATTACTAAAAGGTTATCATTACCCAATCCGTAGTAAAATTTTAAAATGAATTGAAATAAGAACTCTGGAATCTGCAAATGCTCAGTCATAATCTGGGAAATAAACTCAAACCCAAAAATATCATGTAATTAAAACGCTGAATTTTCTGTTCCGCAATTGTTAAAGTTGACAAAACTCGAGCGGAAGTTTTAATAATGGATGGAAAACTATTACATTTTAAGTGAAACTGAAATTATTTATGATCTTAGGTTTAATTGTCTCCAAATAATACATTGACAATCGATTTATATTTTAATTGAACAAAGACTACGTTTATCCGATTTTAAAAGTTTTTCTACAGATTAGTTTTATATTCTGTCTTAATAATTAATCCTCAGAATTGATTTAACACATTTTCTCATAAACGATGAGGAATACTAAAGCGTTCATATCTGGAAGTTATCTTTTTCATTTAAGATAAACCCAATTATAAAACGAATCAAAATGATAAGGAGATATGATTAGAATTGTTTTCTCGGTCACTCTAATAATATGTCTCATCCATAACGGAGAGCATACTTTCAGTAACACCCATCTGCATGGAGGCGAACAAAGAGACGTTCCCTTAAAAGAATGTCGGGCACGCGGAATCCTAAGCCGGATATTATCCGCTACCTCCTTTAACAACAGCCCCTTTCCATTCCACAACCTCAATAATAGTCCCTCACAGGGACTCCTGAGATTGGAAATTCCACCGAACTCCAGCACCTTTTAAACCGCCGTGAAGGTGGCAAAATGCCCACACGAGATCCGCGAAATGAACCCGAGAGAATGAGGAAGGAGAGCAGACGAATGCCTTTAGACGGAAAAAGGGGCAGCCAAGTGAATGCCGGAACGTAATGGAATAAAATGAGTGAAGGAAATATCTCTATATCCTTCACCGTTTCGTATGCACATTAAGCTGTGCGTATTCCAAATTCAGGAATGCTTTTTCTCTGTTCCATTAAGTAGGAAGCTTCGTCATCTAATGCGCTAATCAAAGCAAGTCTGTACGGAAAGAACGGAAAGAATGAAGAATGTGACATCAGCTTCCTTGGAGATGTAAAAATTCATATGCATATTTAAGCTTTAAAATTTCGCAAAGTTATTCAAAGGGAATGCTACGCTCAATAGCTTACAATAGATCAAGGATAAGTTCAAAAGGCTTACATACAACATAAATATAAAATATGATTAGAGTAAATATCCTTGGAAAGTGTGACTCGCTCAAGTTTGTAACGTAGATACGTTCAACGTACAGTTTCAAAGTAAAAAATAAAGAGATATACATTTTCATTATGAAGAATAGAAGAAGAAGAATGCTCTCAGACATGAGATAAGAAAGCGTAAAATACATCTGAGGTAGAAGAATATTAATTTTTGACTCTCTACTTGAAAAATAAATTTATGAATAGTAAGAATAGGTTATAAGACATCCTCCATTAGATAAGATACAACATAACAATTTTTGACTTATATACAAATAAATCAAGACCAGAGTTTCCTTAAAATGTAATTATTGCGTGAATGAATAAGGGCATAAGTAAAAAAAAGCATCGGCCCAATGAGCGAGTGATTCAATAAAAGATGCAACACTTACTTGAACGAATACAAATTCAAACATTGTGATGATAAAATCTAATTTTAAAATTTCAAAATGGTTTTAAACATTTAATATATCGAATTATTGTTAAAGCTTAGGAACTGTAGCGATGGTTTCATGGATTTCGAAACACAAAGTTGATTGAGTTCAGTTAATTAGTGCCCAAAACACCGGAGAGGCGTATATTAATCATTGCTCCTCGGATCCTAAGAATAATACTTTTACAGATCTTTCGGCCGTAAATGGCGACTTGAAATTAAAAAGTATATAAGAGATCGGATAAGTTCGTGTTGAGATTGGCAAGAGAAGAGTTTATCTACCAATTAATCAATAACAAAGAGACAAATTCATCAAAGTGTATCGATGCACATCAATTACAAAGACAGAAGATCGTCAGAATAGACCAGAGTATATAAGAATCAGAATTTCTGAAAATGTTGTAAAATGCTGCTCTACAACATAAGAGTATAATATAAACTATTTTGTGTGATGATACCTAATCCTTCAAATAGGTTAATCATTTCAATTTATGTAAATCCGTCATGAGGATATCTCAGTAAACACAGTGTGCTTGTTTTGCTACGCAATACCAATAACAAACGAACAGCTGAATACTTACAAAACATGACAGAAAAACGATACAAATAAATTCAAACTCACAAATTTCCAGTCTACTTATCGAGAACATCATTACATTCGCATTTTCGTATATTCGCATTTTCGCTACTCACTTCCTGTTCGATCTCTCATTTCGCCTCTCTCAGACCGAGCAAACTTCTCCTTTCCCTACTCCAGCATCTTGGCCCGCATCCACTAAAAGACGTTTTGGATCATGAGGGATGCTGACAGCGTTATTTTTCCCAATCTTCCGATGTCCATAGATGATGCATCTTTCCATCTAAGTCATCAAAATGTATTAAGGGGCTTCGTTACAGGTTTTTTCCTTTTATCCCAGTTATTTATCGTTCCTTTTTCCCCTGAGGGAGTTTTTCCGCCCTTTCCTCTCGAGGACAAAAAACCGTGGAAAAGGCAAAGGGATTTATAGGGAATATGCCATGAATTTCTTTTTTTTTTTCTGTGGAAGGGATACGAAGTTATTAGGAGGCGAAAGAGGATCGTATTCATCGTCCGGAGAGGCTGTTACGACGTGATAAGAACGAAGAAACATGACAATACATCGTTTACCGCAAAATACGGCTATTAGGCCAATATAGAATGAATAATACCTTTATTGTTCGCGAGATTTACTTGCGTTTTCATGGAAACATGGTTTGTTATCTTCTGACTTTCTATCCTAGATGCGTATATCTCAACAGAACAATTGTGAGCCTTAAAGCCATCAATAATGCCAAATTGGCATGTTTGCTTTGGCTTAGATGGATTACCCAAGTCATCATCAGATAATTATTGCATAGAAAAATAAGGTCATGAATGTTAAGTAATGAATAAAACATACAGATTTTATGGCATAAGTATACACACATAAGCTACATGTGAGATATGCCATGAAAGCAGAATTTTCAAAATATAAGAGTATACTCTTATGGTTTGTCAATTTAAATAACTCCAAAATTAAACGTGCCCGTGAGACCGACCTGGACAACGTGGAATTTTGCGCATGCGCACTGAAACATTTAGAATATATCGGTTACCCGACAATCCCCTGCCAAAACTCTGTATTATATATAGACGTTTCTCCGGATATACGTACAAATGCATCATGTAAACTCTAAAAATTAACTAAGAGCGTCCCTGACCCGGGGTATTTTACCCCGACCATCTCACTACAGAAAAATTGAGAGGTTGATCCACGATATCATGGGAGTGAGCCCAGAAGGCCCCAGAACAGGTATTTTTTCAGATGCATTACACGGTTTTTCGGAAAAAAATTTATGCACTTTCCGTTAAGATAGAGAATTGAAATTTTACCTGTCATTAGAGGAGGTAATTCTCAGAACGTGTACTGCAAAGAAATGTCTCAAAATGATTCTACTTTTGACGCTAGCTCGGTGAAAAGAATTCCCTATATAGAAAGCACGGTAAAATAAATTCAAGGAGTCAGTCCTTCAATTCCATTCTCTAAGAAGATAACACATTTGCACTCGATCGCAGAGGTAATGTAGTCTTCGTATAACCAAATTAGATTTCGTCTCAAAACTGGCGATGGGTGAGATGTTATTATTTTTTGACATAAGAAAAATGTAATTTTTTCACGTTAGCGGCGTACGGCACGTTGGCATTGCGCATATTTAATTTGATACACTTCCTGGAATGAATTCTGCTTTAAACTATAGAAATAGTTAAAAGTGGAGGTAACAAAACGTAAAAGACAACCATAGCAAGTTATATGGTCATTGGTTCTAAACCAGCCCGCTTCCTTTTCTCAGTAAGAATTACTTTGAGTTGAACTAATGAACATATTTAAAAAGTCCATTTAGGCATAAGTGACTGCAACACCGACGAGAGAAATATATATCCTTAATATATCTATAGGCACTGCGAAAAAATATAAAGTGGCCCTAAGTCGCTCTTCAATTATAAATCATAGGGAAACTTAGAATAAGCGAACCGAGACACAATCTTTCGCTGGCAACCTTTTACTTGTTGCCAATGTGGACATTGACAGCTGCTTAGCTGTTTGAATATGCTTTAGTGCCCCGGGGATAGTAAAATTCCGCTTTAGGTAAATTTATCAGGTAAAATAGCACAGGTTTGAAAGATAGGTTTTTGAAACAACATGGATTCTTACTCAGGTCCCCTAATGGCCCTCTCTCGATTTCATAGAGGTTTCATTACGAAAGGCCAGAAGTTGGGGCCCCAAGTATTACCGTGCATCTGTGGTATGGTTATAAGCCTTCTTGTTCAATTTATTGCTCACATTATAGAGCTTGGTAAGTACCGACTGGGAAACAGTTTTGGTTGATTAGTGGTAACTAATCACTCTATAGCTTGCATGATGTAAGCAACTAGTATATGATATAAATTTAAATGTAGTCGACCCAGTTGAATATCTTAGAATCAGCTTTACCAATGCTAACTTAAACAGGAGAACATACGAGTATATCCGAAAAATCTGTGGTAAAGCAACCCAAAAGCTTGGTTTCATAAAGTACATTGTAGGCTTTTTCTTTCGATGTTATTTCACCTTAGTCAGGCCCCATCTGGAATATGCGGCGAGTACACGGGAACCAGCCGATGAAACGTATGTTCGCGAACTCGAGAAAGGGCTTCGCGATACGATATGTTAAAAAGTGCTACGATAGAACAGAGAGCCAAGTGGGTAACGGGAGGGCAACGCGAGGTAATGCGAAGGCAACGCATTCGACTTCGGTGAAATCGGTCCCGCGTTCGATTTCTAGTGGGAGGTCAAATGTAGCACTTTTAACAGCACTTCTACTTTTATCACTTACATCTACTTGTTAAAAGTGGGTAATGCGTTCGCCTGAGTTTAAAGTGGTACCGGGATCGATTCCCCGCTGGGGCTCACGTGCAAAATGACCTTAGTTTTCGAAGCACTTTTAAATTGCTACAACAACTGTAATTTAGTATTTATAATAATTCATTCAGTCCTAACGATTTTCAAGTGACGCCTTAGCATTGACACAGTTTATAAGCAATCCAGCACAAATTACATTTTCATATTTACTCAACTCGTGAGAATCCTTGCTATTATACCTGCTTCTTCCTAGATATAGTTTTTATGCAATTGAATTCCTTGTGTAGACCTGCAAGAGTGGCGTAGCAAATATGATGAATAAAAGTTAAAGAGATGTGCAACTCCCGTATTAGAAGGGACACTTAGTGAATGCATCCATTGACTCCACGTGCCGAATTCGTTAGCGCGGCTGCCCGCACGAGCGGCCCACGTTACGGGCGCCAACCATCTGCATACTAATGGGCACATCTGCATGCACCACGTTCAGCCCGACTGGACAATGATTTTAAATGATATATTATACTTACGGGAACAGTGAGCTAGAAACAAAGCCATTCCTTACAGTCTATCGACTGCTTTTCCCCCAATGCAACGCTTAGAATTTGTTTAAACGGAAATATAAATGTCGAAGTTTTTAAGCGATTCCCTGTAATCCACAAAGAGAAATTGTTCTACCCTCAGCAATAGCAATGAGTAAGAAATTGGTTTCTTCAGACTTAATTTATTTCATATATCGTTAATTTACGATGGATATCAACATCCTAGCCCAAGAAAACCAATTACGATGTGGTCATAATAAAAAACATAAGCTACGCCTGTGCTATGAGACATACCGCTGCATTTTGTCTTTCCACCTAATAATGATATCGGTCAACCGCAAGTCGATTCATATCAAACGAAAGCGATTCCGGGTTTGCTTCCCGGTGTGTATCTTA
This sequence comes from Ladona fulva, assembly GCA_000376725.2. Lineage (NCBI taxonomy): Eukaryota > Metazoa > Arthropoda > Insecta > Odonata > Libellulidae > Ladona > Ladona fulva. The sequence goes on from KZ308538.1 coordinate 555,771, forward strand.
GGTGTGAAATAACCTCAGCAGTCGAAGCACTTTTATAATACAACAACTAATAATGATGCTTACATATATAAATCTACTTTTTGGTTACTTTTTTAATGTTTCGAATATCACCTTACTAAGACTCATTTTATCACAACTATTTTGCTGTTTTGTATATGCAAACATGAACGTGATTCGTTAATACATAATCACTAAAATGGAGGTTATACTAGTGAATAACTTTTATAAAATGCGTTACCATAATCAAGAATTCTTTCCGTTCGGTTCCAGTGTACCCTTTCTATTTATTTACTATCTTTAAGTAACCATCTCAAGCATGACATGACATAGTTCACGCGACATTACCAATGTTTATAAAATTCGTAATTAGAGGTTAAATACTATTGCGATAAAGATTTCATCCATTTAACTGCTATTCTATGAGGGCATTATCGTTATCGGTTGCTCGAACGGAAACGTCCCCACATTCTTTGCAAGGATCTTTAAAGCTGCTCTTTACTCAAATAATTTGAGAGATGCTGGTCGATGATTTTCCTTGCACGACTTCAAACCTGAATAAACAATAACGAATGACTTGTTCACATATCAATATAATCTTGTTCGAAATATAAAGTAAATGTATCAAATGGAATTCAGAAACCACAAATATGGCATGCCTTCGAAACAAGAATAGGCAGGAGACGTTTCAGCAAAGCAAAACTTCAATACTTCCTCTAAATTAGATCAGATTATTTTCCGACCGGTTTCGGCACAAAGGCCATCGTCAGGATTCGCGTGTTTGAAGATATATTTCAGGCAATTTACAATTTCGATGTAAGCATTACTTATGAACAGATTAATATTTCACGATTTCATTTTCTGAATTTGCGTTGATTTAGTCGATCATACCCACTTATCGATGAAAATAGTCTATTTAAACGCGATTCATTTCAATGCATTGGTATCAGTGCTCTTCAACTCTTCAACTCAATTTCTAATGAAATTCTATTCGGAACTTCGCGAGTCTTTTACGCGTTAATTAAGAAAACGAACCAAATACTAGATGAGGATATGGTATATATAATCACTATAGTTCTCAATTTGAATTCATCATAGCTTAAATCAGTTAACAATAAAAATAAACTCATTTTGCTCCTTCGTCTACATTTCTAAAGAATTTCAGGCTGATATGTTCTCTATATAATTACCAGCAAATAAGCTTTATCCTCCCATAAAGAGTCTATAGGACACAACACCCAGACGTTCGTTCTGCTTCAGTCATCCACCGTAGAAGGAGAAGAGAAATGACTGGAGCATTTCATTATGAGCTGTAATTAATTTTCTGTCCGTCGATGTAATCTCACACGTTGAAGGTCGAGACACGGCTTTGCTAAACACGCACTCGAAAACTCGTTAAATTAGGAAGCCTCACAACCTCTTCAATTGACATCGGTGTTTTATATCCCGTTTAATATTAAATTAAAATCCGGGGACGGACGGATTGAGATAAACCCTTCATTACGGCTCACTGAGAACGTGGAAACAGTTTCGCCTTATTTATCCCGCGCTGTCGCCAATTCCCTCTCTCGCACACATATCCCTCGATTTTATTTCGAATTCCTCTGTCTTCTCCGTTAAAACATTTGAGTCATTAATCACTCAGAATTTTAATCACATCGCCTCGACGATTAGAGCCCTCTTGGACGCGCTGAATAAAGCAGAACGCGAGCGTGCATATATTAGAGCACGCGTCGCCTTTATTTCTTCCTATGTCTCTCTTTCCCACCACTTTCATCCCTTCCCTTTCGTCTTTATCCTCATCTGTATGAACACTCGTTCAACCACTACAGTGGGTGAAATGTAACCTTTTAATCCTACTGGAAAATCATAGACAAATACATAGCAACAGAGTTTTATTATGAATACCTCTAAATTATTACGAATTACTTTTAAAATCGGCGGTCCTTCTCTTCAAAAGGAATTAAAATTGGGATTTTGAATACTTTTGGCAAATTTGTTTTTACGTCAAACAAAACCACTACTGAGCATAATATTGACTCGTTGTACACTTGCAGGTTGAATTACCTAATGTTACCAATACACTCATATCTTCTGTATATCAGCTATGTACCATTCCTATTTTCTTAATTTGTTTTTTTAGAATCGTTAAGTATTAAGTTTTGATATTGCTAGTATTGTTATGATTCTATGTAATGGGTCATTTTAGGCTGTTTCTGAATACTATTTATAAATAAATAATCAATTCTCCGTCGATGCATATCGATTGTGATTTCAAATCTCAATAATAATTGAAATTGTAACTGTCGTTAACAGGGTACGTTTATAAAGCATTCCAGTACCAATCACGTGTAGTCACTACTTATAAACTGGACATTAACATTTGTTCTCCTTAGGACCCAAAATGAATTAAATTTTCTCTATTTTTGCAATCCATGCTACAATTTCTCTCCTCAAAAATATTCTCATACTTAACTTTATATTCATTCATTCTTATTTTTACAATTGCAATCTCACTATTGTACATACTGAAGTTTATTATTTCCATTTTCGAGAATTCTTAAACATCCACAGCCGGAATTTCCCAATATATATTTTTTTGTTTCCAAAAGAAGTACTGAAAATATATTTTCACATCCTTAAAATTATCAAAAATTCCTTCAGATTCTCCATCTTTCCGCCTTTCCTCCATTTAACCTCCGCCTCCACTTCCTCAGACGTTATAAGAGTTACGGTTGGCATAAATGTTGAGTTATTACGTCCTTTCGCCTTAAGTGCGTATCTAAAATAGTCGTTTCTTAGCATTTCGGCGCTGAAGGGACCCAAATTGGTCGTGTTCCGAAGAGGGTAATTACTTCCCCTGCGAGGCAGTTAAATTTTTCTCCAGATACATTTGTGTCGGAAAAACTGTAAGAGGCTTAGTTTCCCGACCTGAGACATTGGTTTTCATCCGCACTAACTGTTCTTATCGGATTGAAGTTCCATTGGACATAGTGACTCGTCTGCAGTGAAATTTAGGGAGACCCGCACTTCTTTCATCAATTCCACTGAAAGGAATACTATGACTACATTTAGCTATAACGATATTCCAGTCCCTAGAGCAATAAATCACATTCTTGCTTTTATGTTCTCTTCCTTTTACGGTCGCTAATTTAAGGAAAAACATACGCACACCCTTGAGATAGTTAATGATAAGAATCACTAAAAGATTATTAATTATTGAAGAACCAAACTCGAATTTAAAAATAACAAATTAATTGTAAATTTCTGAGTAAATTTTAAGCTTTACATATTAGTTTCTTTCAAGCTGCCAGAGGCCAATGGTAGAGGATATGGTTATGCTAGTTTCCCTGCGAACTGCACTTCTAAATAGCCCTCCTATTAGTTAAAAAAAAAACGTCCGAAAATGACTTTCCTTTCTGGGAACAATTTCTCTGCAGACTTTCGTCGCCTGTTCCCCACAGTAGTTGAGTTAACAGCTCTAGTACAAAAATAACAAAACAGACTTTTACCATTGAAATTCCACGACCGAAGGAAACCTTTTCTGATTTCTAAGGATAAGTTCACATTTCCACCCTTTTCTAAGAAACGCACTCCAGAAAGCAACCCCGCGAAGAAAGACCTACCAAAACACTGGGCACCGAACAATAGCGACCTTTATATGGTCCCTTATCGAATTAGAGGAAAACAAACAATGGAACACCTTAGAAAAACGGGATAAGACTGATAAAAGAAAGGCTGGATTCCTTGGCGGTTACTTCGCATTCTTCCTCAAAGGTGGCGCAGGTGGCGAGGAGTGCAAAAAGAAGCAAAGGGCGCTAAGAGTGAAATAAAAGGGTAAAGCAGTTCTTATATAAGAGAAAGGAAGGGAAAAGGGTGTTAAGGTCAGAATGAAAAGTCTAAGAGATAACGTGATGGAGACGGTGGAGATCGGTTGCTAGGCACGTAGATAGGAATGAGAAGAAAGGAGTGATATCCGCAGATTGGAGAAGGGAGAGGATTCAGCTCTCCTTTAGCAGAGATTGTGGGAATGCCGCTTCCAAATCCCCTTTCCCTCGAGAATTTATTGGCCGAGATATGTGTCGAGGGTATAATATTCGGGAATACGTGGGAAAAGATCTCCAACCATGTTTTCCAGAGTGAAAAAGAAACAAAAACAGGATTTCTGGGAGATTTCTCACTCGGAAAATCTATTCCAGCATTTTTCGCTTACGGATCTCCAACTTTTCGCGCGATTTGAATTATAGAATGTTGAGGATGTTTCCCGTGATTATTTTAGAAATGGCTCGACGCCGATCTATTGAGATATTTCCGTGACTGCAGCGTGTTTATCAAAAACCCTCTATTATAAGAATCACACCCGTGTCCCACCATTTCTATGTTCGTAAAACTTTAGATTTTAATTTACGATATTCGCCAAATATTTTGAAGGTAAATCGCTTAATATAGAATAAATTTGTGTCCATATTATAGGAATAAATTTGAGTCTCTGGAAGTGGAAAATCGGAATAATAAGTGTAAAAGAAATTTTAAAAGATTAAAAGGATCAGTAAGGATGGACACTGTTTTGCCAAATATCGATATCGAGGTTATATGAATGAGACTGATGTTCAGTGAATGTGAAATCTGTAAATAAATATGAACTCGGAGCCTTTAATTTCATGGTTATCTCATTCTCTATTTATATTACATTTCACTATATATTTATTCATATTATTGATAAACAAAACGCAAAAGTAATCGATTAGGGAAGTAAAGCCATGGTGCATGAACCCCCTGCCATATGCCGAAAGGTATTTTGCACGGTACGTATGTAGATATAGATTAGTTCTTCCAGTTTACTACTTGGAGAATCAAAAAGGATGCACAACACTAACATATCATATTTTCCTAGAGCTGAATTTTAAATATATAGTTAAGCATAGGAGAAATGAAAAGTAGTTATCGGTATATTTCATATACGCAACTGGAACGATGGTGATGTATAATATTAAACTCTTAAAACAGGGAAACATTTCCAAACGTGACGAAATTTTGCCAAATTAGTTAAAGCATAAGTGATGAAGGAAACTTATTTGACCTCCTTAAGTCCTACGTGATAATCTTTGTCAACAAAAGCAAGAGCTAAAACCTTTTCAGGTTAAAAATCTTATGAAGTCATAATGTAAAAGTTGTAATTCTAGAATGTCTTATAGATTCAAGGAAGAAATGCAAGTGTTCAGGGTATTCATTGCATCTCGTACTCTGTCAAGTTTTACATGGAGCTGCCTACGCTGGGATAAAAGTGTGCTTTAAAAACGCCTGGAAAACCAGCGCTTTTGAATCAATTCCTATATTCTTTATTTCTCGGCATCATTCTTCAACAGCGAGCGTAGGACTTGGAGAAATGCCAATCCTTAAGATTGTTTTGTTCTCTAAAAGCATCTGAATAACGACATGTTCATCTATCTGAAGTCACGGACAGTTAACATTCCTCTTCATTATCTTCCTGCAATACAACTTATAGGATAGGTTGACATTTCTTACAGATACTGATAGAGAATATCAATTATCCAGTAAGTTTTAAGAATGACTCTGACATGAAACTGTGATATTTGTGTCTCTTTTAATGGGCAAATAAAATTTTGACACTTCTACATAAATACTCAGCGTGAGGCAGGGGGTGGTATTCGGTATAACATGGATAGTTGCCGAGCCAAAACCAATTTACGATCATTTATTTCTTTGTCATTTTCTGATAGCTTTTCTCTCATAAAACTAAGAGTTTAAAAGAAAAATTGATGGAAACAAGAAAAAAATGACGGATGACTTTTGCTGACCGAAAGATGGGAATGAAAATCTACAGTGGGTGCTGAATCGAATGGGACATCGAAAAATACACAATCTGTGTTGTTCACTTAAAAATCAAATAGTTTGAATTTTTCATAGAAAATAGTGATGTAAACAGATAATTGGTGCTACCTAAATTAAGTAAAGATATTTATAAAAATATCACAGATTAGACTTAAATAGCGAATTGAAATATTAATTGAATAAACCTCCATTTCTTAGAATGGTTCGCAAAAGAAACAATGAAAAATAGCTCTTAGAAAATCCGCAACAACTTACGGATCTATCAAGTTATTTTTGCCAAAATAAAGTATTTGATGAGTATAAGTGAAATCGAAATAACGATCAAAGAAATAAAAATAACAAATACCCTTGGAGAGATTAAGAAATGCAGCCAAAGAATACTACTTTTAAACATTCCAGAACTTCTTCAAAAACAAGGAAAGAAGATAACAAATGCCTATCCCCAAATGAGCCGTAAGTGTCCCATAATGCACCTCAACAGTACCTGTACTTTTCACTCGAGAAGGTACGTTCTATTTCTGTGAGCTTCCTCCACTCCCAGGGAGCAGAAGGTCCGCTCCGTGCGGAGGATCGCTAATGGTTGTGAAATTAGGGAGCGATAGTGAAAGGACAACCTTCATTAGGGCTCCTTCGAAAATGTGTTCTTAGAAAGGGAATTCTTAAATCGTTGCCAACAAGCAGATAATAAACTGTCATACTTCGGCAATTAAGTAATCTTAGACGAATGTAGTTCCGGAAAATTATAACCATGCATCTCAAATAATGAATTTGTCATAGAATTCGAGTCAAACAACACTTTTAGGGAAATCATTCCATGTAGTTTCCAGAATTCCCTGGAAGATAGATATATGTCGGGGACAGATGCCAAAATTCTCTCTTAGAATCGAAGAATTGATCATTTACCTTCCCACTCGAAACTACTAATTACTGTGATAAATGAACATTTTATAAGGTTGTGGAAAACATCTCCGCGTTCATTTTTAGTGATATTATAGAGTTAAAAATCTACGCCTTCTTCGATGAACTTTAATCTAATTCCTCTTTTAAAAGTGGGATACAAAAATAAATCTCTTTTCTCCTTACCCACATTTGTTATTTACCACTATCAGAAAGCAATCTGGGAAAATTATGATTTATTTCATTGGAAAAATACATTTTGAACGAAATGTAATTATATACGAGTACATAGGAGTCCCATGTGAAAATATCGTATTAGTGTAAATATCAATGTAAATTAAAGTTGTAACTTATATCCAAGTATGTAAATATTCATAGCGTTACTTCAATGAATGGCGGAATTTTGTTTTCGATTTCACCGAAATAACTTCTCACGACCATGTCACCGAAAAGCAGTTGAGCTTCTCTAAATGCAAATTATTGAACATTTTCAATTCAAAATATTTTAAATGTCGTAATATGCACTTATTCTGCAATAAAAAAGTTGTGAGATTGTCACAACTCGCTCTTGAATTCATGGAGCAAACATAAATATTTATTTATCAGAAAAAGAAACTAAACAAAGTAACTTAATGTAAAACAAAAGATTTTTATAAATTAACGCTAAACGGATGAAATAAATAACAGCGAAACACATTTAATTTAAATGATCAAATTTGAACGTACGATTCCAAGTCGTCGTCAGAGGATTTAGTTTCTCAGTTACGGAGTTGGTGGATTGAGTTTTAGAGTGGGAACTTCTAAATGAGTCATTACATTCAAAATACAGCGGATTTTCCTCGTTTCGATGCGTGTCTTCGATGAAATTGCACGCGATCGAGAGTGGTTTAGGAAGGCGATCGCTAAATGAATGGAAGTGTCGCTCTCTCGCAGCGTAAACCCCATCAGCTGTCCTATCTCTCCCTCGCTGCTGTCGAAGCTTTCGGTCGACGTGTTCCCACTGGATTTCATCGTTTCCCTGATAAAGCCCAACTTTCAAAACCCCCACAGCCTATTTTCGAACCATAGGAATTTTTTCTTACGAATCTGTCGAAAATGTAGCGGTAATCGCATTTCGATTTCTTTATTTTAATACGCTAAATTTTTATTTTGCTTTTCAATTAACCCATCAATCCATTTTAATAAGTGGTTCGCGCGATTTTCCTGACGGACGGGACTTTTGTCGAAATAAAGTTCCCCATAGAATGTCATACATAATGCGGATTGAGAAAAATGTCAACGCTTTGCTTCGAAAGAGATGAATAATGTAGTCCTGTATTTTAGAGGCAATGAAAAACTAATTTACAGAGGCAAATTTATGAGAATTTTCATGCTCAATCTTTCTTGAAAGCGGATAACATTATAGATTCCAGACTGCAGACCTCACCTTTTATATATAGTAAACCTGACAACCATTCGTGGAGCGAGTGGCTATTTATATGTTAGGAAAGCCATGTACTAGTTTCAAAGAAATACGTCGATTATAATGCCTCATTACCTATCTCACAACATACTCCTTTTAATACCACTGTCAATAAATACGCCTTATAAACTATTCAGTCACTGCCATTGATAGATGAGAGACGTTTAACCATAATTTGCTAAGCTTATTTACTTTACCAACATAAAACTGTTACATTATTAAATTCGGTTAATTCAAGGTGCTAAGTAAATAACTTTCATAAAAAATCCTACAACTCATTGTTGATCAACCTAATCCCTTGATAAATTAGCGACACTGCCAACGAACGCATGGGAAATCAGTGAATCCGATAAAGGAAAGTGTCGTGGCATCTGCTGGTGATTTCCCACGTTTTATGGCAGCGATGTTAACACATAATCTCCCAAAAGGCAACGCGGTCACCTATAAACATTTCCCTGATCGTCTACATCAGACGCGTCCAACCCGCGGCCCTCAAAGCCCATTCGTGCGGCCCGCGCCGCGTAATCGAAAAATAAACAAACGTTGCAAAATTACAGGTAGGGAATCCAAGGATAAGTATTGAGTACTCAGGCACTCGGCATTCAGTAGCATTTTCCTGGTTATTTGACCGAGTATGAAGTTGAATTTGCTTTGACGAATATTTTCTTTACTCCAGGGTGGCAAATGTAATCCTTAGCACCGATAAGCGCGTCTCAAAAGGTTTTTATCCTCTCTCTAAATTTCATTCTCCCCTCTCTCTGAGACTTTCCTGTTGTTTGCATTTATTTGTATGAATCCTTTACTATCTCTCGACACATACAATAGAGGGGAAAGGGAAGAATATTTACTAATTATTATCTTTTAAAACTGAACCTTAGGCCGGCAGCAACTCGGCAGAATCCACTGTTATTTTATACTGCCTGTCACAGAGTTTAAGTCTCCTTGTGGATTAAGTTACATATATAAGTTACATATATACATAAGCCTCATAGGCTGTAAATTAGAAATCATCATCAGTTGCCTTGTAGCCAGTGATCCTCTAAATAAGAAGTGCACCTTTTTAAAAGAGGACTAAACGTTTACTTCAGCAAGGTGCCTGCAGATTTTAATATTTAGCAGAAATATAAATCACGCAATGCTTCCATAAATCACATTGACAAATCAATTACATTTTTACCTTAAAGTTCCTTCAGCGGAGAATTTTAAAAATATATAAGTTTTTCCTCACAGGAGAGGTCTATTCACCTCAAAAAAGTGGGTCTCTTTCATATTTATCATATAATTTATTTTATTAAGCCCAGTTTTTTGGGAAATATCACGAAGACGCTATGACTGGTTGATGGGAATTTGAGTTTTGAGATGGACAATCTCGATGAGATTCCGCAAATTGGAAAAGACATCCGCGTAGATCTTGCGGAGGCGGAGAATNACTTGTCAAAAGGATGCATCCATTTCCTTACGCATATAATTATAAAAATTCTACAAAAAACTTGAATTTAAAAAAGTATTTCTAGTAAAAATCGAGTACCTGGGTATTTAAAAAAAATAACCCGGGTACTATCATTTTCCAAAACTTTACTACGGGCATGTACACACTTATGTGAATATGGAATCCAAAATACTCCGGTTTTGAACAACCGGAGCATTTTGGATTCCATATTCACAGTCCAGCTTAATTATCTTTCCGGCTCATTTCATAATAACAAATCAGTTTGCACGGGTTCATGAAGTTGCTTATCTGGTATGCGTTTCCAGCAAATATAAAATATTGACAACGGATTTAATATTACTGAAGAACTGGCCTCGTTATTTCCGATGAAGAAGACTACTAGGTACGTTGGTTTTTATGAAGCAGTAAAAGCAACATTAGCAAGATTTTCCTTTATGGTCGACTAAATGTCTGGTATAGTCACTGACGGAAAACTATTTTCATCTCTGTAAAGATGATGGCCCACTTAATCTGGCCCACTTAATGCTATGCTAAATTTATTAATTATTTAATGCTAAATTTGCAAAAAAAGTAATAGATTAAGATGTCTCAAATTTATAGATTTTGATCGAGTAAGAGGTACGTAAAGTGGGACATATATTACGTATAAAGCCATAACTACGATTACCGCGTTCGCTCTTTGCGGAGTAATAACAAAATCATTACTCAAATTGACTAAAATTTTAAATAAGCGAGAATGAGATATTTCCAACGCCTTCTGGTCTTTTCTAAGTGAAGGACAGGAATTAAGGGCACCATCGGAATAATTAAAGGAATGGTACTGGCTTGTAACGCAAAATGGAATTACTCAATTTCAGATGAGTGCTTTAACTCCTGATTTTATTGAAGAAAACCCTATCCCTGTGCGAAAGAGACGTTCGAATTTCCGGTCCTTTCGTCTTTTATTTTTCAAAAAATACAATTTATCGCAATATTTAATAAATCAAAATGGAGCGTTGTTTAAATAAAGAAGATTGTGGTTTTAAAAGTTCCAAACCGTTATCAGTGGAAAATGAAAGCTGCTTTGATCGCGACTGTCGAAGCTACAGATAGGATGCTGTGGATCATATCGAGTATTTAGTCTTATGTAAAATATCACAGGAATCATGAGAATAAGCCCGTTTGATTCTCTGAGTTAGGAAGTGCAGCTGTAGGAACATATACATACAGAACGTGCGATTTAAATTCCGGTCGTAACTGTAGCAAAATTTTTCCGTGACGCTAAAGTGATCGTTGCAGTATTAAAGCATTCAGATATGCACATTTTCCAAAAAGTGAATTTCATTCTTCGTATGGCTCGGATTTATCCATAGAATGTGCTAAAATCGAAAAAC
>KZ308538.1:577200-616489 GCA_000376725.2 Ladona fulva
TCGTTGAGCAAGTCTCCCCGTTCTTTCAGATGCGTGCCGATCTCCCCTAGATCTCCTATCCTTCCCTTTCGCAACCCTCCGTCATTTGGGCACTCGAAAGGTTCGGAAACCACGGTTTCTCAAATCGTTCAGGAAAAGCTCTTTGCTGGCCTGCGAGATACGGACGGAGGGCTTGTATCATTTCTTGCATACACATGCGACGCGACTATTTAGCTCTGGGAAGGAGAATGTTTCGCTTTCCACCACTCTTTTGTTCTCCGACCGATTGCGGCGAAAAGGGCGCTGTCGTGCGAGCCCGCCCAACACGCACGCACGCGCCCGCGAGGAGATAAACGACGAAATAAATCCGCCGTAATTACACGGTATTAGTGGCATTTTATGTTGTGTTAGAAAATTTTGCGGATTCCGGTTTCCTTCGATTACCATAACTTTTTACGGGTGAGATTAGAGACTAGCGTGGGTCTCCGCGGTACGCTCCTCGCGCCTTTTTTGTTTTCCTGGGATAGAAAAAGCCAAGCTCGCGTGTCGTAGTTCGAGCCGCATAAATGTAAATTTGACTTGATGTGCTCAAGCCGTGCGCAGGACTTCGCGCCTCGCGTCCACGTTAAAAATATCGGCCCCCGTGAGCCGTAAAAATTCCGTGATTTTGGCCAACCTTCGTTAATATTTGCCCCTTCGAACGATTAAATTTTGATAAATTTATGTATCGCGAAGTCGCCCCCGTAAGTTACGACGTAATTCCGCTTTGGATGGGCTATCACGCTACTCGGAGTGGGAATGCTTTAGTTCGGCCGCGTATAGTGAAATTGATTCGTTGTGGCACGAGAAACTGGAATAATAATGATAGCCGTCTTTACTTGGTCGAGATTGAGGCTATAAGTCTCCTCTTCCATCTAAACCATATCATATTTCATACAGTTGCCTATCAAAGGAGATAGAAATAGAAAAATGGATATAAAAAAAACCTGAGAGATTTTAAGGGGAAGAATTATCCACTGCAGGAAAACACCCGCTAAGGAGGAGGGCGTGAAAAACCTGCGCAAGCCTACCGATAATAAAAAAGAACATTACCAAGACAATATGCACATAATAGATACAATTAATGTACACGCAGTAAATGCATAGTCGATACATACATAGATTAATATTAATTGAATGATGGATAATTATACGTCAGCGCTCAAAATGAATCAACATTACATAATTTTACATACATGTATTAAACAATAATGGGATAGGACTGGGAGATTTAAGTGATCGCCTCCGATGACGTGGTGAATGAATGTGATGAATTATTCAACAATTCACGTAATGATTAATGTTGAATGTAATGAATTATTCAGCATAAATATGTGACGGTGAATGTGAATTTTCAATTCAGTCTTTTAAGTTGGGACATGTAAGGACCCACAGGTAGGAAAGGAGAGAACCTACTCTTTCATTTCGAATGAATTAGGAGATTAGGAGTAATTGATGAGGCCAGAAAAATAATCGGAACGATTAGAAAGTCATCAACGTGTAATCAAAGTATAATTACTTTGAACGATTGATGATGTGGTCAAATAAATTGGACCAGATGTCAAGTGCTAGGGAAGATTTCTTTTTAACAGGAATCTTAAGAAATGAAGGAAGATCTTACGTTATGCAAGGAAATGTGGGAGAAAGTGATGTAGGTTAAGTAAATACACATGGCGCTATTATTTCGTCAAAATTTCCAAAGAGAGAAGATGAATGGCGCTGATACTAATTTATTTCCAACTATTGTTGAACGCGATTGATAAATTTGCAATATTGTGAATATTTGCTACATGAGAATATTTTTATAGATTTGAACAACTTATGAAATATACTGTTTGAGGGTGCTTCTTCGTTCAGGAAAGTCTAGTTAGCAGTAAAATCGATATTGCAGGCGTGACTTCGTGGAAAGCCATTGCAGAAGGATGCACTTGGTAAATTTTCCACACTGTATTTATTGGCGACCGGTTTCGTAAGTTGACTTACACCCTGAAGATGTTAATATAGGTTAAGTGAAAACCTACTGCATTAAAACTGCATATATGATATATTTTTCATCACGAATTTTCCCGTAGAATGATATTGGATTATTTGCCTGGGCTAGGACATCTAATTGATTTGGGAGAGACCTGGGATCTAGGCCCAATCACGTCAATATCTTCACTATATTGCTACTTTCACACCAGTTAATCCTTTAAATCTTATGTAAGCTTACACAGCTCATACAGCCATTTAGCAGATTATGAAATCAAAAGGTATAATCATAAAATTGTAGTTAATGATCCTCTGTTGCGCAGCTTTGAACCCTAAGGGCCCATTGTGATTTCTAGCCGCCTAGAGCCGGAAAAAGATTAGAGACGACTACGTTTGTAACGCATGAAATTTGAGAGAAATGGAGGAACTTTACTCTCTGACGACTTTGAAAGGCACCACTGCAGTACCACCGCTACGACTCATTTCTTATTCTCCCGTCTACGGCCTCTAAAAACCTCGCTTTCGCTTATGCAACGTTGCATTTAAATTTATTCCATCGGTATTTTTCTTCTTTTCAAGCACGGTAATGTATCGTGAAATGGCCTACGTTGTTATGACTTGCGGGCGGTGATTAAGGCAAGTCTCTCCCCCCGTTGCAACTCGGCGGAACGAAAAGAAAAATTCAAATGGCGTGGAAATCACAATCGAATGCGAGAGATAAGGAGATCACGCAGGGCTTTCGACGAGGGAATGAGGGAAAAAGGGGCGAGCAAATCCCGATCATTATCCTCATCAGGGTTATTGCGGGAATCGCTGATGAGCGGGATGGAGTAGGAAGTAATGAGGGAATGGAAGTGACTGGAAACTCCATTCTCTTACAGCGGAAAGTGGGGAACTTAACGTGGCATTTGAATTTTTGAATTATAATAAACGAAAATGGGAAATGCACTATCTCGCAAAATGGGAGAAACTGCATTTTCTCTCGCACTTTGCGAGAAGCATAAAATTGCACTTAAATGCGTTATTATCCCAGTATTTTATATGTCTATGACCGCGATGCAGTGGTTTCAGATAAAGAGAGGTTTGATTCTAATTCTTAACTTTACTACAGTTACTGTTGTATTGTATCTAAACCTATAGCCAAACCAAAATTAATATGTTCAATCTTGACTTCGTGGAATGCTGTTGTAATATATATATTGACGCGACCAGTTTCGTTAACGTATTAACATCTTCTGGCAAAATAGTACACAAAATTACGAAATCGGTCGAAATATATATATATATTTATTTATTTAGCCGTAGAATGTATTCTCAAGTGTGAGTAGAGGGATTTAAAATGAGTTTTAAGTAGATTTCACACTATGCGATCAATAAGCTACTTCGTGAATTGCAATCTGAAATTTTAATATGTCTACTTTCATTTAACTCAGAGGTAACAGCTTCCCCGGCCTTATATTAAGCTATACGCACACACAATGGGCTCACTTGACTGTTATAAATTATTTGTTAAGGAATTACAAAATAATTTTTGGTGGCGAAAATTCTCGATAATATTAGTAAGTTGTTCGGAGAAAGAGTGTGGTCAGAAAAGCCTTGAATTTCAGATGAATTTTGTCTCTGGACTACAATATCAGCTTTCCTTTCTACGAATGTCATTCTAGGTACCCGCTAACATATCCCCATGCATGGAATATTTGTCTTTTGTCACAAGATAGACGAAAATATATTATTTATTTCAGTCAGTTTTCTTCATGGCTGATGGTATTAAAGCTACGGAATTGATGCTGAATGAAATTCATGTTAGTCACTAATTTTCGAATGCAGAAAGAAGTGTTGCCCATTCTGATACAATTGCACGGACTTTTTCCACTTTTAGCATTCAGTATAGGAAAGAAAAGTGCTGAATACGTCACTCCTGATTTATCACTCATGCTTCATTCCCTCTTCAAAGAATAAAATATGTAATGGAGGACTGGATTAAGATCCTATTATCCTGCGAGCTTTGTAGGCGAAAATGTACCTAAGGAAGCCTATTTATCATTCTGGAATACTTATATTTAATCGATTAAAGAAATCGATAAGAGAAATAGGACAATCAAACTTCCTTCAGTCCTTACAGCAGGAGTCAAAATTGAATGCAGAACTGGACACGAAATCGCATCAATTTCCGTCTCTTCTTGCCCTCCTTAGCCTTTGGCCGAAACAACCATGCATCACTGCGACATCTCTTTAAAAAAAGGGCGGAATCGCCGACTTCCCATTGCGACGACGCCTTTTTAGAAAGTGTTTGGAGATGGAATGATTGGCGAGCATTCTGACGCACCTGAGCTCCAGAAAAAGAGGCGATGGCTGTTGACCTGAGCTTTTAAGCCCTCCCCGTCCAGGGACCTTTTTTAACGTGGCGTTTGATGAATGGAGGGTCCGTTTTATCGTCTCTGGAGTACTTAATAGATAACGGTTAAACGTTGACCGTATCGTTAGGTTCCCTGGGCACTCGCGCTCATCTGATATTCAGTTACTTGTAAATTCTCTGTATCGTCCACCTGCGGTTTTGCATTCGGGTCAGCGGTAGGGAAAAGGCGGTCTTTTGCGAGTAATTTTTACACCGTCATAACAAGATGGGCGAGAATACGATCGCATGCAATATCCAATGTGCAGAATTCATTAAGTGGCACTTTAAGATCATCAAAGTTACTCAGGGACTCCACTCCTTAAGCTAACTAACGTTTTCGTCTTAAAAGAATCAGAGAAAATGCTGAAACGTGCTTAATGACACGGCCATTTTCTTTTGGTAGGAATATATAAAGTAAATCTAATGTCAAAGTTTCCTTAAAGCATAAGAATATTAGGATATGAATAATTTTTTTTTCTTTTTCTCCTTCTTCATTTNGTTTGAGGCACTTATATGATATGAAATTGAAATTCAACCTGTAGCTAGTAGAGGCAGAGATTTCTGCCAAAATGATCCTAGGTTCGATGCTAGATCAATGAAAAGAATTTCCTACTTCTGTCAAGGTATATTCAAGAAAGCCCTTTAAATTCCATTACCTACAGAAAGAACACATCTGGTAAACACATGTTCATATTTCATACAATTTTTTACAATTAAATAATTTATAACCTATTTGGTCTTATCATAGCTTTATGAATATTTATACAAATATTAAGTATGGCTTTCGTAGGAAATTTTGGTTCGATTACTACCATTATATACAAGAAGAATAACTCTAACACGTCATTCTTTTTCCCTTAACTATCTACTTCTCAACAAAATGAATGAGTTGCCTTTTGCTGCGGACATCGTTAATAATGACGAGGAATTTCTAGAAATAAATTTCCGATAATTAACCTCATACATCAGAAATATGCATAATTTTGACAATCACTCATACGTGATATCTATTTAAATGATAATTATTGGTAAACATTTACTTTTAATTAATTTTTATTCAACTGTTGTGATAACGCTTACACTTGCGTCGGACCATATTAGCGTCATATGTTTCATTATAATAAAAACTTCTGAAATTTAATTCGCACATTTTGTTTTCAACGGTAATTTCATTTCCGAAAAATATGCAGCGACTCCACTGAATCGAACGTAATTTAATGCTTTAAATTTAAATGTAATTTAAGAAAAAATGAGTATCAACAATAAATACCGTAAATAAAATGTAAGAAACATTCGATATGAATCAATTCCTCGTAATAGGAAATAAGCTATAAAATTCCCTTTATCTATACAAATGTATACAGTATTATTTAAATTCAATTGATTAGATTATAGGTGAGAGTTGCCTGTATCGCATCGCTTCTCAGATCGCACCACTAGCCCTAAAACTAAAATACTGTACTTGGATCCCATCTATCACCTACCTTCAAAAGATACTGCGTCTTATGTGGTTGAAGCTTGTAATTCATTAGTCTTTTAAAATGGGGTACGATTTGAGATGGTTATGGTATAATTTAGGATACCTTTGGTCTAAATCACACTCATTTGAAGGATTTTAAATTATTTTTTTATTAAATAATTCAAGTTAGAATACAACTTCCTAATCAATTTCGAAAAGGGGGGAAAATACTCCTTTACACGTCTAAACGCTAAAAAAAAAACTTCAACTTTATTGCTACTTTGTAAGTAATGTCAATTGTTTTTTAAATTTTTAAATTTTTCATTGCCATGAAAAAAGCTTTGAAATTACAAAAATTTCAGGTTTCCTCGATAAATCTCGAAATGTCTTTATTTGAATTGCCACGTGCGTTGTACTATGCTTTACAAATAAAAATGATTCTTTAACAGCCGATGCACAATAAGAAAGAATTTATACTGATTCCGAAAAAAACAGTTTGCTAGAAATACTTCAGTAGAAAAGTATGAAAGGCAGTGGTGCGAATGAGAGAGGAAAGAAAAATGAACAACAAAGTGAAGGAAGCAAAGGGTCAGAGAAATGGGGCACAAAACTGTTCCCCGGGGGACAGACGTGGGGGAAAAGATAAGCTGGAGATGGGGATGAATGCGTGAAGGTCGCAGTGAAAAAGGGCTACATATGATTACAGCTTTGGAAAAATATGCAAACAATGGATGGAAAAATATGCAAACGGGTTAAAGTGGAGGAAGGGAAATGAATGCGAGTGTCGGCGTTTACAGACTGGAAGGTGACCTCTTCGGATATTATGGGAAGCTGAAGATGAAAGAGGAACAAAGTGCGAGATGAAAGGACGCGCAAGGAAGATAAAGGTCGTGAATGTGTGCTTCTTTGGGAAAATGTCGCCTCAGAGTTTAAAGCTGATTTCAGGCACATCCCTTATTGAATGTAGACAGGAATCTCGTTCCATAAAATTTATTGTAGACAAAATATCACACAGTAGCTGGATACACACTAATTGTACTATCACTTGCTTCGCTCTAAGAAGGGAACTTCTACCGCTGCGGCAAACGTATCTCAATGACTCAATCAAGAATAGGTTCTTATAGAAGATAATAATTTGTAGTAGTCTTCCCTTTCCCATCTATTACTTGTATCAAGAGATAGTCGGGAATTTATGCAAAGAATTGAAAACAACACGAAATGCTCAGAGAGAGGGGAGAATGAAATATAAAAACCTTTTGAGACGTGCCACCCTGAAGTAAAGAAATTTCAACTTCACACTCGGTCAAATAACCCGGAAAATGCTACTAAATGCCGAGTGCCTGAGTACGCAATACTTGCCCTTGGATTCCCTACCTGCGTTTTTGCAACGTTCGTTTATTTTCTGGCTACGCAGCACAGCACGCACACACGAATGGAACTTAGTGCCAATGAGTTAAGAAAAGGCACTAAAAAATAATTGAGGAATAGACGTTTTCCTAATTGTTTCAATATACCTTAAGTATTTCAAGATATTCCTCGGTTTATATTTCTTCTCTACCTTTTCAGTATTCTTTATTGTCATCTCCAAACGTCATTTACGCTGACCTCAACCTTTGTCATAGTGAATCACGTGTAGAAGGCCATTCTAAAAATTCTTTAAAACTTCAGTTTCTGCTCGGAATCTTTCTGGCTAGAGTCACGGGGTTGAAATCGAATAATTTTATCTTCGTCATTCTGTTCCACGAGATTCTGCGGTTCCCTTTTTAGAGGCCAGGGTTTACCCTTTTCCTAGAAACCGTCATCTCGTCCGACGCTAACTCTGGCACGTCGCCATTCCACTCACTCATTTATTTTACCTTTTCTTGTTTGGCCCTCCCATTTTATGGGGATTCCCTGCAGACTTCCAATTTTTCCTTTAAACTGAATCTAGAACGTCTACTCTATGAAAGTTTCTGAGCCTATATTCATTCAAATTAATGAATGAGGAGTTTTAAAATTACGTACGTGCAAATAATATGGGGTTAGAGTTCGATTTTACGAGGTACGATAGCTAGGCTCCGAAGCTAAAGAAAGCGTACAATCCGAAGAAATCAGCATTCTTCCCACTCTTTAACTCTTGGGTATGCTTCTGATTATAGTTTTGCGTTCCTATAAAACTGAATTTTGATGTAAATGTTTGGTACCGATAGAGTGGGGGAAATAAATATTCCAGATCTAAACCCCAGATGATTTTCCATAGATATTTTATCTTTCGTCGATATCCTTTCTTTAAAAATATTTATATGCCTTAGATAGGTTTGATCATTTACTAACTTATAAGTAAAATTTGATGTGATAAAAATGTTTTAAAATTGTACTCATTTATCCTTTCATTTAAACCATATATAAGGTCTGCAAATGAAAATCCTTTGAGATCTCTAGCGTTATTCGACAAAGTAGACTTGAATATACACGCCTACAACAAAAATTCAAAATGGAAAAAGTGATTGAACATTTATTGCGGATAAATATGAAAAAGAGCATTGTTTGTAAAATGGAGACGCTTAAGGATTTGAAGCCGATTATAAAACAGCGATATACCGAATTAACCTGAAAAGTAGAAATAACCTTAATAGAATATAGAATATCCTTAACTGTAGGCCTATTAAGAGCAAAAAGCTGTCTTTGGACTTAACAGAGTAGAGATTTTAATGCTACAAAAATTTGTGCCTGATGAAAGATAATAATTCTTCAAAAGTGTTAAAGAAAATATAAAGTTTAACAGCCAGAAAAGATACAGAGAAGAAGTTAGTAATCGCAGGATGAAATAAAGAATCATAATTCACTAAATGTAACTCTTGTAAGTGGCATTAATGAGATAGTTGAGTTGCTTACGAAGGGTTTAACAAACATATTGTAAGAGAGAACGTTTTAGGAAGACAAATCCGGGCCAACAGAAGAGTCTATACAATATAAACAGGATTCCCTTCCTAGCACTAACCCTAATTCCTCTCTAAGCTTGGGTCAGTGGTAATACTGATTTCTCTGTCCCGACCCAATTTCCCTAAACCTCTCCATCAGGTCTCATCGCACACAAACTAAGATCTCTACGTATTCGGTTTTCGTCCGAACAGTCTGAAACATTTGCCTGAAATTAGGGCGATTACTGAAAGAGGCTTTAGTATGTTAAGAATATAAGTAGGAAGGACTAATAGAATATATACCGTAACAATTATAATTATTTTCTACGTTACAGGAATAGGCTCAGATATAAGCTTACAGCGACAAAATTTCTCAGGAAAAACAAACCTGAAAAGTTCGGGTTAATTTTTTCGACTCTCGTGTATTCTCGTGTACCTTGCTTGCCCACAATTCGTAATGTTCTTTAATGTAGGAGGATGAAAAAATCCACTGTTTACTAAACTTAATATTATTTATACACATTCGGTAAGTTAAATTACCACAGATAATGTTAAAATGATAAAATACAACGACAAGTTAAGTTTTTGACTTAATAAATATGGACAAACATTTCATTCAATAAATAAATAAATATACGCTCGACCTAACGCGAGCTAAATTATAGAATGATATAGTTGTAACGGAAGCTTATTTCGAAGATTAAAGCTTTGTATTATAATACATAACTAAAGCCGACTTACAATAAAGCTCATTTTAGAGACCGGTATTATGATTTTCTGCTCAAGTAAATATTATATATAATCTCCTACATATGTGATGGATTATCATGAAGATTAACAACAATCTTCACTTTAACTGTAGCGAAACATCATAATACCAGGCCCTAAAGTGAACATTACTTAAAGGGCATTTGAAGTAAACATTATAATACCGGGTCTAAGTGTGTCAGTGTAAACAAATGCGAATAACGCCGCCGTATGTTCAACTTGCCTAAGAAAGCCGTCCGAAAGATAGGTGACGTTATTACTTCCGATTAATCTCTAACTTCTCTCGGTAAAGCAGCGGCGGCTTGCAAATAGGATGCGGCGAGAGTGGATGAAGCAGTAGATAACGTAAGGGAATCCGATGCAGGTCGGATGAGTCAGAGAAAGCAATTTACGCAGTGGGGTCATTTGGTGGGGTTTAATCCAACCGTCACACCGTAAATCGCAGTGGGCGGAAGGAGAGGAAAGTGCGGTGGGAAATAAACAAGAGGAAAAGAGGAGAAGGAAAGAGAAATTATTCAGTGCTGAAATTATTACGGCCGGCGTTAGGTTAATTTTTTCAATTATTCTTTTCCATACCTCAATTATAAGGACTGGTCAGTCTCTATCTCACCTAACAAATAAAACCGTAATTAAACTAATAGGAGAATAGGATTTCTTAAAGAGCTGTGAATCACAAGAAAAAGCAAATAAAAATGAAAAGGATTCATAATTTTCCTTTAAAACACACTGACTTACTATGGATTATGGTTGTTATTTTTTGTTTCTTACAGCTTCGTTCAAAGAGATTCGCCCATTCTGGTCGATACATTAATAGTACGATATCAATAAGTTCTGCACTAAATTGGCGCTAAAGTGAATAAATAAAACATCGACCTTTTTGAGTATTTTACGATTGGCATTTGTTCGATAAGATTCCAATCAAATCTTCAGTGATGGGCAAAAATCAGCAACATTTCTATTTTATCCAATATTAGTAAACGCGCCCGTCAAGTATGACGGATATTTTTAATATTTAATTAGTTTCAAAACTATATTTGTTATCGTATAAATCTGGTCCTCTCAAGCCAGAAAGTGTCCGTCGTAAGACCATAATAACTCGATATATTTATTACCATTCGATGATTTATATAATCCTGGATAAATTTCGAATAAACTTTCGTAATAATGAAATGATTGTAGGGAATTGTAGCAGAATTTTGAAAAATTAAATACTCGATTTCTACTAACGTCATGCTGTTCGCGAGGTTTACACAGAACCCTTTTAAAAGTCGTTGGCGCTGATATTTCGTAAATAGACAACAAAGAAAGTATTTCTAAATATAGAATGAGTAGTGATGCATTCCAAAAGTGATATGGACAAAAGAAACGCATGAAGATACTAAACTAGCTGGATTAAGCCATAAAAATAAACCATCTACACCTTACATGTAAAAACGAAATGTATTCTGCATAAAATGATAAGTAAATGAGAGAGAATAGCAGGAAAGAATTAGAAAATGAAAAAGGAGATGAGAATTTAGGAGAAAATGTTTGAATTTCACGCCGATTAAAGAAGCGTAAGAGAGTTAATTCACTGTTTAAACGCCAATTCGAGTTCTTTAAGAAGATGAGTAAGCGTTCAGCAATCCGGTGACAAAGAGGATTCACGTGTAATATCGCCGGTTAAATGTAAAAGGCTGAGGTGAGATAATAAGATCTCTCAAATGGATGGGAAATAAGTAAATTAATTAACTTGGCTACTTAAAACAAATACAGCTTGTTTGTGTATGGCTCGTTAAAGCTAATTTAATGATTCAGTTTCCCAATTATAGAACACGGCGAAGCCAATTCGAAAATACATAATGGGAATTATCTAATCACGTAGAATTTAGAATGTTTTCGGTTGCGTTCTTTCGCCGGTTTCTCAAATATATTCACCGAAAAGTGAGAATATTGAAGAGATCTCTAGAAGCGAATAAAACCATGATTTTCACAAAATTAATATTTAAGGAAAGTACTAATAAGTGAAATTAAACTGTTATAATGCACCGGTAAAAAATATTTAAAAAAACGATAAGGTTCTTTTATTGAAACTTTCAAATATTTATTTCTTTAATTCTATTTATAAAATTTGCCAAATATAAACTAGGTGAAAATTCCATCTTTAATTTACTGATAACAAGTATTAAGAATTAACCTTCAAGTCTGGCGCGTTTGTTCGTGCAATTTTCATAATTCAGAGTTTTAAGAGCGAGATGAATGGGCTTAAACCCCTCTCTCATTCGTCTCAAACTGACTGATCGCATTGTATTTCAACTTCTAGGTCTTTTCTTAGTGATAAGAATTTTCAAACAGGAATGGATTTTTGCTCAGTATCTCCAATCAAAATGATACATTCACAGAAGGACGCAGTAAAAGAGCAACGGAAATAATCAAAGCGTAAGAAACTGTGAGGTGAATTATAATTGGTGAGGCGTGATTAGGTGAGGAATCATTAAAGTCGCGTAGCATTAAAGATTTTTAACACATTTATATTAAAAATGTTTGATACGCAGTAACAAAATCACCGCTTTTGTCTTAAGGTCTATAAATCAAAGCTAACTACTGTATTGTATATAATAAGAATTTTTTAAGAAATTAAGGACTTAATACCGTATCGCACTGTATGACGCCAGTAGCATTAAGCTGCACCACTCAACTAATTCCATTTGTCAATTAAGTTAATCAGTTAAGCATTATAAAGAACTGAAAAATACACACCCCCAATGGATAACATATGAAATATCCCCATTTCCTAAATATAATTTCTTTTTTGTTCCAGAGAATCGATTATCGAAAAATACATATGTATTTCCTTACAGCAGGTTTGTTTTGAAGTCAGCTAGGCACATTCGCTGGTTTTGAGAAGACGCATCCCATTGTAGGAGGCCAATGGTTACATTGATTATTCGATTCCCGGATTATATAAATGAATGGCTAACAGGTGACTACCATATTCCGTATTCAAGCCTTAACATCGACGGCAGAAAACGATCGTAGAGCGAAGGATGTCTCTAAGGGAAAGTCGATCCAAGAGCACGCATTCCACATTCCAGACCCTTCCTTGCGTACACCTGCAGCTCATTGAGGGCTTCGCCACGTCTGAAGACCCTCGAGGAACCGATGTCATAAGCCCTCAAGAAGCGATCGATGCTTAGATTCTCACGTTTGTCTGCAAATAATAAGATTGCTTCGATTAATGCACGTTGGAATCGATTCAAAGTTCTTGTAGCGCCCGTAATACTTGTGAAGTAGGGCTTCAATATTGTAATCGGTAAAACTCCCGTGTCCTTCGAACTCTTAAAGTCGATTAAATATAGTTTGACCTACCCCGATTTCTCATTTCTGGCAGAGTTTTAGAATAATATACGAATTCAACTACGACTAAATGAAAGGCTCTCGGGATTCTTAAAGGTAATCTGGAAAGTGAAATTTTGACTGGGACTTTGTGGTAGCCATTAGCCCTTAAGGAGATTCACTTACATCGCAATAATTTAAAATAATACAATGATTTATTTCAAGGAAAATACAGCAGATCGCCATTTTAAAGCCTATCATATACATACTCCTTTACTATAAGTGAAACTACGTTAACCAGGTATGTTCTATTATTATTATTATTATTATTATTATTCTACAAATTAATTCTAGATATTGAGCTATGTTTTATGTGAATTAATATCTACATCGATCCTTCAACTCAATTTCCCAGTGTATGAGCAAAACTTTAATTGATACTTCTTCCTGTATTTAACGCGATATTTAAATATGCGAAATCAGTTTCAAGAGGAATTTGGTGGAATAGTTGTTTTAAAAATGCGACTTTAACGTATGAAATCAATCAACGACCGAATTACGAGAGGAGATGCTCCACATTCCGATGTACTATCACGGAACTTTTTAATATTTTAACTGCTAAATAATGTGAAATCATTTATTTAATTAATACTTTTCAAAAAATTTAAGCGTATTCGGCTCTTTCCTGCTGATATTTACATGGCTCATACAAAATTCATACACAAATTAAAAATATCACATACTAAGAATCTTTTTAGAAGTGCTTAGTGGTTTGCTTGGATTAATACGGGAGTGTTATGCTTTTATATACAGTAGCTAAATTAGTGCTATGTTATTCCCCTCTTTATTATAGAGAATCCATTTAAATCCCATAAAATCAATCTACGTAATTACAAATCCATTTGTTGGTAGAACATTCATGAAAGGAATTCATTCGACACACAGACTTTTTTAATTACCATTAATCTTTGACATTTTTTATGACTCTTAACTGGTTAATCACCCATGATTAATGAAGACTATTTCGGATCGAGAATTTATTCAGTCGACTGAACGTCCAATTGACCGAAGAATAGCGGTTAGGAAATCAGAATATATATATATATATATATATATTGCGTCTTATGTGGTTGAAGCTTGTAATTCATTAGTCTTTTAAAATGGGGTACGATTTGAGATGGATATGGTATAATTTAGGAATTCAGCACAGCACGCACACACGAATATTATTTTATCNAAACTAAAATTATATTTCTTTTGGCCTTATTTCTTGAGAATATGCATTGAGAAAATGTTGCTGGTAATAAGCAGTGACAATCAGAATTGATGTAAATACATAAGTGTTCTACCTTTCAGTAGGTGTGTGTATATATATATATAATACATTTTTGTGATGCTCAGAAGTTGCTCTAGATTATAGTAGATATGATAGATAGAAGGCATACTGAGGATAACTTTGTCTGAATATCTCGTTAATATCTTCGTCTATGTCTATACATTAATATCAGTTCCAATGCAGTTGAAAAAGTGGATTAAAATCCCGTGTAAATTGTGCTACACTAAAATTTAGAAATAGTTTTAATTTCAGCAAGATGTGGATGAAGACGGATTCTTTCAGGTATAACGAATATTTCATTATGTTTGAATTATTTTTCAACGTTTAAAAAGACAAGGATCGTTTCGCTCATGTAACTGGAAACGTAACTTTCCAGCTAATATTAGTACAAATAAGTGTAAATAAGCAAGATCGCACCGTAATGGGAGGTATATCTGACAATCATCGTATATGCGCAAATATCGCGACATATAATACTGCAGGAAAATTAGCCAATAAACGGATTCTGAAGATATTTTATAGGCGATGTTTGGCTCGAAATTAGAAGCATTAAGGTGATTAGAAAGCGATAACTTTCTGTTTGTGTAAGAGGAGGTGGAAAGGGAATAGTATTTTATAATAAGCAGCTAGTGATGTTTGGCGAAGAGAAAGAACGCCAATTAGTCTCGTTGGAGTGGGCACTCGGCCAGCTAAGGCATTCCCGGAATTCAATTACCGAAATTCTCTCGCCTCCACTCGAGATGCCTCAAATTTCATCGCCGCAACCATAGCGATGCCATAAAAAGGTCTCGTTAGTGTCATCTACCGTTATACGAAAACTATCGAAAATGAAACAGAGGAAATATTAAGGTCAGAATGGTAAAAAGACTCACAATTAAGAACAAGAATATATTATCTCTCTTTTGACTGAGTAATGCATTCTCAAACTCACTGTACTAACAACACTGCGCAAAAGTAGTCGACCTTCCACAAGTATGTACATTATGGTCAAAATTGACTTCATTCAATGTGGAAGAATATACATCGTATTTTTTATTACAATGACTACCTCATTCTAAAAATGCATTAAAAGAGATAATAGTAGTAACTAATGTTGAATCTATAAATCCTGGAAATATATTCCAGGAAAACTATATTTTTGCAAAGCAGCGTTTTTCTCTTAGGGTAATAATATATCTATCAGGGTCAGCATTTACCTGTTTAATCAGAAATAATATTCTTTCTCTAAAATAACAAATAAAATCTTGAAAGAAAGAAAACTTAGTAATTTTCACAGTCAATTTCAGGTCAACTCGTTGACGAAACTATTCCATTAAAACCCTAATTTGGAAATCATAGTCTTCTTTCTTACAAGATGTTAGCGGAATTTCACAAAGTCACGCTTGGTGATATTAATTTTAATAATTAAAATGATTGAATCGATACATAGAATATTGTATCACAACGAAGAAATTCTCACAGACCTCTCTGCGATTTACACTTAAATTTTCACTTCGTTGATGTTTCAAGAATTCACTTCAGTTCAAATGTTTTATAATGTACTTAATTTATTCAAATTTTATTATATGTAACATATTTAACAATAGGGAGCAATCAATAAGAAAGAACAGTAATAAAAAACACCGAAATTTACCTATACTTGCAAGTACTGAAATATTTGACTCAATGTACATTTGGATAAGTAAGATATGCACTGCAAATGCACTTCGAGTTAGAAAAAGAACCAAAAGAGGCTGACGTAGGCGGGATTCACTCGGCCCTTCCGGATTCCCATTCACAAAACGCAGAATCTTTTTTTCGTTTCTTTCTCTATATTTACACGTGTGTTAATGGCGAGGAAAGAATATGAAGTGGGAATAAAATGATAAAAGAATTTTTAAGAAGCCAAATTCCATGTCAGAGTTTTTCACTCGGTTAATTCATCAAATATTTAATACTTCATTATTAAGAATGGGACTGGTATCCGTAGAAAAAGATTGCCCTGTAAAGACTGCACTGAATGCAAGATTAAGAAAGGAAGCACATTAGTTCAAAGAAACACAATCTGACACCGTCCACAGAAAATTTTCAGATTGTGTTTCTTTGAACTAATCATGGAGAAGTGCCGCCAAATATCGCCAGAATTGATTAATTAAAAAAAGGAAACACATTTGATGCTATACTTTCCTCCATTATTAATACCAAATACCATTTTATAATTTAATGAAACCGTAGATTTTTCTTGAGGCAATCTGGTTACAATTCAAACTTTTATTTACAGAGAATAGAAGTGTGGTTACGCGTCTTAAGTCAATATCTGCCACCGAACAGATCACGACTTTATCCGAGATGCAGGATTCTGGGAAGAGTAGAGCCTTCGAAATTTTCAGATAGTTTTACATATTCGCTCCCGCTTGCCATTTTACCCTAAGGTAATGCAATATTTCCTTCCAGTGTTCCGTCACCAGAGTGAGAAATTGCGATTTTGGCGCAGACAAGTCAATTCCAAAGATTCTGCTCCGATGATTGAATAGCCCTCGAACATGAATATACGTGCTTTGAATATCGCCTTCGAGATTCTCAAAACGACTTCTTCTTGGACCTGTGAAATATACTCGCGTTTAATCGAATTAGACTTCGCCTTTATAATCTATGAAATTAAAACATATTCTGATGATACTGCGATTTATTATATAACTTTTAAAAAAATCTAATTCAATTTTCAACTTATGAGTATATTTGAATCATATTTTTAAGATAAAGTAAGTTAAATTTTTTCTCAGTTGATAGGAACTGATTTAGTGAAGAAATATAAGCGAGCATTGTAAAAGAAACATCTTCAAGGTAAAAATAAATCGGAAATAAATCGGTGAATCCCACGGAAAGTGGGAGACCTGGGTTCGAGTCCCAGTCGTGTCGCTATTTTTCACACTTGTTATTCCTTTGGGATTTTCCGTAGGTTTTCAATCTACAAAGTCACCTTCCTTTCCTTTAATAAAAATAAATCCCCTTTTGCGTTATAAATGACATATCTCTTTATTTTAAAACATGTTTTGGCTTTAATAAGAATTTATTTCCTAAACTGTAACATAAAATTTAGCTTTCTATTTTTGCTTTTTTGATAAGATGAAATGTACGAAGGAAAGAAAATAAAAATACTGTCATGATGTCATAAATTCTTTTACTAAAGATATACGTAACTCGTTTCTTAAAAAACTAAAATTATATTTCTTTTGGCCTTATTTCTTGAGAATATGCATTGAGAAAATGTTGCTGGTAATAAGCAGTGACAATCAGAATTGATGTAAAACTTAGGAAAAACTCAGGGTCGAATTATACACGAGATACGTAAAACAGAATCTATGCAAAATATTCAGGGTTCGACCTATCTTTTGTGCTCTTTCCTTTAGTGCCTTGTGAAGTACTCCAGGTGGATATTATTAAGAAGCATCCTAAGTGTTTATATGAGAGAAAGATTGCCTATTTAAGGTCAGCATTATACAGTGATCGTTTTGAATACGCTGTAAGTTCCCCATGACGCTCTGATTTTCAAGAGGGCTTACTGAAAAATCCTCAAATTGGGGCCCCGAATATAAAGAATGGCTTCGCGGTTCGGTAATCTTATTGTGCCTCTTACATCCTGCTGTAGGCTACCAAATAGAGCTTTGTATGTTTATTTGAGACAATTATGTCGGAGAATATAAGAAATATATTGCAAATAAGCTTGAAGTTTGCCAGAAAAGTTCTCTTGTATCAAACATATATAGACGCATCTCCAGATATACATAGAGGATAAAAACTCAGAGGATAAACCGGAAGCATCCCCGTGATTTTTCTGCGTAAAAACCTATCTCACTAGAAAAATACGAGACATCGATCCTAAGCATCATGAGTTCGATCCTACGAGTTCGTACGATCCTCGTAGAGGGCCCCAAAAAAATGTATTTCCCCGTAAAGATGCATTGCACGGTTTTTCCGAAAAATGTTTGAGGCACTTATATGATATGAAATTGAAATTCAACCTGTAGCTAGTAGAGGCAGAGATTTCTGCCAAAATGATCCTAGGTTCGATGCTAGATCAATGAAAAGAATTTCCTACTTCTGTCAAGGTATATTCAAGAAAGCCCTTTAAATTCCGTTAATATTTATTTTTATAATTCTGTTATTCCCTTTATCCGTTATTTCCGTTAAGGAAATAACACATTTTCGAAGGTATATCGGAGTCTTGTCATCTTCGTATTGCACTTCCCGATTAGATTTCGTCTCAACACATTGGCGATGGTTGAAATGCGATTATTTTTTGTCCAAACAGAATGTCATTTTTTTCTTCGTTAGCGGCGTTGAGCATTTTTAATTTGATTCAATTCCTGGAATGAATTCTGCTTTAAACTATAGAAATAGTTAAAAGTGGAGGTAACAAAATGTAAAAGACAACCATATCAAGTTATATGGTCATTGGTTCTAAACCAGCCCGCTTCCTTTTCTCAGTAAGAATTACTTTGAGTTGAACTAATGAACATATTTAAAAAGTCCATTTAGGCATAAGTGACTGCAACACCGACGAGAGAAATATATATCCTTAATATATCTATAGGCACTGCGAAAAAATATAAAGTGGCCCTAAGTCGCTCTTCAATTATAAATCATAGGGAAACTTAGAATAATAACCAAATGGACAACCTTTTACTTGTTGCCAATGTGGACATTGACAGCTGCTTAGTTGTTTGTATATGCTTTAGGGCCTCGGGGATAATAAAATTCCGCTTTAGGTAAATTTATCAGGTAAAATAGCACAGGTTTGAAAGATAGGTTTTTGAAACAACATGGATTCTTACTCAGGTCCCCTAATGGCCCTCTCTCGATTTCATAGAGGTTTCATTACGAAAGGCCAGAAGTTGGGGCCCCAAGTATTACCGTGCATCTGTGGTATGGTTATAAGCCTTCTTGTTCAATTTATTGCTTACATTATAGAGCTTGGTAAGTACCGACTGGGAAACAGTTTCGGTTGATTAGTGGTAACTAATCACTCTATAGCTTGCAGGATGCAAGCAACTTTCACTAGTATAATGAATACATAGGCTTGAATGTCACAAAAGCAAAGTTGTAATTTTTTCCATTTTAATGAGGTCGTTTGTTAGTGTCTGCTGAGAGATTTGAAGCCAGAATTACCTTTCTAGAACAGAAATGAAAGAATAGCGGTCACAGCTGCGGAAGAATGATTACGGCTGTGTTCCTAAATGATAATATCCTCTCTCCCACCAAATATAGCCTTCATGGCTTATTCATCAAAGCTACTGTTCTTGAAAAGCGAGGAAATGATTACCACGGAAATGCACCAATGACGAAGATGCTCAATCTTTATTCCAATACACAAAATTAAAAATATGTCTATTCTCAATCTTGACCAATTTCGTTTTGACGTCAATCCTGTTTTTTTTTATCCTTCTACCTGATGATGGCTGTTCAGCCGAAACCGGTCGTGTAATTAAAACCTTGAGGATACTACAGATATTTTCTTATTCCTTCAAGCTTGATTTCTTTTACAAAATTTACAAAATCAATACTTAACTGAATGCACTGCGTTTAAGATCGTTAATTTATCACTGACCGACTAGAGAAAAAGAAAACTGAAATTGAAATAATTTTATTTGCATTGGAACTACGTATTCAGGAAATATTTTAGGAATTATCTCCCATTAAACTCACAGCAAAGAGGCTGGTGAATTAAGTGACTTGATCGACTTCTTTGCTTCACAAAATATGAACAAAGTTTACTGTGAATTTTGGTTCTGATGCTTCTCTAGAAAATTAAAATGTTACCAAAAAATTGGTAGACGAAAAAAAGCAACGTCCTCAGAAGCGAAATGAATTTTTTTCAGTCAGAATATTGAAGTTTGTATCGACTAGAAATGTTTTAGTGTATTAATGATAATGGAGATGAAAACATGGTAAGGAAATCAATCATGCGAAACGAAGTCAAAGAATCGAACTGAGGACTAGTTAAGCGTAACTCGGAGCAACGTAAATAATAATAACAAGATAGAGAGAGATTAGGAGACTAAAGCATCGACGTTGGATAGTTCCGTATCCATTCAATAAGGCAGTCGTTGCAATAACATTAGAGCCTTTGTAAGAAGCCTTTTGAGAACTATAAAGTATAAGAACAGGATTGCCTTACCTACCACGTGGAGGAAATTCTAGTTAAAGTAATCTCAGGTGTATAACTTATTCCGCTAAGCATTAATACATTTTTATATGATATATATTTCATTATATACACAGATATTACGACCATTTCATAAACAGATTCGGTCAATAGACATGTCGCAGTTTCTTTCGAACACCGTAATATACAACTGAACAGCTCCTTCGAATGATACTGTAACGGGCTTCATTAATTCAATTAGTTGAAGATAATTATCGCACATGAGATTCGCTAATTAAATCCCTTTTCTTTAGATATACACTATCTGAGTCGTACTCCTCTCGAATCTTTGTCTGTGCGTTTGAGTAATTGAGATGTGAATAAATTAGATAAGGTTTCTTCGCTTTCGAGGGGACAGGTTAATATTAAGATTTAAATAGATTTAAGTTAATAATAGAATTAAAGGGAAATTTGAATGATTTAGTTTGATCAGTTGAAGTCTCGAGTCTTATTACGCTCTACAAAATATATATTAGAATTATAGAGAAGCACTCTGTTTTGGAAGATAAAGAAAAACATAATAGCAGATTGTAGATTAAAGTGGTTTATATGTTGGCTTTAAGGAATCTCCAGCAAAAGATCTTTCAGCGATACACAGCCTGCAATATATATTTGATACTCATGAAATATTCAACAGTATCTTAGGAAGGTTTACGGAATCTCGCTATATTGATATCGCAGACAAGTATTTACAATATGTAACAAAGTGGGAAAATGTAATTAAGTCACAAACGACCAACAGGTAAGCAAACCTTACTTCATTTAAAGCCATAGATATGTTTCTCTGATTCCACGCTTGTATTAATCAAATTATTTTTGAATAAATTGGATTTTCAGAGTAATTGAGACCTATTTCCATACTCAATCAGGAATAAAATAAATTATTTTGGCAAAGTTGTGCGATTACTCAGTCTGAGAGCTCATCAATGGTTGTCTTCAGATGAAGAAGTTCTGCTGTGAACGAATCCCCTGTATTTGTACCCTGTTGGAGCTGTGGGGATCGATCCCCGCCTTAGCGGAGAGGCGTAACGACGGCAGATCGTCAAATACTTCAGTCAACGCCACCGTGGTAAATATTTCAGACAGCTAGAAACACTAAGCGATCCATGGAAAGGACGACAAACATTGATTTTCCGCAGATCGGCGCAAAATCCTTAGCCTTTGTTAGTTAGCGGAGGGAACGTTAAAAGCGTGTTTGTGCGAGCGTTTTATTGGGTCAGGAGCCGCTCGTCTGAGTGCTCGCGACTCGACTTAATGACGAATTGATACCACTGTTTTGACGAGCGTGATAACACGCCTTTTTCTCGCCAGCGACGTGCCGTCGCTTTCCCAAAAGCGACTGTCTTTTTTAACGTTTCGCGTGAAAATACTCCGATGGGAATTACGGACGCAGTTTACGGATCCACAGAATTCCGTCCCGATGATGATAGAGAAATGAGACAAAGGGATTTTTAATGGAGGCTTGCGATAACCTATCAGGAATTCGGATGAAATAGGCTACCTTCTTAGGAAGATATACGTATGCATACCGCAAAGTTATATTGTGAACTCAAAGAACGAGAATGGTCCTCAGATAATTAACTGAAATTCTTAATCAAATGTTCCGAGAGATAAACTATCTAAAATAGTCACATAGTCACAAACACATTTTATACGCCATATAACATTGAATTAGCTCAACGGAAAATAGAGCATAAAATATTAAAAAGCCGCCCCAAGTATTTTGAACAGGCGAAATCTGAGCCATCCTAGCACCGAACCCAGGATTTATGGTAGTTGTCTGGTTACAATTACAGAAGCTCCTCCATCCTCCAACCTTGAGTACGAAATATAGTTACTAGTAACCCGAATAAATTATAAAATGAGTTGCCATGTATAAATTAAATAGATAAAATTTGAAGTCTTAGCATCGAACCCAGGGGATATGTACTCAAAATGCAGAAATCTTGCAGAACAGCAGCTCATCCAGCAGTCATAGCATCAGCAAAGCTCAGAGATTAGGTACGATATTAATTCATAGCCTGCCATACGCCACTAGAAGCTTGCGGCGACTTACAAATGTAAATCTATCCGTTCGGTTTCTAGACGCATATGCAAGCAATTTTTACTCGTATGTGTGTGAATACATGCATACATAGAAATCAGAAGACTAAATTTCAATGTGAGAGTTTTACATGAATGATCGGCAAAATTTAAGTATTTTCTATACACCGTTAGCACCGTGTTTTATATATATATATATATTACGCATATAAATATTTCACATACATTGATAAAGCGTTTGATTATCAAATAAGATATGAGGATTCGAACACAACTCATAGGCGACTATAATAATCTGTNATATAATGTATGTAAGTAGAGTAAATTGATGGATCTTATATTGAATGAGGAGAGACTGACAAAGAAAACAATTGAAAATAGAATGTACGGAATAAGGAGAAGGCAACAGCCGTTAATAGGGAAGAGGAGAAAGAGGATTTGAATAAACAAAACGTGAGCGAAGATTACATAAAGGAAGAAACGATGAGTTCATCAATATTTATGTTCTCCTAAGCTCACTTTTATGCATGATACTATTCTTTCTCTTTTAAAAGTTTCAACTGAATTTTCACCTCCGGCTTACTTTAATCTCTCGTCGCTTCATCGCGAAAAACAACAGGCATTGTTGGAAAATGAAGTGAACAACTCTTGGAGTCACGTGCGTGCTGGTTTGAATTACATATTCGTAAAGGCCCACATTTCATTGCGGTAAGAGACTCTCTCTGTGTCGGTTGCGAATGTAAATAAACGATGGCGCAAGGTTCTCTCTCTTTCCTCTTTTTCATATCCATCTCTTCTCTCGATAAGCCCTTAAGCGGATGGGGACACAAATAGAAAGCATAAAGCATTTCCCAGTTAGAAAGGTCACGCTTACGGAGGAATGAATTTTTGGAGAGAAGAGCAAAACAAAACGATGGACGAATACGAGGAATTCCACGTCGTTCAATTTGCCATGAATCAAAATCCTAGAATTTTTGGCTCTACTGCTTTCTGCCTGAACGAAAATCAAACCAGTCTAATTCGTGGAAGATTGAAACTTTGCTGCAACTTTCATATACGTTAAATATATTCGTAGAATAATCATATGTTAGACATATTTGAAAGAGAAAAGAATGTAATAACACCTTTTAGGGAAGAAAACGGAGGGCTGAGAGCGTACACGACTTAACCTTCCCCTCATTCTCTACTGTACTCACTTGTGTTACCTTTTCCTCGCAAATCTTAATAACCGACTGGCAGATATCCAAACAAATCCAAGAGGACGAATAGAGAAAGCTGGCAACCCCAAGAAATAGAGTCCTAAGACATAAATTTTCGCAAAAACTTATATTAAATCGGTGCGATACGAAGATCTTAGGAAAATATTCGATCGCACCTAGGTAATGCATAAAATTTCTGTATTTATTATTTTTGAGATCATGCGCTAGGAAGTGTGACAATTTTTTGGTTAATTCGGACCTTAAAGAATCTGGATGATTCAATGTACGGATATACATTAATTCGATGGATAATTCATGTGAAGCTTCCTTTTTCCAATCTTTATGAGGGCAAAATC
This sequence comes from Ladona fulva, assembly GCA_000376725.2. Classification (NCBI taxonomy): domain Eukaryota; kingdom Metazoa; phylum Arthropoda; class Insecta; order Odonata; family Libellulidae; genus Ladona; species Ladona fulva. The sequence goes on from KZ308538.1 coordinate 601,145, forward strand.
TTCCTTCCTCTTCGCAATATTTTTTGAAACAGAAATCAGGAGCAATCATTATTCACATATTCAGTATGAAAACCTTTAAAGATAAACGTTATCGGCATAAATAGCGCGCAAGCCTGCGAAAACAAAATGTGAAACGGTTTTTTTCAATTGCGTAAAATTTGACTCAAGGAAGAAACACTACAATGCATGCAATAGGTAAATAAAGTAGGAAAGACAGCAGTGTAGGAAATTAGAGATATTCGAGGAGAAACAGGAGTGAAAAATATGAACATCACTAATACTTTTAATACTCATTTCAACAACTAAGGACATTTGCACATATGAGCATCACGACTGGGACACGATATTGTTGATAAATATGCACATATAAACTACTTTTACCTTCAAATGTGAAGAAACATGAATAAACATAAATAATTGTCAACATTAAAGCGACTATCTCCGTACGGTTATCCCGCAGAATGGCTGGATTTTCTTCGGCTCTAAATAGCAAACTCAAGGGACACCGTCTCGCTTCCTCCCAATTTCAATCAAAAATCGATAGCTTGAAGAACCTGTCTCATCGCCAATTTGATGAAGGTTAAGCTTGAATTCGTTTATTAGCTTGATAATAAATATTTCTAGAAACTGAACCATAGATCGGAGTTCTAAAAAATAAAACTGCGCTCCAATCGAACCGAGCAGTGTATACTTTTTTCAGTGAGCGGACGGGCGGAGATTAATTTTCGATATTTCAATCAAGCGAAACGATGTATGAGTGGGATATTGCTTCGAAATCTAATAGGGAAGGAGCCTCTGGCGTCACCACCACCAACCATACTTTAGGATTACTGAGTAATTACGTATGAAACATGCACGAAATGAGTGGAATACGCAGATGATATGTATGTTTATAGCCAGGCATATTGATCGGAGAATATATATAAACTAACATGTATATATATANACGCAATTTCATCCAGATATGCATTTATATATATATATATATATATATATCATTTCTATTCACGTGAACAACCGCCTGTTATTTAGTAGTTTTTATGTATTCCGCAGATTGCATTTTCTTTCCGAAAGATTTTGTTTTCGACTTGAATGCCTGCCAAAGCAAAGTGTGGAACCTTCAAGTTATTGAGAATAATTGATTTAATTGAAGTATAGATAGTTTTGTTACAGCTAACAATTCACCGTATGACGTTTGAATTTATTTTACTTATCTTATAATTTATTACTCACAATCTTGAATTAAAAACTAAACCCGGAATAACTTGTCATCCAATCGTTATCACACAATCGTTTCTCGTTAAAAAATCGCTAATACTTTAAACAATTAAGCTCAAACTCCTTTAAAATTTACCTTTCTGAGTCGACTGTATAATTGGCAGAGGTTGGTTTTATATGATGATATCACTTTGTTCCATTAGTCTCCGTACTTTAAACGGAATCCACTCATCAGAACTATAAAAATATAAAGTAGTTACGTACTACTTTCCATGGTAGATCCCTATTCTTGACGGCAGAGAAAGTAGGTACTGCACTTTTTCAGTATCACATTATAAAATGTGTATGTCACTCAGTCAGTCAGTCATTGTATGTAATTAGGTCTTGATCTAAGATGATATTTCAGCGAACCATTTATATATCGAGAGTGCATTTGTGCGACGTGTAAAAGACCAATTTAAATCCAACTGAAAAGCGATTTTCCTCATATGCATCGCCGTCCACGCTTAGCTTGTCAGCGCCCTCTCCATCAAACTAACCGAACACGACGGACCGATTCTTTCCATCGTGTTTCTTCTCAAAGCGTAATAACGTTCGCAAGGAGTACATTTCGCATCCCGTGGACGTCCCACGGAGACCCAAGCTACAGTTTATCCTTAGGTCAGCTGCAGATCCTCTTTTCTAAAATTCCTTTTTTTCCGTTTGCTGCGCTTTTTCGATGAATGATATAGCGTCGAATCGAGGGAGGATTTTTTGGGGCGGAAATGACGCGAATGGAAAAGGCGCGTTGCTTTTTTTCGCGATGGGAAGTATTCCGTGAAATGGGAAAATGCTCTGTTTCGGGAAGCGCACAATGAGATGAAAATGCGATCTTTTTTGCCGAAACTATACATTCTAAGCGAAAATGTGAGCAGTCTCCGAGATGAGCAACTGCATTTCTTTTGTTTTTTTCTCCTCGGGGGTGGAATCTTTCGCGTATCGCGGGAAATATACTATTTATATTTGATTCCTGCCGAATGGTTCTATGGAGGCCGGCACAGAAAGACGATGGAAAGTATCGCACTATGCCTATGCTATATCAAATCGAACAAAATGCCCTTGAATTTGAGAGAATATCATGGCCTCGGATGGAAGAACTACACGATGTTAGTAAAGTGTAATAATGCCAAGCGTGGATTCGACAAAGACTGTAACTAGAGCTGCGATAGAATGGAGAGGTAATATAAACCACAGCATAGATGACAAAATGAGAATATTAAGATACTGGAACATCGCTGAGCGATGCTCAACTTAGAATTTTTTTTATCTTTTTGACACGGAAAACGGAAAATTTTCGTGTCAGAACGAACAAAAATTCAAATCAAACACGATCAATACTGAACAAGGGGTTCGTAAAATTGTGCTTACATAGTGTTTCCAAACTAAAGTCACGTACGCATAATTTTTCAAGGTACACCTATTTATATTCATTTTGTTTTCTTAGCAAATCGAATTTCATTGATATAGAAACTATTTACTATTTCACTTGAACTATCCTTAACTGTACGTATGAACCTGATTCTAAAGACTAAAATATATAAAAATGGTTCGAGGATTTAACTCTTGCATTGTAGCGTAATTTAAGAAGCCGTACTTTGTCTTCCTGGAATTAAAATTACCCAGATCATCATTTACAGCGATGAACAAAAATTATGCGGAAATACGGATGTCAAAAATGTCAAAATGTTATGTCAAAAATGCGGATACCCGGGTAGTGCAAGGTTATCATTCTCCTAGATAGATTTAGTATTCTGACTCTATATTTTGATTAACAAGCTGTGGTAAAGAGCGCGTCATTATAAGTTTTAGAAAAAATCACTACGCAAACGACCGGCTGAGAGTTTTGCTGAAGATCGACAACGAGATGAATCCAATCGCATACATATGTTTCCATTTCCTAAAATCCTCGAGAGGAACCAAATGACCAAAAATACTTGCATTTTTCATGGCATAGACTCCTAGGAAAACCGTCCTCTAGAACGTGTGAAGGATACGGAAACGCTTTTATTCCCGCAGAAAAACAAAACTTCCGTCGAATAGCAAGTATTCTTGGCGGAGAAGACAATTTCCGCCGCATCGGAAAATCAAAATAAGAGAGTGCTTGCAATGCACTCATAATGTCCCAATCAAATATCTGTAAAGCGGATCACAGACGGAAGAAATATTCTTATGGGAAATACGCGGCGAAAGAAAAGAAAGATTAAAAAATGGGAGATTTATTATTGGGCGGCTTTGAGAGAAGCCAGAGACTGTGGACGAAGAATAGAGTGACTAATTGGATGAAAAGGGAGCTGTCCGCACTAGAAACGGAGACATCCTCATAGAATCCGTACCAACTAAAGAGGAGTAGTTCGGAATTGCATTGCAAAGCGGCGAATGTATCGCCAGAGGACAGGTGACCAACTGAGAGACTAATTCAAACGGTGCACATGAGAATTCTTCCAACGGAGGGGCACTAACTATTCAAACGGGGCATGTATGTCTGCAAAGCGTGACTAAATTTATCTTATTCGGACTTGCGTGAGGAGAATAAAAACTGTTGTGAACCAGTGTAATCGTGTATATAACGCTTTCTTACGTTGCATGAACATATTCGTCGTTGTATTTTCGTCAATGAGGTTCAAAAGAATTATAGTTTAAGAAATCAGTATTCTCACTACTTTGTCTGATTGCACAGAATTTGCAAATTCATCTAATTTATCCAGGCAAATGAGAATATTTGAACTTTAAGTCGTTTGTTCTAATTATAACATTTCTTTACTACCTCTCCTTATCTGAATTAAAATTTAATTGTCTTATTTATTTATTTGTAATTACGTTGCAATTTGGCCGTCTGGCCAGGTGGCAATGCAGGAGTGTATAACTGAGTTATTAATTAATTATTAGTTATTAATTTTGATAATAATTGGCTGGCATTCGCCAAAGGACGGGAGAGAAACCCCTCCAAAAACATTCCGCAGGCAATACATTACACATACAGATTACAATTTAGATATTAAGAGTAGCATAGCACAAAAAATATTTAGTTAATAGTAAAATGTAAAAAAAACATGAAGTGATAAAAAATACATGGTATATTGTCAACATAGTCACATAAAAATAGGTTTTAGATAAAAATATTAAACAGAATAAAAAAATAAAAATTACTTAAGTCTTGATATAATAATTGTAAACACTACATTTGTTGGCATTGGTAAGAGAATTTCTCTAGGTAAAGAGTTCTATTTCCTAATGACCCTATTAACAAATGAGTACTTAGTTATAACCGTTTTCTGCTAGCGCTCCTTGATTTTTAACTGCGATTGTCCCACCCGACATAACTAAGAAGTTTAAACTTGGCACGCAGTTCATCCCAGCCCACTTCGTGGTTCCATAGTTCGAACGTCCCGATTAATCTAAACGTCTTCCTTCTCGATTATTTTATTATCTTTTATTCTTTTACTATCATATATTCTCGATTATGTAATTTTATGAACTCGTTGAACTCAATGGAACCGATTGCAATTGAAGAGGAATAGAATAATTCTCTATGGCTATCATCAAAACCCTGAATTCATTTCATTTTTAATCCAAATGTTCATTCTTAGCTGTAAATTACTGTATTTAATAGAATGGTAAGATAAAGAAATAATTAAATTTCTCATTATTTATTGGCTGCGGATGTTCAAATATTTTCATCGACAATTCACTTTGAATTTAAAATTTGCAATCAAATAGAACACATTTGCCAAATATTCCCGCCATGATTTCTGTTCATTCCACAAACTTTTCACAAGCGATCCCATGTCTCGGATTTCCTTATTTACAAAATTCAAGTGACTCTATACTACAATTTTTCCATATGCTAAAGAGGAACTACGGCATAAGCATTATTAGCGGAACAAGGTGTTAAAATGGCAATTAATGTTCTAATAAAATCCGTTACTGCTACATTTAAACTCATTCCATGTAATTAACAAACAGTACATTAAGGCTTTTCGCTCAGTCAACCCAAAGAACTGCACATGAGTACCAAAAACATTCCACCGCAATGTTTGCGTATCGAATTCGTCAGATTATACGAACTTGTTAAGCGCACATTCCCTCAAGTGCTTGATATATCGCCCACGAGACGAATGATTCGTAAACGAAATTATAGTCTCTAATTAGGGCCTCGCTAATAAAGCTAATTGAAGAGGGATGACGAACGAATTAACGATTCCTTTTTTCGACCCTTTTCTCAGTTTTAGAGGGATTCGGAAGCATAATTAGGCACTTTTCGAAACCGTAAATAATTGAGGAGTGGCTCAAAACAATTACCCAACTCCTTAGAACATTCCCAAGAGAGCACAAGTGAGAGGTAACGCCAAAAGGCCATCTTTTAAATTTCTTACGCTGGCGAAGAGAGAAAACAGCTTCTTGAAAGGGAGAGCTCGGCTAATTATCTCCAAAAACATCAAAACCCTTGATAATCGAGCAAAATTGGAGATTCAAGAAGTTATGGGGAAGCGCTGTAGAGGGACAAAATTACCGGAGTCGAAATTCCAAGAGAAAGAGGAAAATAAGAGACAGCCGAACGACTTTAGCGCCTCTCTCTCAGAGGATGGCGGCTTGGAGTACTAATGGGTACTAAAAAGCCTGTGGGGAGATGGGCGTATGGGAAATGACGGTCCAAAATATAATAATGGAGTGTTAGGCTGAGAGATGGAGGGAGTTTTTATCGGGACGAGGAGAAGCATCGGAGGAAAAGATCCTCCTTGGCCTGTTATGGGATTTAAGTTTCCGAGAAAAGGGAAGGAAGCCGAGAGGATAAAAGAATTATTGGTAAGAAAGAATATGGTAGAGACATACGAACGGAGAAGCAAAGGAATTCGGAAAACAGATACTAGGGAGAAACAGGCGAAAATAAAGGAAATGTGTTTAACTGAAGTGTTTAATAAATGGAAAATATTAAATATAGGAAATTAAAAAAGTAGGTTATTAAGAAGGGTACAGGAAATATTTAATTAAAACTCGATGAATTTTTAATCTTCCTATCGTAAGCAATAATGTAAAACATTTTAGCATGACAATTATGAGTACAAATATTTCAATAAATATTTTCATCCTTTCGGAATTACGAGGAACGAAATTTTAAGCATATCTTAAGCGAAATAAAAAGCCATCGAATTTTACATGAGAGATAAGCGTAAGGATTCCTAATTATAATTCGCAGAAACGTTTGCGGCTAGTAACTATATGTAGGCAATGTTATCAATCCATCGAAAGGTCAATTTCCCAAAAACAAGCGGAAAAAAATATTCAAAAGCGTTTGATGTAAAGCAAAAATGTTATTGTATGACATTGATGAAGATATTCTATGCTATCAACTTTTAAAGACCTTTCCACGGTGCGATTAGCTTAATATTTTGCAATTTCCCCTTTGTTCGAATAAAATAAGACTATATATATACGTTATGAATATTGGGCACACAACTGACGATGTAAGGCAGTTCCCCCTGCAGTGTCCGCAACCAGCGATTTCTGTTTCCTGGATCGCCGCAACCCCTTTGACATACGTTCATCTCCTACAACACCCTAGCGTATATTGTTCTCTGATAATCTAAATAATTTTTCGTTCGATGTATATCATTTATGCAAGTTATTTTTCTTGAATCAACATTAATTACTTCTACAATTGGAGCCTAGCCTTCATTTTTCCGTTTCTATGCAGTTGTAAGGCTGTTTCGATACTCAGTTAGCAAACCAAAGTTTTAAAAGATACATTTTTTTCTATTTCTTACCAAAAGTGTTGCAAAAACTTTCATTTGTTAAATGAGTTTAAAAAATAAAAGAGGAATTCAGATGAAAGATGGAGTATTTCTAACTTTGTCAATAGCCTACCAAATCATGAACTCAGCTATTAAGTCTCAAATTACTCATATAACGCGATTGATTATGCGAGAGAAAATTTCCTATCTATGTATACAAGTAATAGTAATCAAAGGCCAGAAGGCTAAGTCTGAAGATACCTCATATAGAATTCACTAAACTTTAATTGTCTCCATCCACGACAGAAAAAAGTTTTACAAAGGATTTCACAAGGAATTTAAGGGTTAAATAAGTGAGGAATTAAAGGTTAAAAAAGAGAAATGAAGAATATGCTGATGAGTGTATGAGGACAAAGAAAGTTGAAACAACCGATTGATCTCAGCCAATTCCCTCCCTTCAATCTCTTCCTTGACGACGGCCTCCTTCCGAAAACAATCCCCAGAATAACCCTTCCTCAGTTCGATCAACTGCTTGTAGTCCCACTTTAAGTGGAAAACAACTCCTTCAATCGAAATCTGAAGGAACAAGTTCCTGATAACAATGGCTCATTTAAAAGTTGTTTCAAAATCCGATACATCCAATCAACAGGAAGGAATTATAGTTTCAAATTAATACCTTTACATTTATTTCAGTCCAGAAGGTAAAGATCTCTTACTATGATAATTTATTGGCCCAAAGTAAAACCCTGAGGGAGTATAAATTTAAGTGAGATTCTTAAGGTATCTTCAGAAAATAGAATAATGACGATTTTGTTTAATTTCCAGCTGTTTTGGATACATTCATCTTCAGGATAAAATTTATATTTGTAAATACGTTATTACTGTTATTGTATGACGGTAGGAGTTATATTTCTATTCATCCGATTTTGTCAGTTTTCTTAAAAACACATCTTAAAGAGCGATTTCCTTGATAGAGACAATATCAGCGTTTTCCCGAAGGAATTCTGATATAAGATCCTTAGTCAGTTAATCAAATCACAAATGTAAGCATCTTTAATAGGCCAAGTTACACCTCCTAAAAATGAAAAATCTCGAGCAATGCGCTCGTGAACTTTCGACCTTTTTCTAGAACTTGTTCCTGACAAGAGTATACGTCTACTGCTGCACAAAGAAGAGGTAAATTCGAGATATTGCTCGCTGCAGATCGTGAACTGAATGAGCAATGAGCTACTCCGATTCACATACTTGCAATACTGCTAAGGAAATTCCATCGTTGCATTTGAAACCTAATGTATTCGTTATATTTTTCTTGATTTTTCGAAGAACTAACGATAGCCTTTAATTCTTCATTCATCAGAAAATATATGGATTCAAACGCCTTTACTTTATACGTATTTACGTACTTTATACGTATTTACGTATTTTTTCGTAAATGTATGCATTATTACTGTCTTATAATATTGCAGTATTAACTTATAAATGTAATTACTATTCAACATTTACCTCTGATTCAAAAGTACAGAACACATTATTATTATTCATATTAAAAATACCAATTTATCCGTAGCTGAGTTCATTTACTCGAAATTAAGTTCGTCTCTTTTGTAGAATTGTGTTTTTACAACGACGTATACTTGGGGCAAAGGATGAAATCTTCATCTTTTACGTCAGAATAAAATTATTCTTAAGCTCTATTTGTTCGCTGAAATGAATAGCTTCAACATGAAAAGGTGAAAATGGAAACCTTCAGAGAATATTTGTTTATGACAGGAACTTAATAAGCAATTTGCTGGTTTGGAAATATGCAGTGAGTTAAACTGTAACGTTTGTACAACAAAATGTAAAGGTAGGGTAGTTGCAGTAAGAGAGAAAATATTTAATATTTTTAACAATTGAGTTTATAAGATCCAAAATTTATTATCGTGGGGTATTATTTTATTATTAAGCTATTTTAAGAATAATTTTGCATGGAGAAATGTATGAAAAAATCTATAAATGATACTATAATTTTTGACTAAATAATTGGGGTTGATTGAAATGAAATTTTATTCCAGAAATAACTATTCAAACAAATTGTCTTGATGTTAAGTGAACTGGACAAACAGAGCAGTCTCAGAGATAAAGATCTGGAAAAGATAAGTAACATACAGTTCACTATCCTAAGACAAAATATCAAGACCAGTTTCGAATCACGAACCCATAGTAAAAGGTGTGCATAAATTTACAATGAAACCTTGGGATAATGAGAAGGAATAAGATATTGCGGCACGGAAATAGAGCAAGCTTGAAAATATTTCTTTTGTTTCGAGTAAGAGTCAATAAACGGAGAAAGTGCAGCAGAAAACATGTGTCGAGAAACTTTTCGCTTTATTTGTAAATAAACTCCTGGTTACTTTTGCAGCAAATTATTCCGCGAACAATTTTAACAACTTATCAAAATGGCACACCAAACGTAAAGTTTGAAAACAAAGTAAAACTATTATGGTTTTGTTGTAATGGCGGATTAAATTAAATTAACCTATCCAGGAGTACATTCTTTACGAGATCGATCCCTGCGGTTCATTTAAATGTCGTCTAGATTCAATAGTTCATCCTTTCCTAATGTCATGCACGTTTCTTTTTAACTGTAATTTGGATAATTCGAAGGCGATTGTAGTCGACCTCATCTCTCCCGCGAAAACAAATATATGATGGTCAACTGTTTCTCTTCTTTAACATGGCAACGGAGGGAAACGTATCTTAAAGAAGAAAAAACGAGAAGAGTTCGATTCCTTTTCCGAGGCGACCCAACGTCTTCAGGGATTTTGATTTCATTTCTCTTTGCTCTTCTAAAGTCAGAATCGGGAAAATAGGGATTCCTTTCTTTGAGCGAACTTGGGTGACATATATTTTCGAGGGACGGAAGGAATAGAACGTAAACAGGGAACTCCCCGGCAGTGGAATGCAATTCACGTGCGAAAGGGGAGAACAGTTGGCCTCGCTTTTACAGCGAATGTCCGATACCTGTGCTACGAATCGCTAAATGAGGACACACACTTCCGACATGGGAATGTAAGAGATACATTTTCAAAGAAATAATTGCGATTTCGGAAAAACGTTCACCATACGCTGGTACATTTCTGAAACTATGATTCTTTTCTACAGAAAAAGCACGAAGTAATTGGAGCGAAAAGCGCAGAATGTTCCATCCTTTCCTAAGGCCGCTAAAATATTTTGACGGTTCATAATTCAGCGATATTTCCGAAGTCCAAAATTCAAAACATAAGACACCATTGCCAATAAAAATTCTCTTGCAACATTTCAAGTGAAAGGTATAAAATTTATTAAATTCCTTTAAAACTTTGAGATTAGATTCGAGCAACATTTATTTCACTTAAATCTTTCCATAAAATCCATCAAAATACAATCCATCAAATTTCCTGACTGCTATTTTGCATTATGTAGAAAGATTTTATTGTATACAAGGATTTCTTAGTGAAAATTAAGGAAAGCTAGAGAAAAGCTGACAATCAGTACTCCAAATTTCGCTCACTCCAACCCGCCCTTCCACTGAGATACAACCTTTATAACGACATTAATCTTTACGTACGAATTGAAACCAAATACATTCAAATCCCAAAAATTTGGAACAGGAATCTGTTTCATTTTTAATTTCATTGCGATGAATTTCTACTTTTCTGCTTGGATGTGCTTTGTCACCATTCTCTTTCCTTTCTAATTAAGACCCTTCGGTACCCAGTGTTGAAGACATTCAAAATGAAACGAAAATTAGTAACGAATTCTATATATCCCTTGAATAGTGAACAATTGACTACATTGAAAATTCAACCATCAGAACGCACCAAATACACGTTAAATAAAATTACGTAATAAAATACTTTTTACTCTCTTAATAAATTTTCTTCGGCAGCGTCATCATGCCGTAGAATTTGGAGTATCTAATATTTTATTTTAATTAAACACTGATGTGCGACGTTAGATAAAAAATAGACTAAGTGAACATAGATTGCCGTGCAAAGTTAGGGTCCAGAAGGGGGATGTAGTTAATAACTCTTTTATCAAAACTTCGCACTTTGAAATTTAATTCCAATTACGGCCGCTTTTCGCTTCATCGCCTCGTCAATGAAAGCGCGCCAAATTAAGCCGAATATTACGTCGGCGGAGATTTCGATCCGCTCGAGGAAAAAGGGCGAATGTCCGAGATAATGGGAATTAAAACATGATGAATACGTAATCAATAACTTGATAATTCCGCCACGTCCGAGCGTCGGATACGGGCCTGTGAATACGAAGAAGAAAAAATGTCGAAAAACAACTAAAGAAGAACAGAATTTTACGCCTCGGGACGCGTCCGAAGCGAAAGCTTCCCCAAATAAACTCCCTTTCCCGTTTGATACTTCTTTTACAAAACGTTTGATTCGAATTAGGGAATCGATGTCTTCGTTCATGAAACTCATCCGCTTCTCGTCCAGCAGATATCATATGGTAATATATCATTTTACTAGCTGATGTTATTGCGTGATTGTCTTTCGAATAAAACTTTACAACCTTATGTGAATATAGAAAGAAGGAAAAACAGAACAGAAATACTATTTAAGGCTAAAATTCGAGAAACTTATATATACTTTCATAATATTCTTTTTACGCAGCGAAAATTAAGGCAACAAATTTACAATGGGCTGATGACGACGTCAAGAAGATGGAAAGTGAATTATGTATGTATATATGTAAATATGTGTGTGAGCGCCAATAATATAAGAATGAGAACCTATTAGTAGAATCTTTATGGGCACAAAAATCTATTAAAGGAGGCAGAAATAGACAAGTGAGAATAAGATAATATACATATGTAATAAAAACTGTAAAACAAAGAGAAGTGGAGGAAAAGTGTAAAATTGAAAATCGGAATGCTAGAAGAAAATGAAAGGATAAAAACGATGAGACGAATGAAAAACGTGTTATTCGTCGCCGTAGAGAAGATTTAGAAGAAATTCTTTCCATACTCGCGAATATACACTGGCACGGTCAAATGAGAGCACTTTTTTTTGTTCGTACAACAGTTGGGGGATTTGATTTCTAAAGGACGGCAGATGATTCAATTTTGAATGCCGGAATACGTCAAGGGCAGGCAAAAAATATAACGGACAGCCCCCTCTGAAAATGCATAATGAATGGACGCTCAAGGACGGCAAATAATGGAAGAAATCACGTTTCCAAATTCGCCGCCACAGTGAGGAAAGGTATGCGTAACAAAAATGCTAAAACGAAGCGATGCGAGGGTTACGGATTTGTCCTAGTAAAAGAAAATAATCTACCAAACTAGTTCTGATTCTAGCATTTTCCGTACATTCAAATACGTGGACGCATATCAAATTCTGCTTCGTACATAAAGGCGATTAGACGGATATTTCCAATGCCAAAGTAGAATGATCAGAAGTATTGAGGATATCAATGAAGTTTCCCATCAAGGTCTAATTGAGATTGGTTGACATAACAACATATAAACATTACTTAACAACCGAGTTCTGCATTTTTTCTACTAAAATACTACAAATTAAAAGAACAAACCCCAAAACATGGAGTCAAAACAATTGTCCAGAACGATTTAAACTTAAAAATAAAGCTGAATATACATATACATTCATATTAGTACCCCACGAACCGCCGTATGGTAGGGGGTGTATAAACATCGAACCTATTAATCAGAATGGTATTTCTTATGCTATCAGAAAAAAAGAGACCAGTAATAGATATCTGTGATCGCTGTAATCTATCGATATCTCTTTCGTCTCGGAAATCGCACTCGCTGAGAACGGAATTCACGAAATCGCGTATTTCGTCATGCAAATCAGTACTTTAAAATTTCTTGAACAACTTGTGCCTACACTCGGTTCTTCTATCCTTAATAGATTCCCAGCCAAGGGTTTTGATTATCTCTGATACACTGCTATCGCAACTATTATCTCCCTGGACGAAACGAGCCGTTCTGCGTTGTACGCGCTCTAGCTCCAAGATCAGTCCTTCTCGTGTGGATTACACATTGAGGAACAGTACCCAAGCAATGAACGAACGAGCGAGTAATAAGCACCTCTTTTACACTCAATTGAATACCCCTGAGAACGCGGTTAGTATATCTACTGACATTAATTTTGACGACCACATATCCTTATTGCCGCCCTTTCGGGCAAATTGGGCTCCCCCTATATCGAATCCAGGACCGCTTCCATTAACATCGGATGAGTTACCAATTAGGCTAAGCTTGAGCCCGCTACGCATTATAATTTTTTCATGGAAACGTAAAACGTTTTTCCTTCCCATTCCTGCAAATCCTAACACGCTCCGCCTTCCAGTGCTTGTACAGGTTGGGAGTATCCATTAAAACTCTTTTCCCAGAAGCTTACATTCGCTGTTCGTTTGCGGAGAAATTAATCTTTTAAACCCGTTGCCTCAGTATCCTTTGCCTATCCGTTGAGTTAAATTAACAATAGCAGCAGCAATTTAAAAAATGATTAAATTTTTAAAAGTGCTACGACAGCTAAGGTCATTTTACACGTGAGTCCCCCCCGGGAATCGAACCCGGAAAAGCTCTCACCGAAGTCGAACGCGTTACCCAATTTGCTATCCGGAGGTCGAAACAACTCATAACAGTAAAATTGCGTACAGCATTATATGTTTATCAAGTTGGAATTCGTTTTGGACCTTTTAGGAGCCGTACGTTATCGTTATGTGAGGAGTGCCTCAGCCCAATTTTCGCCTATTTTAACATAATATTAAATATAAAAACGAAAAACCTCCAAAAAGCAGTAGTTTGCTAGAAAAGCTACCGTTATGAAATTCTAAGCCGTGAGGGTTAGGGTTCACCAACTTAAGGAGAGAGGAGGACCGAAGATAGTAATGTAGCGGCAGAAATATGTAAATGGAATAATAATCTTTTTAAGCATAGCCATAAAAAAACCCGATTTCCTAGCGGTTAGTTTTCCTGCTAACTATGGCTTCTTTTCAAAACTCTAATGTATTAACACAGATATTTTTCTCTTCCTTATAGATAGAGAAAAACAGTCAACAATTCTAGATCCTCATTCACATTGATACAGTAGAAGTGTGGCAGGGATGTAAACACTGAGCGATCGACCTATTTCTTTTGCTATCGTCCATCGTTCGTGGAATTTAAGGAGTTATTAAAAATATTTTTCCTAGGATTAAGTAAAAGGTTAGTAAAAGTTAACTTTGCATGCAAGCCGTGCGGCTGAATCCCAAAGAATAACAAGCTTGAAAAATAGCGACATGATTGGGACTCGAACCCAGGTCTCCCACCACTTTCCGGGCATATATTATAATCAACATAATTAAATGGTAATTATTTCTGTATACCTACCCGAAAAGTGAGAGACATGGGTTCGTGTCCCAGTCACGTCGCTATTTTTCACGCTTGTTATTCCTTATTTTTCCTAGCGTCGACTTCTCTTATTTAATGCTCATAATTGAGTAATTTCCCGTGACTAACGAACCATGTCTCCGTGACAACCTCTATCGTTTAAAGATTTATGACTTCTCAAAGTGGTACGAAAATAACGAGTTAGATAGAGTTTATCTTGCAATTCAACAGGTTGTTATCGTAGGTTAAGGGAAGAAGCCTGAAATACCACTAGGATGATATTTAGACTATTTAGAGAACAATGAGAGTGGGAGAATTCTACCGATTTCGTTCTTAACCGAGGCAGATTGTTAAGAGAGCAGATTACTAACAATCTGAACGGAGACGCGGAGAAACGATGTTTCACACAATTATTTGAGATTTATCTTTTCTAAATAAGCCGATATATTTGAAATATCCTTCTGAGAGTTTCTTATGACTACATCAAAAATCCATATCAGTAGTATGATTAATTTATAGATTAAATAATAAAATATCCGAATCTATTTCGAGCTAAAATACGAAACCTACTAGAGAAAACAAAATAAAAGAAGCAAGTCTCGGAAAAATCTTTCATAAAAAAAGTCAAGACCAGCGAAGAAGAAAGACTCTTCGCGGACAAATAAATGAGTATAAGGAACGATTGACTGATCGATTACTCAGGTATAGAGTAATACTGATAAGTATTTGAAGGACGGCCATTTGTATTGGAGGTTAAATTCAGGACTAGAGGTTATGGCTGCGTTGTCATGCACTATAATGATATACGATTATATCTGATTAATCTTATTTGTAACATGCTATAAAAATCAGAAAACTAAATTTCAATGTGAGAGTTTTACATGAATGCTCGGCAAAATTCATGTATTTTCTATACATCGTTAGTACCGTGTTATATTTGGATGTTACATGATATATATATATATATTCCGTAGCTGAGTTCAT
>KZ308538.1:618730-649064 GCA_000376725.2 Ladona fulva
TCGACAGTTGGTCTCCTTCCACCCCTACCTCCCCCTAATACACCCACCTCTTCTTCCATTTGATGACCTAGCCCCACCCTCCTCTCCTATTGGCTCTAGTTGCCAATATACGCTTTGGTTTACTTGCTTTACTCACCTGATGATCAACTAAATCTGTTCGAAACCGGTCGTGTTAATAAATATACTCCTGTGGAATTTTACGTAGTGAATTTATTTTCCCTAAATAAACAGTGTTTACATTTAAATAAAAGTCTTGTTACACCTTACGATGTACAGCAATGCAAGTTGCAATGTTCTACACCCATTCACAAAGATTAACACATTAATTACATTCTATTCACAAGAAATAATATCTTCAACTCCTTTTATTGTTTCATAACAGAACGACTACCTAAAGGCAAATCAAGTTAATCCCTAAGTGGACTTGTAATTGAAACCACACCATGTGCTTTGCATATCAACAATGCACATTCATCGTCAAATCGAGCTAGAAGTCATTCTCATCTTTATGTAGAAGTCGATCATTGTCATAATATTGATATATTAGACTTAGAAGATTAGAAATATACTTAGAAGATTTGAAAATGTTAAAGACCGTTAAAAACGACTCTAAATTAGATGCTTACGAAAGTATTTTCATACATAAACAAAAACCAACAATAAACAGTGACCGCGGCCGAATCCCTTCCTCCCATTTGTTTACACTACTACGTCACACCGCAAGAAATCCAGATTTAAATACCACGACAATCACATAACATAAAAACCACTGAAGATGAGAACATAGTTCTTGAAATACGTATATAGTACATTAATACGTGTGCTTCCCTGTAATGTTACTGGACCATACCAAAGGCAACAGAGAACCACACCAAAGATAAGTTTTATTTTTATTATCTTACATCTAACGGCTTAAGGAGTCGATTTAATTTGAATATCATTCTAACAGCCGTGTCTCCTTTTTTTCTTTCTTTCCATTGATCATTGTTATAGCATGCAAGGACATTCCTTGAGCTATTTCCTTTATGAAAAAACAAGTAATATTTCAATTATTGTAGCGGTACTTTGTGAGGACGCTACATGTTTTGTGTTTATTTTATTTTTGAAAGTGTTCTTTAATTTTGTGTTTGAATGTAATGATTGTTGCAGCTGTATCTTTTTGTTCCGCACAAATTATTTTACTAAGAAAAATTATGTTTAACAAAATGCACATAGTCACAAATGTTTTTATTTCTATTTGTTTTTTTTTTAGAGAATTAAATTTGTTTCACTTAACCAATTGTGTGAATGTTATGTGTTGCATGATTTTGTTAAGTTAAGCAGTGAGTTTGTGTAAAACGCATCAAGTGCGTTTGAACGTCCGCGGAAATACGCGACGCGCAAGTGGTGTGTTACTAATTGTGGTTCCGGAAGGGCGTCGCTAGAGGAGCGAAAAAACCTTTCCTCGCGACCGAAGGCGCGAGGAGGAGGACAGTCAAGGAAAAGAAGCAAGTCAGGGACAGTCAAGTCAAAGACGACGGACAGTCAA
Source organism: Ladona fulva (assembly GCA_000376725.2). Taxonomy (NCBI): domain Eukaryota; kingdom Metazoa; phylum Arthropoda; class Insecta; order Odonata; family Libellulidae; genus Ladona; species Ladona fulva. The sequence continues at coordinate 620,259 of KZ308538.1, forward strand.
GTAAAAGACGACGGACAGTCAAGCGAGAAGACAGTCAGAGAGCGGTCGGAGCAGATCACAGTCAGAGACAGTCTACGAAGGACCTCAGTCGGGATTCCATCGACAGTCGGGAAACGACCACAGCCTACGAAGGACCTCAGTCGGGATTCCATCGACAGTCGGGAAACGACCACAGCCTCGAAGGACCTCAGTCGGAACTCCATCGACAGTCGGGAAGCGACCACAGTCTACGAAGACCTCTGTTAGAAAAGGATCGGAAATCCGCAACCGCGGGATTGAGGAAGGACCTCAGGACCGCCCGGAGCCTTTGATCACTCCTTGTCTATCTCCTCTGTTCAGTTTCGTTATGTGTGTGTGAAGAAGTAGCATAAACCATAACTCGTAATTAAAAGATCAAATAAAATCCTATCAAGGACCTGTTCTGAAAAATAGTACTGTGTGTCTGAGAATATTTAAAGGACCTGCGCTCCACGGGGACATGATAGGTATCAGAATCAATAAGATATTTTTTAATGCCACGGCATATTATTACGTAAGGAAATTTCTTACAGTTTGGTTCCCAACGTGGGGCCATCGAACTATATTTTAGTTAAAAGGAATTTCTTTACAATTGGCGCCCAACGTGGGGCCATCGAAGTTTATTACGTAAAGGAAATTCTTTACATTGGAGAATTTCTTTACAATTGGCGCCCAACGTGGGGCCATCGAACTATAAAAATTTACGTAAAAAAAAGGAATTTCCTTACAATTGGCGCCCAACGTGGGGCCCGATACATCGAACTATATTTGTAGTTAAGAAAATTTCTACACAATATATATATACTTATATATATACGATATACTAAAATTTCTATTTTTTAAATAAATATCGATGAATTTGGGATTTAAGCGAAGACAGCAAACTGTTTTCGCATTAAACATTAAAGATAACAACATTATGATTTAACGTATATTCGCGAACCTTAAAAAGATAATAACAATGATAATGGCATTACGATATGATACAAGTCGAGCATGTAAGCATTCGCATAGATACACATATAATCCGGTGTATTTGTATAAATATCCCCCGAAAACACCCCATAAATCTCCATTACGGCCAGAAAACATACATTTCAAAACCAACCAAAACAAAAACCGTATGAAAAATCCGCTGATTTCGAGCGCGCATCTGATAAATGGACAGATGGCGACACATTCGCGCGATAAAACCTCAAATTAGGCGGAAAACAATAAAGCGGAACTTGAAAATGGAAATATATTCGATAATACGATATCGTCCACTCTAAATGACCTAATAATTGTAATTTCCCCGCGGCTGAAATAATCAAGCGGAAGCCAAATCAATCCATTGGCCGCTCCGTCGCAGGCCGCGCTTTATCTCCGGGCCTAACGCGAGCGGCGATAAAATCGGAATAGGATTCGGCGGATGCGCTCTCTTCCCATTAACAAAAAACGGATGTTTCACTCCCTCTTTCACTCGTGCTTTATGTGAGGCATTTCCCTTAAGCCCCGTACACACAAGTGACTCCGAAAGCGGAAGATGGCCGGATGATGATGGATATTTGCAAACGATATTTAACGTCGTCGCCATTTTCTCTGTTTTTCTCTCCACTTACGCATTCCAAAAATTCAGAAATTTATATTCCTTGACTCGACTTTCCCCTTTACCCTCTAACATTTGGATAAATCTAAACATTTTTCGTTTCAATCCAATTTAATTTTTCCAAATCAAACGACATCTCTTCCCTTGTAGATATTTTGACAAAGCATTTAATAATTTTACTTGTAATACGAAAGTGGAAAAACATAGAAGTGATTTCAAATTCTCATGAGCTTTCAGAAACTCAGATGAAAATAGTCTTTTAAGATTCTAGTCATAAAAATATATGTAACAAATTTTTCGAAGACGAATTGAAAAATAAATCACTACATTCAAAACTTTCTTGATTTCCTTATTTTCCCAAGGAATAACAGTTTAATAATAGTTTATTTTCTTTCGTCCATTCATTTTTACATACATCCAAAACGATGTTGAAATTAACCGATTTCTATCGATTAACGACAATACAAAAATAAATGTCAATATTTTATAAATATTGACATTTATACACGATTCACGTGACATCGTGACATAAGTCACGATTACGCCTCTGAAGATGCACTCTGGGAGTGCGAAACGCGCGTTAGGCTCATCTATCCCTTTTTTGGTGGTTTTCTGGATTTTGTGACTTCTGTTACACTTTGCCACCAGCGGCACTCCATTTATTCAAATATTATTGCAATAATCTTGTATAAGAATTCCATGAATGCGGCGATTATGTGAGACCAAGCGGACGAATCGTATGCTCTCGAACTCGAGAAAAAGCATATGGTATTATGCGACCCCCTTCTGCTACTTCGGTCGATCCGAATGTAAAATAAGATAAATAGATGCGAGGAAAAGTCGTTTTAGTGCCACACGCTGAAAGGCAGCTTGCAGGGTATTTATATGGATATAACGAAGGGACTCGTTACTGAGATCATTTTCGCCCCTAAAAAGAATTACACTCAGTAAATGAATTCCTGGAGATAATATAAGCAAACGAGGAATTAGAAGAGCTGTAATGTGTGGGAAGAGTGAGGGGGTGGCAGTGTTTGGGACATTAATCGGCTTGATAGAGAGCGTGGCTACATTGGGGAAAAGAAAAGATCGGAAGAGAATAGCAGAGTGCATCCGCCACATGTTGGTTGGTCAGAGCTAAACCTACGGCCCCATTTAACCCTGCGGCTGCCGCCACCGCGTCCCATTTTACCTCATGCGCCATCTTGTCCAACCAACATCCTCTCGACATTTTTCCCACCGCACATTATAATTCTATAAAAACCAATCTAAAGCCATTCGCTTCAAAGCGCTGGCCAAAGGATGGATTAAATGTTTATCCCTTTACAACGATATTAACACTCGTAAGATCTGCGTAAAGGTAAAGCAAGATTATATAAGTTGAAAGGGCTATTGGAGTTACTAATCACAGCAGGCGCTGATTTATGGATTCCGTCACTTTAATGGAGACAAAAGATACTGCAGAACCAATGTAATTTTGGGCCAGAGGGGTGATAGAAGGTGATAAGGGGTGAAGATTGGATGTATACAGTATACATGTATATAACGGAAGATTGGAAGTGAATAACATACCAAAATCAATGAAGATAACGATGAAGCTTTGATTTTATGAAATTATTCATAATAATGAACGCCTTTTCTTGATGATTCACTCCGCTAATTTTAGTTGCCGGCATTAAGAAAGCTTATAGTATGAATTCGAAAATATGTTATTAATATAACTTTCAAAACTGCAATTATTATTGAATTTCTCAAAGATCTCAAGCGTCTCTGTAATTCCCTCCGTAAACCTTCTATTTCAACCTTCATTTTTCCACATAATTATAACTAAATATCATAATAAAAACAAACAAATAATTTTTCGGTATTATCGGCCTACGACCAACATTTCCCTATAATACTTTTACTCTCCCGCCCTGACGAATGTTAAATAACAGAGTTGAAATTAGTAATAATTAACCTCAATGAAGGAGAGTTGTTATAAAGTCATGTCGAAAAACGAAAAATTTATCCCAAAACTTCCTCACGTCTCAGTATTTCAAACATTGCTGTGAAAATGAAAACTCTCCATTTAAAAGAGGAATTAAATACTTGAGTAATAATTATCGTAGTGAGGGAATCGTTCCAAAGAACTTATATTTCTCCCTAAGGTAAATTAGAGAGGTACATTAGAGGTGAGGTATATTGTAGTCTATTATAGAGCAATTCCAGGGTTCCTTCACACATGAATAACACTCCGCCCAAGAAATACAAATTCGCAATGAGAACTCACAAGCAATAGCGAAGGCGACGCCATGAAAACAGTTCGTTTCAAAAGTGCATTTTCGGCATTTGTTCCTAAAAGGGCGTAAGCATCAGTCCGTAAACATCGCTCACGAGAAGGGTAAAAAAGAGGGCCCCTGCAAATAAATGCCAACACTTCACACCATCCACAAACTATCAAAAACGCGATAAACGAGAGAGAACTCCACTTAAAAAAGCAGCGGAGCCCATTCTGCATCGAGAATAAAATTACAGAATCCATGTTTTAAGCCGGCATTTTTGTTTTTTATTAATGTTAGAATAACAGGCGAGACGGGGGCACTTTCATCATACGCAAGTTTTATTTCCTGAAGGATTCCGTTCTTAGCATTAACGCGAGGAACCGAAAGAAATAAATTGCTTCTAAAGATGAATGGAAAGGAAGAGAAATAGCACTGGCTGATACTTTAAATAAAAGGTAAATTAAGAGAAAGAAACCATTCGTTGGAGTCAATTATCATAGAGCAGTGTGGAGTTAGAAACTGACTATCGAATGTTGAGGTCTTTCTTTAACCCATTTCCAGCGAAAGTTGCGAGAACGCAACATTATTGTCGAATGTCAAATTATGTTAGACAAATTTTCGATTTTGTTTTGGTGTTTACGTTGTAGTTAAAGTCTTTCATTAAAATTTAATCCAGAAATGTCATCATTAGCAATTATTATTTTTCTATAATAAATTCTTAAATTTGTCGAATTTTCTGTTTCGTGAGTCTACCGGAAGGTAAATTTTTTACTGCACGATTAAAATTTGCTGAGTGCTTTTTATCGATATCTCTGGTAAGAAAAAATTTATTGAACATATTTCCAAATTTATTTCCAAAGGAAAACACTTTTATTCTCCTTTAGTTTCAAGACTTATGACTTATTTCGGCCAAAGTTGCGAAAACGCAACATTATATTATGCATACTTACAACTTTTTTAGAGAGTTCTTATATTTTACTCTTCTTATCTGACACCTCAATACAAAATTGCAAAAAGAAAAATGGTAAATTTCTCATTACTTATACCCTTGATGGGTTAAACACCCAATCTCCTGTATTTCGACTTCTTTGTATTTCGATTAGTTTCTACTCACCTCGACATCGAAGCTTTGTTTTATATTTTATTTTCGAGTTGATAGCAATAATCGCGCACCAGTTTCGTCAAAGGAAAACGCTAATCAACCATTCTTTCCGTTTACAGTTTATGCTAAAATGAGCCCGTATTGATGTAACAAAGTTGAATGAGTTAGACTGAAAAATCAGCTGCTGATGGCTATGCATAATAATTTCTAAGCAATCTTTTTTGTAATGACCAGCCATAACAATGTAATTAATGTACATCTCATTTTGCAGGTATTATCTGTTTGGGCCTCTTAAGAGCCAACAGAGTAACGCGTTCGGTGTCGATGAAAGCGGTTCTGAGTTCGATTCCCGGTGGGGTCTCACTTGTGAAATGAACTTAGCTGTCGACGTACTTTTCAAAATTACAATTCTTATCTGTTCTATACTAAGTCACCATTGTTTTGAATGCTCTAATAAAACTAAATAGTAGTACATTTACGGTATAGAAACACGCAAACTTCGATGTTTGTGCTTGCAAATATGCGATATTACTTTCCCGTGAATTGAACTTTCACTGAATTCAGTGTGTATATATTTCAAAGATAAGAATATACATCAGGTAAAAAGAGATACTTAGAATTTATATTTAATTTTAAAGGATAATATTCAACAGCAAGTTTTAAATGATGCGATGTGAGAAATAACTGAATACTGGTCTGACTCGTATTGGCATATTTCCATGGGTCTCATATTGCAGCATACATTTACATCAAGGAAGAAGGAATTGTTAAATTTCCTATTCAACTCATCCACAGTTTCTATGCGCCACAATATCCACGAATGCCAATATTAAAATAAGTTGAATCTCTACTGATTTTCTATAGAACATTTTTACAGCGTTCCTTTTCCATCTCTAGCATTGATCGATACCTTCACTTTATGAAACTTCCTCTTATGGCCACCATGTTTCAGCAACCTGCGTTAGTTTTTTGTTTCGACATCACGTGATCGATCATCACATTCCTCTTAAATTGGGATGGAAACGTCGGAAGAGAGAGCGAAAGAGATTTCGGTGCATTTCCGAAAAAAGTTGAGCCTCAGAATCCGCTGTGCGCGAACACGCCGTTGCTTCCGCCGCAAAGAATAACGGCGCTCGGAAAGGGCCTTATCTATTTCAAACGCCCACACATATTCTAGGGGTTCCGCCCCTAAGCTTTCACCACCATATTTCCCCTTCCTCACACACCCTTTCTACTTGACGTTTTATCGCCCTTTGTCTCTACATTTGCCCCTTCGCTCCTCACCCGTTTCATCTTGCGTACTTTTCCATCGGAATTAGATACACGTCTGAGTTCGAAGAAGTTCAATTCATTCCAAATGGCTTAGATTATAGAGTTGGTGAATATCTTCCTAAGAATTACAGGGATATTCCTTACAAAAAAGGAATAAATCACCTATTTCATGGGAAAGTCTTATATGTTTCAGCGTCTTTCTTTCGGCGATATTGTAGCAATCCATTTTGCTGTTCTCTTGAGAGTACGATGAACTTCTCGCAAAAATAGTTAACTGAACTTTATTGGAGTTTACGTATTAAAGTCAACTCTGAGCCGCCTTGAAACGCCAAACAGAAACATCTCCCACACGAGACTAATACTCATTCGACTTGAAGAGACTACAAATATGAAAAGTCGGTTCTTGGGTTGTTACGCCATCATTATTTTGCTAATATGGTTCTCGTGGATTATAAAGTATTAAAAATAGTTACGAATATTATGGGAATTCAACCGAAGTCGCGAGAAAGCTTAGCAAAATCTACATTTTATGGATAATAGTATCTTTTATTTACACATGTAATCCATATGAATATACTGTAATGATATCACGATGTTATAAGTATTTTCATGTGTTTCAAAAGACTTCTAAAACCGTACAATGTGGAAAATGTTACAGAAATGGAGAAGCTATATTTGCACGATTCGCAGTTCCATTTGTCTACATATTTGATTTCTTCTATTTTAAGGAATGGAGAAGGAAAGGGAACAAAAGAAAATCAAAAAGTAAGAAGCTGTCTGAATCTTTTGTTTGACGAAATAAAAAACTTTAAGCGTTCAAATTTCCAACAAGAGCAATATCAGCTTCCTCTAAAGAAATTAAGGCTAATTTTATGGTAAGTAGGAAATGCAACGCAAGGCAATACGATTTGTTAAGATGTGCTACGATAGAAAGCGTTACGCAAATACTCTCAGATACGGGTATCCTTGAAAGAAATGAGATTAGGCTGCAATTGTTGGCTGAATTCAAAGAAAGTACATTTGAAGAAGACGTAATAGGTATTACGCGACCCACGTCTGCTACTTCGGTTGATCTGACGATGAGCGTAAAATAAGAGAAATAGATGCGAGGACAAGTCGTTTTAGGGACTCGTTCTTTCCGCGGACGATGAGCGACAACAGTAAACTAAGGAGGTAACTCCAACGCTTGGTGTTTACACCCCCTGCCACACGCCGAAAGACAGCTTGCAGGGTAATTGTGTAGATGCAGATGAAATGTTTCACAAACCATGTCCTTCGGCACATTTTCTACCATCGGAGGGATTCGAAGTAACGACAGTCAATAAATGAAAGACAACAACATCCCGAACTGTGCAAAAGCTCGTTTAATCGAAATTTCCTCTGTTTTCCCCGTATTCCTTAACGCTAGTCTACGGCAGAGGACATCCCTACGTCAAAGTAGGTAAAAGGATGGGTGATTTCGGCTTTCAAGTGAAATTAAGCAGAGGCTGTTTACAGAGAAGGAGTTTGAGGAAACGAGCGAAGAAGGAGTAAACCAAAGCCAACCCGTTCATCACTTAGGGATCGTGTCGGTTCCCTAGACGGCCAATAGGTTAGGGCATTCCGCCCAGTCCATGAGTAATGGTGACGCCGCTAACTGCATTATAACGGAGAGAAGGGTCAATCACTTCCGGAACTGCGATTCATTGGCCGATTTTTAACAAGTGACGGGAAATGAAGACGGATTGCATGGCTTTACAGTGGCGAATAAAAACATGGAAGCGAGAAGTTGAAATGTGTGAGAGAAGCAGACACGCAAGCGAAAGGATGGGTGAGAAGCAAATAATTCTTAATTCGATTGTGTATCAAAAGTGGCGGACATCTTGTCTAATAAAAGCGAAGTATAATAACTGTAACACGTTAACGGCCTTTATCGTGTAATCACGTGGTCAGTTTTAGCATACAAGTTAACCTCAGGCTCCTTCCTCGGTGTTCAAGTGAATATACATTATTATCCTATTCCGCACTTCAAAATATTCTAAATTGCACATTTATGTTTTATTTTGGGCAAAACCGAGCCTTCGTAATCCCGTCGTACGACCAACGCTTTAGCGAAGAATTGAATAATATATTTAAAGAATGGAAAAATTTACCTTTTACCCGTACCACGAAATATTTTATTAAGCGACCTTGGTTTCGACGAGTTCGTAATCATTAGGCGTTCGATGTCTCAACCATAGCCGCTTTATATATTATTCGTAGCACGGGTAAAAGTTGCATCTTTTCGTTCTTTACGTTACTGAAACCTACCACAAAGTCATGCCGGAAAGAAATGATAGTATTGAATAATTTTATGAAAGACGACAGCTGACAAATAAGATACACATAGAAAGAAAAATAATATAAAATACTTATAAAGTAAAATGCGTAAAATATTGAATAAGGAGAAAGAAGGAAAGGAGAATTACGATGTTAAAAACAATATTTTGCACAAAAAATAACGGTATACCTTCCAAAATAACGTGAAAATTCGAATTTACAAAATCCATGTTCTATTCATGAGATATTATGAAGACATGATCCATCGTTTCGAGTTCAGTTCACCATACTTATGAACTGTTTACCTTACTTATCAACACATATTTACTATATTTCCTTGTTAACCTTAAAAAATAATAATGATTTGCAACGAAGGAACGCGAACTCTCAGTATTTCCAACATGAGGAAATTAACATTTCCGGGGATCATCGAAAACAGTGAGTTAGCGTAGTCCTTCATTTTAGATTCATTATCACAAATTATATTTATCACAAATCGCACTTAATACCTCCGCGCTAATTACAACAGCACATCGGAACAAAAATAACGAAATGTAGTAAACCTCGGGATACGCCACCAAGTCTAACCGCAATCGAAAAAGCACACAAAGTCTCTCTTAGCGAGACATTTCAGCACAACGGATAAGTCGTTTATTTTGCGGGCTTCGTCAAAATTTCGCTAATGTGTAAAACCAGTAAAAGGGACCGGTGTGAAGTGTTTACTAAAGTTTAAAATAGCAAACTTACAAATACGTTACGACCATCTCAGAAATTCGGGAACTTTGAAACTGCATTTCCTTGGCTAATGAGGCCGCAAAATGAGCCCATAAATAGAGAAATATTACCTCCCGAGTTGGCTAATTAGAGCAACGACAGATTCTTAAGGAATGAGCGCTGGTATTTCGAATACCTTTGTCGAAATATTTCAGGATTTTGAGGAATTAAGACGAAAACTGCTCCGAAAGTTCACTCCAGATGCTTTGTTATCTTCTGCAAGAAATTTCAGAATTAGTGCTTGCGGTCGTCTTCATGAGCAAAAGAATTTGCTACAGAATGGAGACCTAAAAAATGCGTAAATATTATTAATTATGTCACAAAACATTCCCCCACTACCGCGCTCTCAAAACTTTCAACCTAATTTGACTAAGAGTGTGTGCTTGATTGTTATTTACTCGTATACGATACTAAAACGAATGGAATATTTTTCATTTTCATCCTGGTATAGGATGGAGAAAATTTCACTTCCATATACTATCGTCTTAGTACTTAATGTTTGTACTTATGACTTTGACGATATGTAAAATACCGATTTATGAGTGATGTTGTACAATGCTATCCTCCTGGCAAATGCTCATTGAGTACTATGCAAATTATCAACATTGAGAAAAGCACATTTTGCTTATAAAGACTCTCTAAAGCTCTTGATAACCAACGGAGAAGTATTTGAGGATCCGAAAGGACTTCGACTTAAAATATAATGACTAGATTGCCTACCAGCGCAAGTAAGTAACTAGACAATAGTAAGCATCCAAATGTAGGCACCTTGCAGAGAATAGGTCACTTTACTTTTCCCATCATCCGGGGTTCGATCACATGTCCTTCAGTAAGACTTTAATATTTCTGTATAACTCACTAAACAAACAAAATATCCCTCAAAGTCCCTCAGTTTTAGAACAAATCTCCGCGCATCATCCTATATCACTAGAAGCCAAGAATTATTCGCAATACCAGCTTGCAATTATAATGAGATTTATAATGACCTACGAATAGGCTACGTCGTTTAGGAAACTCACACCTAAAAAGACATTTAATTGTAGTCTAAATATAATTAAAAATATATGCCCTTTGGAATGTTAGCTATAAATCTCAAATGTACTTTTGTTTCTTACAATATGTGTTAGGGTAAATTTTATCACATTATTTCATTACAAGAAATTGTAAATACCAACTTCTATTATATCTACTGTATTTTTATGGTTATCGTTCTATCAATGAAAATTTGTTCAACTTGCCTTTAACTGGCTTTGCTCATTGCTAATTGTCTTTTTTATTAATGCTATATTATTATGTATTTCATAAATTCATATCAATTGTTTGTGATACTTTTAAATCTTATTGTAATATTTTATCCTTTTATGTTTCTTAATTTGTGATACATATAATTTATACCTAATTTATATATAATTATTGTGATATTTGATGTGATTTGTTACTGTGACATTTATTATTGTATGTTCTTAGTTTGTAATAAAATGTGTATATCCTGTTGAATGAATCAATTATTAAATAAGTGCCTCATGAAAAATGATCATGAAGGATTCTCATTTCGGTTACAGATTCTGCTGAGATAATTAAGTTCAGCAAGTCTTGCATAATACATGAAAAAAGGATCGTTGAATTTGGTCATTTGGTTTCGAACGCCATCGCCGGCCAACACTATTCTAATTTTCGAATTAAAGATAAATTTCTCAGAGTTATCATATAGTTACATGACGAGATAGACTATTTTCAAACGAAATTATTTTATTTTCCAGCAGAAAAAATCCCAGTATAGCAGCTTTAAACCTAAAATAATGCTCGATACATTTAGCTGATTTCTCTCTCTTTTAAGGAAATCGAAAATCTATCGAAATAAATAAAATATACTTCACAATTACTGCACATCTCGCATTCCTGAAATCGAGTCTAATTTGTAAAATACGGCACCTAATTCTGTTTATAAAATTTGCCTGAAGGATATAAACAGAGGTAAAAAATAATTGTCTTCTATTCTAGCAAACCTATTCGTTGAATGATATATATTTTCCACGCCGTTGTCCCTCTCTGAAAGGAATGAATAAGTCGGTCCCTTTTATTTTATATGCATACGAAAGTTCAAATCCTTGAAAGTTTTCGTGGCAGCTCCTGAAAAGTGTCCACGTATCCTGAGGGATGCGCGTACCCTACTTTGAAATCCTTCCTGATAAACAAACTGTAAAGCATACGATTTCTAACAATAAGAGACGAAAAGAAAAATCCAAATTTCCAAAAGCAGTGGGAATGCGAAACATTTTATCAAACTGAAAGACACAGCTGTGCTTTGCTGACCTTTATTCCAATCAGTAATGCTCTGTACCTATTATATGATATAGAAATAAAAGGAATCAAATCAGTTCAGCGAGGACTCGGATGGATATTTAACAATCATGACTAAAATAGCTTTTACTTCACCACCAAAGAATAAATATCAGAACTGGTTTCAAAGTCAAGCTATCACATCAGATAAATTTAATGCCGGAAATACAACTCTCATATGCAAAAATTATGAGTAGAAGGAGGGAGTTAGAGTGTGGCGGCGGAAGAAGTCTAGAGGATGCGAGAGTTATTGGCAATTAGGAAATAATTTACAATATTACCAGACTCATTTCTCATTTTGAGTTTTTCGACTATACCTAATAAGGGCAGCTATTAGCAGACAGTTCCTCGTTGTTTAATCACTAATAGTTTATGTGTAACTCGTGTTTATTGACCTGTCTCGATTATGTATATTTGCTACGGAACTGGTTGTGAATGTCATAATATTATGGTGAGTAAATATTAAAAGTTATTTTCAACATGAACACTCTCAAATTTCGAAAACCTGCAGCTTAAATAATGCCATAGCAAGAAATGGAACATTCTAGCATCTTTTTATGCGACCCGTCAGTCAGTAGTCAATAGTAGATCAATAGTGGAAATACTCGAAAACTTGAATCGTAGATTTCACCACAGTAATCATCTGCTTGTTTGTTACACTCTGAAACGTCCTTAATTGTGTTTAAAACGTCGATAATATCATAGTTAGACTATTTTTCATCTGCTGTTAAAATAAGAATGAAATAAATTTTTCAATTAATCGATCGTTTTACTTATTTCTGAAACCAATTGCCTAAATAACTTTATCCAGCGCCAAAATTAATATTTCATTTAATATTTATTCTCCAGTAGTACCTGGCAATTGTGCTAAATTATGCGGCTTAAAAAAGGCGATAAATTTGCATCCATCGCGTTGCTTGTATTACACCGATGTTACACGAGATAAACACTTCAGCTCAGATTCTGAGAATCCATACACATTTCGTTTTAGAGCACCTCTAAGTTTTCCAGCTCCGCTACTCTTGCGGATAACTTTCTTCGAGGAACTCCATGAACCTCTCCTCAGAACAAACTTGAGCGAAGCACCTGTTAATCCTATAATGGAGTCCACGCCACGATTTGCCCTCAAATGCACATGAGAACCATCGGCATGATTATTCAATTAATCTCCAGCAACCGACCATTATTTGAGAAACATCAAATGGCTTATCTAGTTATGTATGTCCGTTGGAATTAAAACAACTTTAAAGACTTGCACAAATGGCAAAGAGAAACTCGGAGAAGGAATGAGATAAAATGAGGAGAAGGGTTACTTTCCTCACTGTTTCAGAATACTTTTCAGAAAGAGAAAAAGCCCGCGAAAGTACTTCACAATGACCCCATGAGTAACACTTTAGAAGCATTCATTTAGAAGTAGCCTAAATTAGTTGAATTATTTATACTTTTCAGTGACTTACACCGCCATAAACTAGATTTAGATAAACGTAGAGGAAAACCACATATTTTGGAAAAAGAAAAATGAAAAATATTCATCAAGGCATGGTAGCAGGAGCAATATCAAGGTAAACCTAATAAGTCAATTTCCATTGAAATCTGGACTTCATTTACATACAATAATGGTTGAAATAACTACACTCAAGCTTCACAAAATTTGTTAATTGGCGACCGGTTTCAGCTAGTACGGCCTTCCATGATAAAATTTACTAGTAAACAAATTTTATGAAGCTAAAACATTGCTATTTCAACAATTATTACTATGTAGTTCCACTTAGTAACCGCTTCTTCCATCAGTTCTATTGCATAACCGCTTCTTTCGAAAACAATCAACTATAATCTTTCTCAACTGAATACTTGATGGGCGTTTCCACATTAAATTTCTTGCTTAAATGACTTAAATTACTTAAATATGATCGTATTTATGGGGTAAAAGGGTGGAAAAAGTAACTGAAGAACATTTAGGTTCAGTGTGCCAACTCTCAATAATGACATTAGATGGCAACGCGAGGTCATAACGCGAATTAATAAAAATCTAACGATTAATCTTTGGAGAAAAATGTAGACGCCTCTAATAAAAGCACTTCGTGAAGATTCTTTGTATCTCGTCAACAAGAAAACTTCTTATTTGAAGTTATTAAGAAGAAAATGCATATTACATTTGACGGCGTAAAAGCTCTATTAAGTAGCTACAAGTGCGACGTTATCTTAGATAAATCATAGTTTTTCTACCGAAGCCAGAAACATCCTGCTTTAAATTATAATGTCCAATTATAGAGCAGAAGCGATCTACAATTATATCGGGAAAAACTGTTATCGCTACCTCGTAAATGAATTGTAAGTGGAAGCTCGGTTTTGCTGCAAATTCCCCGCTAACAACAAAATCGGACGACTGCAGGCGTTTTCGTAATTGGAAGAAAAATTAGGCAAATGTGGAACCAATTTGCTCTTGACACCCATTCTAAGCTAGGAAAATTACAACGATGCGATTTGTTTCAATGTTGATTATTGGATTAAATTAACGCGGACGTAATTAATTTAGGCTAATGCAACCCTACATTAAATGTTTACGGATTGGTTTTCCTCCCCAATGGATATAATCAAAAGATCGATCGGCGAAACACCTAATCCCCAGTACTACTGAAATGTAGTGCATATCTCCAAACATATCGTGAAGAAAACATTTCGTGGAACAACATTTCGGGGAACGATACATTCCGGTTAGCGGAGAGAGCATTTTAAAATACACTTACGCTGATTACCGCTGATGTGGACCCATTATCTCGATCAAACGGATCGTTAAAATATTATCAGATTTCCTAATTTTTATTGCCGATAATACCTGTGGCGTAATTATTAGAGTCACCTATTTGCATAAAGTGGAAACTTACTCATTACATTAATCTATTGAAAAAGAGAACTTGGAGAGGCTAATTTAAGTGACGAGAGGCACAATTATTCAGATAATTGACGTTTCGATGTAATTATTACATCATACGCAGAATCACAAAATCATACTCAAATACGCCCATAATGTGAATTGCTCACATCCAATGGTTTTCATATGCAACTCTTTCGTATTTTATCCTTAATGACAAAATTTTCTGCGGCTGTAAATCATGTAGCAAAATGGAAGGATTTAGTCTCTTTTAAAGGAATTGAACTAAAGTACCATCCCTCATTATAGTAATATGAATCAAAATCACCCCAAACTTCTACCACGCTTAAGTTACATCTGAATGTGTATTTTTCCAGAACAACATGCGATTATACAGATTCCATTTAATTCAATTTCAAGCATTTATCATTCGACTTTATGTATTTTACGCATAACAACCTGGTGGTATAGAAGTTAGCAAGTTGGACCATCAATATCAAGACCGAAGGTTCGAATCCTGGGGAGGTTACGGTTGCTAGTGCCCATATTCTTCATTTTTAAAAGTTTTCAATGTGTAATTATTCTACTTTTGTTTTATATTTTGTATTATTATAGATTTTTTCCTCATTTTATGTAAGCCTAATACTTTAAATCTCTTTAATGTTCTCTGTAATCCTTATATTATGCAAACGTATGTAACAATGTGTATTTCTTATGTGCCTAATTTTAAATCTTTCTTCAATTAACTGCATACTTTTTTACTTTTTACAATTGTTGTAAATCTAAGAGGACTTTTCCAGTAATAAATATTTTTATTATTACTCTCTTCCCCGTTGAAGGAACGGTTTATCATTTTAAAAATCAATCTCGTTTTGGAATAATTATGAAACACTTAATCCAACATTCATTTCAAGTGGTATAAAAAATGTAATAAAACACTTTTTTAAATGAATAAATAGCGAGTAGACTAAATATATTTATAATTTCTCTCCTATATGGGCGGACTTGGTGGAAAGACATTTTCAAGGAATAAGAAAAACTGTATCCTCAAGAAACTGCAAATACCGGTTTCGACCAAACCGGTCGTGTAATAAACATCTTGTGGATACTACAAAGTTTTCTTATTCTTTCTAAATATATTTATTTATACAAACCACAAAAAATAGCTACACACACGATCCAGGTTTCGATGCGTGGCATCCTCAGGTAAATGTTCTAAGTTACTTTAAAAATATGCTATATACCAATGTAGGCTCGATTTTGTACTACCTTTATCACAAATACTACCAAAAATTAATCAGTGAAGTATCTAAAAACGGATAACTTGTTAGTCAAGTAAGGTCCTCCTAATGGGTGGACCAAGCGAGGCAATCCAAAGAGGAATGAATGAAGAAAAAACACGCATTTCACGGAATTCCAGGCTTTTACAAAAACTATTTCCGAAATTAACTATACTTTCAGTAGCAAAGCTCAGATGACCGGTTGGTATTTGCGGTCGGTTGCAACAGAGGTCGATAGCGTAATGGCAAACGGGATTTGCAGACGATCTACGCAACGCTACACCCTTAAATCCCAGTCTACGTCATTACCCTTTGGGAAACCATTTAATGGGCAAAGCGCTGCCGTCCGATTGGGGAGAAGGGATCGTTAACAAGATAATCGACGCCCAAAGCTTATCCTAAAACCTTGCGCGATTAACGCAACTAATGCTCGACGCTAACTAAACAGGTCCGAAGCATTTCATGCGAGGGACTGGTGCAAATATTTGGTAAACGTCGTCAGATTTTGCGTATTTTTCCGGTGACATATAAGCAACTCAGATATTTAGCCTATATTAAGACAATGGACGATATGAATTAAATTGCTACGAAGGTGGACCGGAAAGTAATGTCCAGATTTTTTTCCACTGAAAACCAATGCTAGTGATTCGATTCCCGCATGCAAGAGCATAGTTTCAGTTTTCTTCTGCAGATGGCAGTAGGAAGCTTTCAAAATGGAGTTTGACCGTGATACACGTTACAGACAACGTGCTGTGATTGAATTTCTGTGCGTAGAGAAGCGGTAGGGAATAATCACAAACGTTTGTGCAAAGTCTATGGAACATTTGCAGTCGAGTGTGGAGGGTGAGTGAATCAGAAAGCGGATAAAAGTGAACACCTGGGTCCATATCCAGAACGAGGACTGGTACCGACAAGGCATACATGCCATAGTGAATCGCTGGAGGAAGGCAATAGAACTTGAAGGAGATTATGTGGAAAAATATGTTGAGCAGTTAAAACATCATTATTTCATGAATCGTATCAAGCGATACTTTGGAATTTCATGATCATTCAGTATATAATTACAAAGCTTGTACATCATCAGAACTGAAGTTCCGATGATCAAGTAAACTCACGCCGAAACCGATTAACATGTGCTATAAATTTTGTGGTATTTGTACAAGTTTTGTCATTAAATTCTTTGATATACGTCAATTTCATTTATTTAAAATATGCAGTTTTGAGGAAAAAATGCGCGGCATTATGCACTTTCTGACCAAAGACTGACTTTATAAGACAAACTCTTTATAAAATATCTGGACAAGTAGTTATCACTCCCAGGATGTGACTGACGTTTTTTAAATGGCTCTTTCCGCATTTTAAATAGCGTTCTCAGCAAATAAAAATAAAAATTAGCGTCAACTTATGAACTTAGATATGGGAATTTTTCCTCTATATTACAAAATATAATACATTAACTTACCATTTATTGTGCGCGCTAGATATTTCTTTTTCAAATTCGTAATACTATAAAAAAATCTTTGCAAACTTGTAGAAATTGGTACTGAAAGAGAGTTGATTTGGGGTTGATTTTGTAACTCCTGAAAAAGATATATTCACCAGATTTACAACTACGTCATCACATCTCGTAACAAAAATTTCATGGCTTAGTCCACGTCCATGTTAGCCGATAAGTATCTTTGAAACTAAAATTCGAAAGTTCGTCGGATTTTGGATCGTTTCCTACATATTATACCGCACTTTGATACGCTGTGTTCCCTCTCACATTCGACCACAAATCTTGCGTATCTAATAGAAGCATGTGTGTACAGTATGTTCTCACACATCTCCAAAATTTTGAAAATTTCCATTTTTCATTCATCCTATGAAGATATCAAGCCGATATGGTTTATAGGACAAGACACACTGATTAACGCATTGATAAAATCAGCATAACTTGATCAGGATAATCATTATTATCAGCCGTTTTCGTGCAACCAATAAAAAGAAAGAGAGACAACTGAAGTATGTTAAGATATGTCATGACGAGACAAGGAAAGGACTATAAAAATCCTTCCTTAAAAATTCTTAGCCAAAAAAGGTTTGCAATAGAGATGTGCACGTGGACCTTAAGATAGAAATGAGTTATACTGAAGTCCTGTGATATTTGTGAGGGGCAAAGTCCAAAAGGAATTTTGGTCAACAAGGAAACGACGAAGTTCTGGAGATGATGGAAAAAGATTTCGATTTACTGTGGTTAAGTGGTTGGTACAAATTTGAAGAGGGGATGAATTGAAAAATGAGCACATAGAAAGTCGAAGAAAAGACAGGGAAAGACAAAGGCAAGAATTATGAAATATAAAAACTATTAATACTGAAAGATGGATAATTCATTTCAATTTTTTAGGCAGGCATTATATCGTAGACATTCAAATTTATTCTAAATGCGACATTAAACAAGACTTAATAACAGTATCAATCGGGATGACTATATTGATTATTATTAAGTCTTGTTTAATGGTTTGTGAGGAAGACTCGATCGAAATATTTTTTTCTGAGATGCATAGCCTCATAAACATCAGTTTCGCTGTGAGATTTAGTTTTTATATATCATCTTACCTACCGATTCCATCTCGTAGTTTGGAAGTTATTAAACAAATAACGTGCGCTAATGCATAGTAAAACACGCAAGACCATACCAAACTCCTAGTGACTGAAGGACTGCAACGTAAAATTCATACGCCTCGGTCACGTCAAGATAAATCCGCGAAATATAACTTCGGATTCACGTCCACTTGATTCGAACAGAATTGCTCGCAACGGAAGGGTAGCGAAGAAAGAGGCAGCTGCAATAAATTATTCCCGTATTCTGTACTTGCATTCGAAAATTAATTGATGGCATTCTGGTTTTTCTGCGATGGTTGGTCAGTTGAGTCTGGTGGTTGTGATAGAGACAGCACTTTCCAGACACTTCTGTCCCTCCTACTCCAATCCTACTCAAGGAATTTGAAATGAAGCTCGAAATATTCTTTCCGTAGGATAAACAAATACTAGATTTGTCCCTTTCACCAATCTCAATATGCATAACTCATCTCAAAGAGCCATAAATTGTGTGGAGATAAGTAGCTTTGGGTGAATTATTAAAAAAACTTCTTAAGCTGATCTTCACCACTAATGAGGGCTCTTTTTAGTTCTGCATAAAAAATATGTCTGATTATCACCGAAACATTTCTGGGTAAATTCCTAACAATATGTATAGAAACAGCCATTACGTGGTCTCATTACATAACACAGTCAGTCATGCGCTCATTACTACCATAAGAAACTTGTTTATTTATAATTTACGAGTTTGCCAGTTAATTTTTCAGAAATTAAGAAAGAAATGCATAATATAGGTTCAAATTATATTTCTGTAAAATGTTACCCGCATATTGAAGGATTCAAGTGGGACACTCGTACCCACTTGATCTGCTCTCTCTCTCTCTTTTCCCGTTATTCTGTTGGTAAATATTAACAACTAAACAACGAGAAATAAAGGTATATAGAAAAAACTTCGCAAATGAATACTTATGCGTGAAAAAACACATCGCTGAGAAATATAGGGACTGTGAGCGTAAAATACCTGCAAAGATATGATAGAGGGACAGAAACAGTGCAACGGTGTTGCTATTGATAACTGCATACATCGATTACATTAATACTGGCTTGATGTGGGATGTGTGGATTCGACGTCCACAGTTATACGCTTCCCTTTCTTCATTTCCTTCGACAAATTCTTACATTTATTTTATTTTTATGATGTTAAGTGAAAAGGGAATTGAAATATTGCTCTTTAGGTAACAAAGCAAAAATATCGAGCTGTAATAAAAATAAAATATTCTAAATAGAAATTAAATTCCTGCGTACAACGATAATGTTGGATTGACGGCAACAACTGTCTGGCCGGTTGCGGCCTATACTCGGCCCAATAGATTCTAACGCGGCCTTCCGATTAAAAAGTCTTTCATCTACGTGTCATCGTTACCTTCCCTTAGCAGAAATTTTGTAAATTCCACCAATTGGGAGGATTTAGCCATTGAATCTGTTAACGAGTCACGAATCAGATTGCGAAATGATGAATCAGAAAGAAAAAATCGATGCTTCGGAAAGTGACCACAAGATGACCTCCCGAGGACATCAAACGCCCTCCGGAGATGGTCACCGTTTCGATTCGATGCCCTCTGAATAAATAAATGCATTTTTATTCTTCGCAACCCGAATTTGCAGCGGGACTCTTGAAATATATATCGACTCTGTTCTTTGGAAAGGATTGAACTGCGGCAGGAAATAACGATTAACAATAACCGAAGCGGCTGAAATGATTTGCCAGGAGGAAGTTGATGGAATACATTCCATCGGATCGATTTCCAAATGATAATTGGGCGTGATCGAAACCAATTTCAAAAAAATTTCGCTCGGAATATATTTTGAGTTGCTTGGAGCCTACATTTGAGAACAATGAGAGGGAAACTCAAAAGAAACAACCGTTCTTAGCACTCGCGTGAATCACCAGGAGCAGTGTTTCGTTTCTCAGACTCGCCCACGCGACCCATCGTTTTCATACTCTCGTGTTTTCAAAGAAGTCATTATTAACAATGAGTAAGGTCTGTAAATGTTACACTTGGGTATCTGAATTAACTGGTAATTTGAAATTTGCGCCAAAATTAGATTTCGGAGATTGTATTGTTAAAAATGCTTCGTCTGCTTTGGTCGTACATAATAATAATAGTACAGTTAAAAGTGCATCGACAGCTGAGGTGATCTCGCACATGGGCCCCCACCGGGGGTCGAACCCGGAACCACTTTCCGAAATCGAACGCGTTGCCCACTTGGCTATCCGGGAGCCCAATAATGACAATAAACAGTCCTTAAGAGCGACATTAAGATTTATTAGTCTCTTCTTACAGACTTCTTCTTTAGTCTCTTCTTACATCTAATTCTTGTATAGCGTTAGGTGTTAGAAGAGATTATACATACAAATATAAAAATATACATACATACATATATATACATATATACACACACNTATATATAATTATTTATTTATATGTATGTATGTATATATTAACATATATGGACCTCCACCGAGTTGAGTCTTACTTTACTAGGCTATGAGAGTATATTTCTAAACATTGCCTCTCAAATCCTACTTGTATTACAATACTAGGAGCCTCAAAGTTTGCAATTAGGCCACTAAGAATCACCGATACAATAAAACTTCATAATTACAGTACAGTACAGCATTATAAATATTTATCGTCGACTAAATGCAACGGCATGCACATCTGAGTAAATGGGTGAATGACTGACTTTTCTGCGGATTAACAATACATAAATGTATTTCTATAATACGAAGCCATCATTGCTGCCATCATTTTATACACCTCTCTAATGAGCGAAATCGCTCTTTTTATCCAAATAGTTACTGATCCGCTGTTTAATTACTTATAAAGATGGGCGACAGAGAGAGCGATAATATATTCTCGAAGATGTCCTCACATCCATAAATCAGAGTATTCCTTCTCATGAGTGTGTGCGGACGGCGCCGCTCGCAGACTGCCCGCCGCCAACGCTCGGTGCGGAGCGGCGCGGCTCGA
This sequence comes from Ladona fulva, assembly GCA_000376725.2. NCBI lineage: Eukaryota > Metazoa > Arthropoda > Insecta > Odonata > Libellulidae > Ladona > Ladona fulva. The sequence goes on from KZ308538.1 coordinate 641,679, forward strand.
GCGGCCAACCCAAGGAATTAACTCCCACCGAAGAAAAAAGGACTTGGATTCGAAGATTTGCGAGATTATTCGTCCTCAACGGACATTTCTCGCAACTGCGAATCGATTAATGAATTGCACTTCGAAAATATCGCGGATTTGAATTGGAAGTGTGAGAATTAGAAGTGTACATTTCGATCAAAACTTATTTTCTCACTCTCGATTCCGCAACTGTGCTAAGGTATAGTTATTCGCTGTCTACGAATAAATACGAAACCCTCCGTTTACACGCATTTTAGCGCATAAAATTCGGGAAAACTCGAATGAGTTCTCCCGAATTTTCAGGTTCGGGAATGATTTCGACGACGGAAGATAAGCGGAAAGTCCGTTTCATTTCAAAAGATAAGTCTCATAAGACTCGTAGCGAAGAATATTGTTCGCACCTTTCCTTCATCTAAACAAATGACGAACGAAGAAATAATCATCTGAAACCATTTAATGAGATATGAAAGTCCTTTACCGAAACTGCATCAAAACTTCTAAGCGCGTTCGACTTCGATGAAAGCGGTCCCGGGTTCGATTCCCGGTGTGAACCCATACGTGCAAAATGAACTCAGCTGTTGAAGCACTTTTAAAATTACTTATGCTTCTTAATCCAAAAAGCTACTAAACTAAAATATAAATTCCCCGGTGACCAAATATTCTCGTAACTGAATCACTTTCTCTTCAGGAACACCGATACAAAAAATTGGGTGCTATTACAAAAATATAATCTTTAAAAAGAATCGGCAAAATGAATTTTCATTCTCACAAGAAACTTAACGTAAACCGCAATCACAGCGGAATACTGTTATTACAGCGATTACGCGAGACTACTCAAAATTCCGTGAATAATATATTTTCAAATGGAAACGATATTCTAAATCCTTGTAAGTGAGAATACTTCCAAGGGATCCTGCAACACCATATATCTAGATGAAAAAGAAAACACATCCCACAGCAAAATGCAGAAAATCCAAACTCGCAAGCATCTATAATGCATCATATGCGAAAGAAGGGAAAAAAAACATCCAATCACTCACCGTTTCAATCTCCAGTGGGTAACTACCGCGCCTCTTTCCGCAAACTTTCGCGCTTCCTCAGGCCAAGATTATCGAGCCAAAGTCACCAAACTCCCTCCCTCACCACCGACGGTATGCACCCTGACTCCGCACCCTTTAATTGGGACACGAGGTGAGCGGGTTATTTCCTCGCCGTGACGCAAACCAACGTCAACCTAGAGCCTTGGAGGCCACTACTGAGCCCACCAAATTCTCGCGCCAACCTATTGCCGTGCCTTCCCCTTCAGGGTTCGGGCCCCCACACCACAGCCAGCATCGCCTCGCGTGCAGCCCCCTCCCCCTGCGCTGAGGAGGGCTAAGCCGAGGGATCCGATTGGCGGAGGAGCGCGCCCGGAGTTTGCGCCGTAGGGACAGAGCGCCAAGGACCTTGAAAGGAGTGTTGAATGGGGCGGGGGGTGGCTCTTGATATCTTCATACGGCGCTGTCGATGGGAGGGGGACGACTGTCATTTGCTCTCATGGTCCAGAACTGGAGGGACTGCTGCAAGGAGCCAAGCGCTTCTCTACGAAAACCCAAATAACCAATTGCAGCGAGATATAGAATCACTGATGTATAAGTAGATGCGATTTAAGATACGAGTACTTCATACTATGTCAACCAGTATGTGATTCTCGACGGCTAATGTAGAAATAATAGTAAACATGGCAGTACTTTTTGTACAGAGGAAAATCTAACATCTCTCTTGTTAGTTTTATAGAACTCTTTAACGTGAACGAAAATAATCCGTATCGTCAAATTTGGCATAATTTGGAGCAGTAGTCTAAAATCGACAATAATCCTTTACGCAACTCCTCCTTATTTAACTTGTATCAAGTTCGTACGATGTATGATTCGTATGATTCTTTTTTATTTAGTTAAGCAGTACAAATAGAGCCTGCAATTTGTGGGAATTCCTGTTGGAAGCGCTTTGAATTATCAGGGATCGAATCAAAGATCAATAAGAAAACAGGAAGAGTATGTGCGGGGATACGAAAATGCCGAGATAAAAACGGATAGCCACCGTAATAAATGAAGAAAGGGAAATTTCGTTTTTATTTGACGTGCTGCTTGACTTACGCAACACTCCGAAAGCGGATTGCGCGGTACTAACATGGATATAGACGTATTACTACCACACGCGACAGTATCAGATGAGGGTAAAAGAGTCATGTTACATGTACCCTCTGTTAACAATCAGCAAGACAAATTGCAGAATAAATTTTCAATTATAGATTTCCTCAACGAAAAGCACATAGAGTTGCTTAATTAATTCTAAATCCGGTTGGCAATACCGAAAACAAAACACTCCAATGGCAAATAGTCAAAAGTATTTTAACCATGTGATTCGTTCAACGACAGCAAAACGTTCTTTACTGCAATTTTTTTCAGAAAATGTCCTCGTCTTCATATAGTCTATCGTTAATTCATAACATTTAATGAAGCTGCATTCTCAATAAATTTCTTAGGGGTAATGCGGACTCAACAATCGCATGGTCAATTTAAATTCAACTAAGTGTAAATCAACAATCGGAGTTGTTCACGATCGCAAAATATTTGAAAAGTTTTCCATATTTAACAACATTTCCGCAATTCAGGATCGAAGTCAATAATCCACGTCAAAGATAAAATCCTATGTTCAATTACCTTTCTTTAAAAAAGTATCGTCCTCTAAAGTATTGGAGGATTTAGGAAATGCCGTAAAGGTCCTAAACCGGATGATAAGAAAATCCTCACCTACACCTCCAAGTGGTAGAGGACGGGCAAGGCTTTGCGGCTAACGTAGGGAGGGACCGAAGGAATACCGGGATAAATATTCAACTCTACATCTATGAATGGAGCAGGGCACTCTCTTGTCCTTGGATTGAGAAATCNTTGCCATGTTACCCCTAAATACTGAATGATGTCTCTGTTCCATCGGTCCCTTGGTCTTCTTCTTGGTCTCTTCACGTCTCTATGTATCCAGTTCAGAACTGCTGATGTCCATCGGTTGTCGTTTCTCCTTGCAGCATGGCCTGCCCACATCCATTTCAGTGCTCTTTCCTTATCTATCATGTCTGTCACTCCTATTATCTTCCTAACCCAGGTGTTGCGTTTCCTGTTTCTCCTTGTGATTCCAAGCATACATCGTTCCATACTTCTTTGTGTAGTCTGAAGTCGCTGGGTTATTGCTGCGTTTACCACCCATGCTTCACTTCCATATGTCAAAACTAGTAGAATGCATTGGTTGAAGACCTTTCTCTTCAACACCATTGGCATTTTCAACTTCAGAATATGGTTGTTCCTTCCGAAAAGACCTAGTTTTATTTTTCGATTACCTTAGTTGACATGTTTCTCTCTCCTGTCATAACCAGTTGTCCCAGGTAAGTGTACTCTGAACAAACATCAAGGGGTACCTCTTACAGTAGGATTAGTACTTATGCCGCAAATGAATTATACAATACCTTAGATACGATAAGTTTATCCTGAGCCCTATATTCTGCCCCGCTGTATTCAGTACTTGAAGTATTGATGCTACATCTTCACCGTTGATTGCGAAGAGTACTATATCATCTGCGAAACGCAAATGACTGATGTGCTCTCAATTTTTCCGTAGGCCCCTTTCCTCCCTGTCTGAGGTTTTAAATACTTCTTCCAGAACGGCTGTAAAAAGAATTGGTGAAAGGCAGTCGCCTTGTCTCACTCCCTTCTCAATCCGGAATTCCTCCGTTTCTTCATGCAGCCTTACAGAGGCTGTGGCGTCCTTGTAAATGCTGCGTAAAAGTTGGATTTACTTGGCATCTATCCCTTGTTTCTCCAGTGCTTCCAGTGTGGAGGAGGTACTTACCGAGTCAAAGGCCTGGGCATAGTCCACGAAGCAGAGAGCTAGTGGCATCTCGTATTCGTTCATTCTGCCGATAATTTCTTGCAGCGTGTGGATGTGGTCCATAGTGCTGAATACCTTGCGAAATCCAGCTTGTTCTCTGGGCTGAGCAGCTCCCATGGACGTCTTCAGACGTGCAGCTATTACTCTCATGAACGTTTTGTAAATAGCAGGAAGGAGGCTGATTGAACGGTAGTTCTTCAAATCTTCCTTGCTTCCTTTCTTGTGCAAAAGGACAATCTTTGCATGGTTCCATTCCTTTGGAATTCTAACTTTTCTTAGGCAATCAGTGAATAACTGCGCTAGTACAGGAGAAATTTCTGTAACACAAAGTTTCAGTTATTTTGCTAAAACTCCATCAGCTCCTCCTGCCTCTCCAATCTTCATCTTCTTGATGGCCTCTGTTACTTCTTCTGGGAGAATAGAGGGAAGATTTTCTGAGTTTTGTGTTTCTTCTTGGGTTTCCTCTTCAACATTTTCTGTCTTCTTGTATAAGTTGGTGAAGTATTCGGTTACTGTCCTCANTTTCTTTAAAGGTTCAATGACCTTTCTTTCTTTCTTTCTTACGGATAACTGTCTTCATTGTAATGTGCTGACTAAGAATGACTTTATGGCTTGTAAGTTTCACCACGCGATTTGTCATCGCAAACACAAAATGCTAAAATTATCTCCTCTTCATATATCTATCAATAATTATAAATCCCCTTACTTTTAAATGAGTCTAAATTCCACGTGTATTCTTATGAGGAAATGAAAGAGCTCGGGTTCATACACACCCGCACTCTACTTTAGAATATAGAAATAGATGTGTCTCAAAACTTTAGTTTTTTGTAATAACTTTAGACCTCGAATTTAAAGCAGCATTAAAACTCATCTTGATGAAACTTATCGCAATAACAACAGAAATAGATTGCACCAAGAGTGTCTATGAAGCATTGTCTACAGTAAGCACCTCCGAATCTCTTTTTTTATCTGAAAAGCAGATATAATGTAAAAGCAACTTCTTTACTCTGTAAGTGTTCATACATACCAGACTTAGTAGCAGCATGTATCTAGTTTGGCGTAGGAGGCCGTTTATGAGGAAACGAAAAAACACAAATTTTACTTTCACACTTTTTCCTTTAATGAGGTAATTACACTTTAGCTATCTTGAGATGATAAATGTAACCATTCCAATAATAATACCACAGAGTAATCTTATAGAAGGCTCGCGTGCAAGCATCCAAGTGATATGCTTTTTGACGTAGTTAGGATGCAACGACCAGTTGGCGCTGCGCGCCGTTGCATCTGCCTTCGTGCAATCGCAGCAGTCCAGTATCAGCAACTGCGCGCGAGCAATTTGAATTCTCTGAGAAAGGGAAGTGCTCTTCACTCAATAGGAACGGCTGTTGAACTTTATTGGCAGAAATGCCAATTAATTTTTGTTTATATTGCTGCATTTGCCCCAAAAAGGTTGCTACAAAGTCGCTTAATTCATGAAAAATATCACTTCAAAGCAGAAACTTATGGCTTCCATGCACTTCTAAAAATATTACATCAGTTCAGATATTAAATGAACCAAACAAATATTAAGTACAGTCGATTCTGCTTGACCGAGCGATCGGACATACGTTTTATTTAGGCAACCGTTTATTCGAGCCGAAACCGAAGGAACGAAAACGAAACTATTAACATAATTTAGATTTGTAGCGCGCGTGTCGACTGTGGCGTATGGCAGGGGGTATGTTAACGCTTAACCTGATTTACCGTATTAGCTTCTCTAATGCTATGGGAAAGAACGAGCAAAAGTAACTAACTATTTTAGCGATCGATTCCTTGCGACGGTTGGTCGATACCTCTCGGAGATCGCGCTCCCTTTTTACTGGAACTACATCTTCTACTTCGCCATAAAATTCTGAAGCGATGAACTTTTCGAAAAGCTTCCGTCGGTTATCTAATCTTCTCGCCTGGAATGATTTCCACTCGACTGATTCTATCATTGCCTTAGCATTACAATCGAACCTGGAATCTCCACTGACAAAACAGGCTGCTATACCATCCTAAATCTGAGACTAACGCTACGTCATGTGGATTCTACATTGGACAGCAGTATTCGAGACTGGGTCAAATCAGGGAAAAGTAAGCAATTTCTTTGACTCTACATGGGCCTCCCCTCAGGGTTCTACTTCTTAATGTTTTTATTCTATTCGCCTTTTCTATTGCACGAACTCTTCGGCATAATCGCTTTCGTAACCTAAACGTATGAAAGAAACATCTTTTGACTAAGCACTGGCACAATAGCCTCTTGTATGTTATTCCATTCTCCTTTTTCCAAATGCATTTCATTTGGATTGCGTTCTCTCTGTTAGAAAAAAAAACAGGTTCTTTCGGTTATCTAACAAGAATTTCAAAACTAATTAAATTATCATCATTTAAACATGGCTATACTACTAAGTGATAGTTTCTTTATTAATATTTTTACGAAACATTTACTGACACTTAATTTTTACGAAACATTTACTGACACATAATCATAAAAATTCATGTTGGTTATCAAATCAATGAGATCATTAAAATCAATCGGGAAAATGGACGAATCGCTTCATAAAAGCTTTAGCCGCTCGAGTCATTGGCGTGTGCGCCGAGGTCTGCGTTACCTCCGAAATATTATAATATATATTGTCAACTCTTGTCATTCGAAATGAACAATTTCTTAAAAGCAGTGGTGAAAATCGTATCTAAAGGCATTCCCAATACTTAAGAAACAGAGGGCGTTATAAAAATCGGTTCTGCGGTAGTTAAAAGAGCGTTCCGTGGTGACCACATTAGACGGAATTTAGAGGGAACGCTACATGTATTGTAGATTATTTACTTATAGACCAAATCATTTAAAAGGGTAGCCCCAAAAGTTCCCGACCTGATGTATAGATGGCAGTTTTTTGTTTCAAAACAATTGCAATGGTCAAAAGTACCAACCTTAAAAAGCTTAAGTTTGAAGTTTCAAGACACCGCCTTGTTTAGAATATTTGTTTGAAAACCATCAGTAGTGGACGCTCCCAGTGAATTTGCAAACATGGAATAAATCGAGCATAGCGCTATGACCCACTCATACCTCTTTATAAAAGATAATATACAACCTTACTGGAACGAATGCGACTGCCCAATCAGCATCAAACACATTCTACTGGAGTGCGAAAAATACGAAACGATTCGCAGGTGGTTGGGAATCTGAAGAGACATAGCCTCAGCTCTAGGAGACGACCATGACACAATACCCAGAGTACTGAACTTTTTTAGGCAAAGTGGGCTCTTTAAAAAACTTTGAACACGTCACCGAAACAGAGATCGTAAATTCATCTATGCTCGAATAGGCATGAGTATCCTTTCTACACCATTTTATCTTTTAAAATACGAATTTTAATCACCTACCCTACCTTAAAACTAAGTTAGCACTAACCGCCTCTAACG
>KZ308538.1:654861-712599 GCA_000376725.2 Ladona fulva
TATAATAGAAAGGATCATTTATCCACATCCGGACCGAGTTTAGATAACCATTCGCATGTCGTTCGATTACATTAGCTATTCACCGGGCCCTTTTCTGGAGGTACATTTTCATCACTTACAGACTCCATAGAAACTGATATTTAATAGGTGAAGGGGCACTTTCACTGTTTGTTCGAACCGTCCTCGACGACGAACTGAAGGAATATTTGCTTAGATTTGCTTGCCAGATGAATACATACATTCCATCCTAATTATAACAAATGATTTCCTCGAAATCGGATTAATTCATATGAAAGATTAGTTAAGCTGAGGTTCACGGCGTACGAGCCATGGGTTTGAAATGATTTGCGCATAATTCCGCACTGAAAATCCTTAATTTACACCTTATTTCCTTCATTTTTTCGAGATTATTTATTTCATCGTTTAAACATATATAGTTATTAGTATTAAAGGATGGCTAAATTGGTGTTTTTACTTAATTTTAATATCCGTAACTTTGGCAAAGCACAAGTTCCAATAGTACTCACATGGGAGATTTTCGCATGTTTCGCATTAATATATGAAAATGTAACAGATCTATCAGTTAGAATCAGAAACATTATTTTATATTTGTAACTTGAAAATACTGCCGGTTGAATTATAATTGATAGCGCCACTACATAATCTTTTCTAAGCAGTAATGTGAGGAGTTTTTCTGATACATACTATCTAAACGAATATGAATGTCTCTCGTGGAAAATGTATTTCAAGTTACTTAGTCTTCTAGGATTCAGTAATGGTTTAAATTTCATATTTCTCATCACTAAAATCAACTGCCTGAGGCGAAACTTATGATCAAATTCCAGAGAAGCGTTCTATATTCTCAATGTCAATTAAGATGGAAACCAAGGTATCCTTAAGAAATTTCACTTCTGAATTCCCAACTCCTGGCAAGCGGAACTCTTAAAAAGCTCTCTCAGGAACATGCAAATGGATTTCCTTATTACTTCCAAATTTAACATCCTATCATAAAAATATCAAACATTTTAGCATGCGAATGTAATACTAAAATATATATCTTAAACAATTCCGGAATTTAGGATTTCATTATAAACAGTTGTTTATTTACGATCGTCTATAACACGGCCTTAATGATTGGGTTTTTCATTCGGACTCCTTCACGTATCTCAATCATATTCCAATCGAATCTTACCTATATGGAAAAGTAGATAACATTCAGGATTAATTAGTTCTACTAGTTGTCAGTTTAAAATGTACTGCGTTGTTCTTTTATGCGTCACATCTATTAAATTTTATAAGGAGGTTTCTCGCAAGTCCAGATTAAAACACAATGCTTTTCTAATTTTACTATAATATACAATACGTTAATGCATATCTCTTTTAGTTCCTTCTTTAGAGCAAACCCGTCAAGAATTTCTCATTTAAAATCAATCGACAACGACGTCACTTCGTGGAACTTCATCCAAAACTAAGCAAAATTCCGCAGGGAATTTGCTTTTCCTGCTCACCGTTTCTCATTTAATGATGAGACCTTCTCTCAACAGATTCAAATAACTTTGAAAGTATAAACACCAGAATTCTTCATAGAAAGCGAAGATAATAAGATACGTCAACTTCGACAAGTTTCAATAAAAATCTCTTTCCGATAATAATTCTTCTTAGTTAAAATTACTAAATTATAAAAGCGTTAATTAATGAAGTTGACAACAAAATGTGGGATATCCTGTTAGTCTTCTAGTGAAAGCTAAAGGCCGGCCATTTTTCGATAATATTCGTCAAAAATAACAATTTTATTCAGACATTAGACAGACGGAAATGAAAACGGCAAAGAATCGAAACAGAAAGACTTAATGATTCGTAATTTTTATCGAAAGGGAACACGCAAATTCGAAAGAGCCTGTGGATTTATTTTTGACGCCAAACATCATTTGCATTTAAATTGGGCGCGCGTAATACTTCCTGGGCGAATGCATAACAAATGATTCCATCAAAAGTGAGGCACTTCTCATTTTTTCCCTCTTTTTTTCAGCGCCGAGTTCGAGGAATTTCACGATTTGTGGGAGCAAAATAAAACAAAATTATTGTCTTGATGACTTTTCCAGTTTAGTTTATGTAATCATTTCGGACATGAAATAAATGTATCTCGGTAGAGATTTTCTTTGTTTTTGTTTACATGTTTACATTACCCATCCTAATTCATTTTTTCATTTACACTTTAGTAGAGAAATAATTTCTTCATCCTCCATGGTACTTGTCAAATCTTTTTCTCTTGATAATGATAATCAACGTAACTTTTTGATTTATAAGAAAATTCTAACTCTTAGGTTTCCGATTCCTTTTCCTTACATATTAAAATTATAGAAAGTTTTAATTGAAAATTAGTAGAACTGGATTTGATTCTTACAATTTTTGACGAAGTTTACTAACAAGCTCATATTATTAAAGAAAAGCATCACCTGCGAATGAAACAGATAATTAGAAGTAAGAGTAATTAGATGTAGAAAGAGCCATTACCACAGCCTGCGTATAAAAACACCGAGCGCCTTGAAATTAAGATGAATAACTATGAAAATTGGTACAAAGCGTTTGATATAATGAATATTTCGAATGTGATTACACAGAAAAATGCTGAAAGTAAATCGAATAAATATGTACAGAAAACAGGAGGAACTGAATTCAGTGAAAGAGAAGATTTCCCTTAAGCGATCGAAAGTAAAATCCAACTGATAGTTAAATGTCGTAATTGAACACGCCAATAGGTTTATTCGCCTAAAAAATACTTTTCCGATCTGACAATGAGTGTGAATGCTGACCTATTCTTTATTATTCCGAGATATTCTAATAAAATTGTACGATTCAAAAATTGGCGATGTGCTTTACAATGTTTTGACGGTTCGATAAAAACAGAACTTTGGTGTACAAATTTTATAGATAAAAAGTTAACATTATCCACTTCGTTTTTACTTAAAGAGATAAATTAGACTAAAAAGAACAAATTTTTTAAGCGATATTATGAGTATAAAAATTTTGGATGTACCCCTCAAGACCGTATTTCACCTGCAAAATATTCTAAAAAATAAATAACGTATTGATGGAAATAAAACTTCATTTCGACCCTTATTTATGCAATAATACATTTTAAATTTAACTAGAATAATAAACATAAAATAAGTGTTCCTGCGAATTGAATGCTTAGCAAAAATTGCGCCAAGCAAGTTGGATCCTCTCTAATAATATAATTTCATTGAGAACACCGCTGAAACTTCGAGCAAAATTATTACAGAGTTAAGGGTTTAACGAAATCTTCCAATCGTAGTTTTGATGCCTTAAAAAGTGTTTACAGCCTCGTGACTGTAATACGTCATTACGCGTTCTTTCGACTCGGAAGGAAATTCGACATTTCCCAACGCCGACGAATTAAAATGAAAGAGTGGGTTTGTGCATCATATTGTACATTTTTTCAACGGATTGAAATCCCAAAGCCTTTAAGTAAGTACAACCTCATTAAGGAAACTCGGAATGAAGAGGGAGTGAAAAATAAAATGGGCAAAGGGAGAGGGTAAATATGGAGAGGCTAACTTGATTTAGAAGATGGATAGGGGATGAATGTCTTTATGGGAATTACGGGCAAAGAGAGTAAGAGAAGGTGAATAATTGGATAAAGAATACTAAGGGATGTAAGCGTGCAGAAAAGCCCAATCCACCATCGAGGTCACTGCTTGATAGAGTTTTTAATAACGATTACTTTCCAACGAATGAATTTGTAGCATAGTATTATCACACCATTCAGCAAATAATACTCAGTGAGAGTGGCAGAAAGGAACAGAATGCAAACCGATTCGAATCATAAATTAAGTTAATAAAATCTACTGATTAATAAGCGAAGATAAATTTGATTATTACTGAAAAAGTTAAGATATACCAACTTCAATTATTGAACTATTATATCTATCTATTATAGCTACCTATATCTTATTTCACCAGGTTTATTTTTACATACTTTATATTGTGAAATATTTCATAATGGACTTCAGCTAAACAATGAAAACTCTCAAGATACCAATAATACCGCTGAAATGAAATGAATAATACCGTGATCCTTCTTAGCTAGTTAAGGGGCTACTTCTTGCTGCACTTGATAAACCCTACTCCGAAAATTGTAGAAGCAGCATACATTCAGGGAACGAGTTAGGGTGCGTTAGGTTGTACTTGTGTGCCAAGTATTTCTCACAGATAAGCTTAAGTGATAAGATGAAATATTAACTTCCCTTATTTACTACCTCGTTCTTTTCTAATTCTTCTCCAATCCTTTTCGTCCTTCGATACTTGAAAAGCTAAATAATCATCTTCTGCAAGATCAAAGTCTGATCGATTAATTCTCATCCGTTTATTGTCACAAAATATCGGCCAATTTCCGCAAATAATACGTTCAGATATACATTACAACCTCAAAAATGTTTTCTTCTTTCGATATGCAATAAATGATTTTAAAATCTTTTAAACGACAAACTGATTAATTTTTGTAAACAAAAGTTTTGTCGAAAATATTCAGAGAAGGGCAAGTGTATAAAACAGGAACAAATCGAAGGAAATAAAGTAAAATACGGCGCAGGAGTTCTAACCGGTGTGTAAGGAATATACTTTATAGTAGACACCAAGGGAAGGAGCAGGTGGAGAACTTGGGTTAGAGAGAAGCAACGGAAATGCACGCAAAAATGAGAGGTAAGGGTAGTAAAGGGCGAGAAAGCGTACAATCGCAGCTCAACTGAGCGACGCAAATGAAGGCGGCCGAAGTAAAACAGACGAAAGCGCAGATTTTCCTTTTCAAGAAGGAAGCCGAAGAAAAAATTAGAGGGAACCGTCTTAACCGCTGGATTCTTTTTCCTCTCTAGAAGACGGTCGGCAAGAAGAGAAATCTCTTGGAAGAGAGCGTCTGCTCTGATATGCTTATCCTTAAAGAATTTCGTAGCTTTTTTTCATCCGACGTAAATGAGAAAGAGGTAGCGAAGGGAAGTACGTTTGTGTGGGAGTTTTCCGTTCGGTGCGGAGACGTGACAAGCTGCTCCTTCTTTCGACTGCAAACGTAATCTTTATGGTCATTGTAAAGCCGTCGCAGCGAAAATACTGCAATTTTATGGAGCATTAAGTAAAAGCGACTCGATTTGTTGAATGATTCTACTCATAATAGAATCGTTGAAAACATTCGGCGTTGTTTAGCAATCAAAATAATTACGTAATTTTTACATTTGAGCTTTTCTGTCGAAAAAATGTAAATTGAAATATGACTGTAAACGAATTAGATGTTTAAAAATACTGTAAGCCGTATGACGGCAGATGGAACGAAGCAAACGGGAATCACGGACTACTATGTAGTAAATCATGTCGAACTATTTCCTTTGTTGAAATTCTTAAAGGAGAAAGCTTTGTTTCCAAAATGCACATAATTCGTAGAAATCATAAGCCCGGACAATCATGGGCTAGATATCTAAATAGAAAGCTTCTTGTGGAAGGGCGAATTCCTGATTCTGCTTCAAATGAATTCTAGTAACAGTCTAAAACTTCAACTATGGTTTTCCAAAGTAGTTCGTACAGAAATAGGGTTACCAAGTCTCCCACATTAACCGGAAGACTCTCGTAACTGGTCAATAAATTTATGAATCTCTCGCATCCGGAATTGAGGCGAGATCTCCCACTTTTACTCAACTAGGCTCATCTTACGGTTCCTCAGTTAAATTTGCGATTTTCGCAACATTTACGACTTATTTTCTGAATGTTTCATCCTTTTGCGCAACCTTTAATTGCGTTCTGTTTTCATTCAGAGGTATTTGGAAATATTTTTGAATTTTCAACTAATTTTTATGATCTGTTCTGATGATTTTTATCAGCTGATTTTTTCTCTTACGGATAACGCATTAAATCTGACAAAATCACATCTATTGGTAGAGCTAGTTCAGTTCTGATTAAAATTTCACGTTTTTTCTGTTCATTAACGAAGAAAATATATTCTATGGTAGTTGAGATTATGCTTTGAGTAGTTTCCCCAAAATTCACCCGTCTTGGACTAGAAAAATCCCTAAAACCCTACATAGAGAATCCGTCCGTACAAAACAATTCCTTCTATGGAACAGGCAAGAAAAACCTATTTTCTCAGTCATTTGTTTGCAATCCGATTTTATCCGAAGACATCTTTCCTCTCATGATATCTTTCCTCAATGTTTTCCTTGAAGTAAGAAAGCTGCCCGCGGTGAATTTCCAAGAGAAAAGTTGATGAAACATCGAAAAATAATTCAATGTTTGAACGATTTGAGTCCGAAAAACATTTCAACTGATTCGAGGAAAGGAAGTGGTTCATCCGAAGAAGAAAATTCTTCGAAGAACTGTCATTCAATTTCCTCATGTAACTCGTACCTTTTCGGTCGTTCTTAAGAGAGAAATTTTATTGAATCATCGTTCGGCAGCAAGTCTTGTTGGAGAGTCGCGACATCTTCTATCGAGCAAAATTTTCTCTACTCGATCTGATACATCGACAGGAGTTATCCTGCTTCGATCAATTGTCTCTAACTTCCTAAGTATTACGTCCTTCCCTTAGATTCTGAGCCGTTTCGCAAAGGTCCAACTTCCGAACTTTTGATTGACTAACTCCCCGATATATTCCCGTTTTCTTCACTCGACTTACTTTTCTTTGTTCATGATAGTGCATCGCTCTATGGAAACTGTTTATAAGCATTCTCAGTATCAGTTAAAGTTTGAAAAATACTCAAGTTTGCGAGGATTATTGATTATATCTCGATGAATTCCATACTGATGGCAGATACTTCAGGATGTAGGATGGAAATCAATATAAGAAAGAAAATTTAAACTAAAACTCGATATCAATAAAGTCATAGATTCATAGTACTTACTTGCGGAAATTGTGCGTCCTCTCTGTAACGTCCAAGGAAAATCAGGAAAGATTAGGACATTCCGCCTCGAATATTTCATATTTCCGCGGATTATACCTGACAATGGCCGATTAACATACATGTAAACTTACGGAGCCATCCCATACGCCTAAAAGCGTGTTGCAGGGTACATATGTCTGTTCGACTAGAAAATTTTATGTCTTCAGTATCCCATTTATGACGTAAAAACAAGCTATTTCATCAAATCACATTCTTTAATGAGGGAATAGATCAGACAGGTATTTTAACACAATATAAGAAGGACCTCTATCGAAAGAAAGATTACTTTATTTTTAACAAATAACACGCTAATCGATAACATTTGTTTTTTGCATATTGTTTGATTGAGAAATAATTTCTAGTCAAAAGTTTTATTGGTAGTTAAAAACATGTATAAACATTTTTGGGAATGATTATTGTTATTTTAGAATTTCCTCTCGGATTCTCAGCCGGGTGATAAACATCCGATTGCCCAGTTGAGAGCCTGAGAGGAATTTCTGCAAATCATCGGCTGTAAAAGAATCAAATCTTCTAAGAATTGTAATTATCTATCTGATAACTATTTATCTTGGGATAAAATTGAGAAATATTACTTTTATCTGAACGAAAAAATTGATAACCCAAGTTGATTTCTCTACGAAAATATTAACATTAGAAGCTGCTAATATATTCCATATCTAACAGCTGAAATCAACGAAAAGAAAAAGGGAAGAATTACACTTGATACAACCTTTGATCGAAATTATCATATGAATTAACATCCGGAATTCTTTCCTAAAACAACATCCTTTATGAAGTCTAGTTTGCCTCTAAATTTAGTTTCATTTGGTGCATTTGCTAAAGACGCCATTTATATTTGTTGCAAAGATTAGTCGTTGATTAAGTTTTCTTCGATTAAATCTTTCTCAAACATATAAAATCAGCATTTAACCCCTAAACAAGTTGTTCTCACGGTAGCAATAGATATACCTCGATAATATTTCATCTCACATTGAGATCTGCAATCGATCTGAATTAATTTTTGATTCACGTTTTCCGTCATGCCGATTCAGAACGAAATCTATGGAGAGATAAAGATTTTTGTTTGGTCTCCAAAAATAAGCAAACAGCTCCGGTCTTCTCCCCCCGAATGTTCCACAAATTTACAACATTCCCATACGCTTCGCTCCTGTTCGCCACGACTTAAACATCACCGAAGCCCTTTCAACTCCCATTATTCCATCCGGATACGTGCGTCCAAGATGTTTCGCGTGTACGGCGGAAATAAAAAAGAACGCGACACGCTTTTTCGCGTACCTGGAGCGACCACTCAATAAACGTTCAATTAAAACTGTTCCCCGCGCAATAAAAAACCCCTTCGCTCGCGGTCGTCCGATTCTTTTGCTCTCGTTTCCAGCGCAACACAATCCCGACCGCGAGTGGAATTCATACTTCCCGAAAGCGTGTTCTTTAGAATACGGGAGAATGTACACGTTCTCATCCCCCCTCCAGGTGTAAGCGGACGCAAGGGATGACGGGAAACATGGGAAGAGGAGTCCGAGCTTCTGCTGTCTGAATACGGAATTCCTTTCATTCGAATTCCCCCTCCAAAGAAAAGCGAGCCGCCCCCTTCATAAATCCTTGGAGATACAGGGAGGATATCGGGAGGGGGACTGTATTTTATTTCGAATGCGGGCCTAAGAGCGTCTTTTTCACGCTCCGCTTCGTTGTCGCCCTCCGGAGCTGACCGTACGCCTCTAACCCAATATCTATCTATGCACCAACTATTAAAAATTCAAAAATTTTTCCAGCTATCAAAGATTTCTTTGAACTGTTTACTTTTCCTTAAAAATTATTTACCATTAACTAATTCCTAAAAAAAAACTTCGGATATCGAAGATATCTATGAAAAAAGACGTAGTAATTTTTTATTTCGTTAAAAGAATGAAATACGTTAAGAAAACTTATCAGAACATAAATTATCTCGTAAAAGTGGCCTCGATAAGGTCTTTTTCGCTATAAGCAGATCTCCTTTGATTTCGGAAGATTCCCGTAAACGAATATCACTTTCAAATCTCTATTAACGTTTGTAACACATCTTTGATTCACTTAAATTCTCAATGAAAATGTTTAACCTATGTTTAAAATCGTAGATTTTTCACCAATTTGATAGGTATTTAATTACCGAATTTAAATTAATACATTTCTCAACCTGAATTCAAGGTAAAGGAGTTAAGCGTGTTTAAATCGTTCAAATTCAAAATTAGTACCGTTAGATATAATTATAAATAAACAAACGAGTCAAATGCTCATAAAATTTTAATAAGGACTCATCGAGACTATGAGATAAACCAATCGATTATTAATGCACTTATCTCTGTTAAATAACCGTTTTAAGAAATTGGAGACATCGAAATCGACCGAAGATTATTTGAAATGCACTTGATGCTGATAGCGAATAGGATGGAGGTAAGCGATAAGGGCATTCCAATCCAACGAATATAATATCACAAAATTAAATATCAATTTACAAGGTTTTTTAATTCCATATAATTATTTCCTTGACTTTCAAATCTCTAATAATAATATTTAATACCTCGTTACTAGGTGGACAAATACAGAATGTTTTTCATTGCTTTGAAACGGCCTCTAGTCAAAGCGAAAAAACATTCGTCTGGACTTAAGGTAGGCCATGGGTTTCTCGTGTTGGTTTCGAGAGATGTATTGTGGGTATTTTAGGACGTGAAGGGAATGTCCTCCCACTTCCTCGCTCTTTGATCGATAGCGACGGCGGATCGAACCGTTGCAGTGGCTGCTACAGCCATCAAATTAATGCTTTCCTGTCAAGGTGAATCGCGGAAGGGCTACCACATGTCACGTGAATAAAAATTCCACTTCCACCGTATCTCTGCATATCCCTCTGAAGCGCAGATCTTTATTTCCGCTCTCCTTTTCCTCTTCGCGATCCCTGCACTTCGCCCGTCAATTCCGATTGAGGAATAGACCCTTCTAGAGATATATTTGAAAAAAAAACTTCCCTTTCTGCGACATTGCCGAACTTTTACTTAAAAATGTATTCCTTAACTTTAACTCAGCGCATCTCTTTCTTGAGAAAAAAAGGAAAATTAAAGAAACGTGTTTGCAGAAAAGGAATCTTAGCTCCTTTGGATACAAGAAATACTGAAGCCAAACGATTCTCAGGTAATACTACCTAACAGATACTACGACATTTATACTAAATAATACTACGACATTAACGACATAAATTAAGAATCGACGGATGTCCGAATCGAGACTGAAAGTGAACAATGTTTTAGTATTTTACAATTTTAATCTTTTAATGTTACAAAAATTACTATACCTTGAATTTTAGACGGAGCAGACCAAAGATGCGCTTCGTTTTAACCGATATTTCGTGCTATTAGTCACCGGGTTTACCTGTTTCTACTTTAGTTAGCAGAACTGACAATTTGATTGCCAACTAAAAGATTAAGCAAAAAATACTACAGTAGTCTCGTTTACGTAGAAGACAATCTAACATCACTAATCTTCGCATAGCTTTTGCATTACACAGATATGTTATTATATGTGGAAACTATCTCTTCATCCATCTCGTGTTACAAAGCAATAAGCTATTTTACTAATATTCCTTACCCCTCCTAGAAATTAAAATTTGGTCCGCCTCTATCATATTCGTAAATAACAATAGTATAAAATATGCTGGGTATTGAAGATAACTACTCGAGCGATATTTAATAACCGTCCTTCTGAAATAAGGAAACTTGAAAGGAAAATTATTTCCGATTTCAATTCAGACAAAAAAAAAGCTTTTTAGCTATAGCATTTTATTCCTTACGGAGATGTTCTATAACGCGTTTTTATGAAATTTGCTAGTTAATAAGCTCCATTTCGACAATAAAATTTGTTACTCACACGACGTTGTTCGAAAGTTGAGAAATTTTGACGAAATTTGCATATATTTTATCAAAGTTTGCGTTATTTCAACGCGAACTCTATAATCGGGGATAAAAAACATTTATGAAATTTTCTTTCTTAGGATAATTTTCTCGACTTCGAACGATCAGTCCTCCTATTTTACATTTGAAATTGTCCAGATCAGGTGAGATTCCAAATACTACAAAAGTAGTACTCGGAGCACTACCAGGAGTCTTCCTGAGTCTGGGTAGACTCATCAGTTGGTGTCATGTTATACAGCAATCATAATATTTTTAAAGAGATCAATAAAAATTGAATCCAACAATAAACTACTGTATACAAAGATCGATAGAATACTAGTACAAAAAATACAGCAACAAATGTCAATAACATACTACATACAAAATGATAACAACAACAAAATATCAACTAAATACTACACACAAAATCCCAACAACAAATGTCAAGTAAATTATACATACACAACAACAAGGATCAATAAAATACTACATACAAAGTAATCATAACAACAAAAATTAAATGGAAAAATCAAGGTAAAAGATATAATTGCGAGATAAATCTCTGCAGATTAGAACGAAATGTTTATTTATTTTTATTCTAGTGATCTATTTATACAGAAACATTCAATGTGTATTGTTTTAACTTCACTTTCCCCATTTTCTGTAGAAATTTGAGATGGTTTGGTTGCTTATTGAACAACATTAGCACTATTGCATCAAATTTACTTTTACCATAATGGTTGCTAAAATGAGATACACATTATCTACGGTAATTTAATTGGTTTCGGCTCTGCATATTATGTTTCTTCACCTTCTGTAATGATATTATGGTTTAATGACTTGTCAAGAGGTAATATACCTAAAGAACTGTATATTTCTCTGATCTCCATGTTCATATTCGACCTACAGGAATTCAATATCATTTTATGTATATTATTTTGGGCAGGAATTAATTCCTTTCTATATACATTACTAATTTAATCCAAAAATTTAATTTATATACGTATGGGAAATATTTTATCTCGTCTGGAATGGAATTGAAGAATAAAAGTGTCATGGACAGTAGCATATTATCTGCGCGAGAGAGATATTTGATAAGTGCCAATCTTGAAAGTTGTACAAAATTTAGTTGCAGATTTTAAGGGGAAAAAAAGCTCCGACTTCTCGTCCCCCTTCTCATCCTTTGCCTAATTAAAATTAATATTTGTCAGTTTGCCAATAAATTTGTATTTTATTAGGATGAAAAGTATACTGTGTCCAAAGCCGTGCCCAGCCTATCTGCCGCCTGGATGCGAACATAATTTGCCACCACTTAAAATATCCGATCTAGTAAATCGACTAAATCCATCTAGAAATAGATATAGTATCTAGTAAATATGTAAATACCAAAACCTTACATTTCCTGATTTGCAGGTAAAAATTATTTTGTAGGGCTTAGAAAAACCAGTGTTTTATGACATCGTTCCCCAGCTTACATTTGTTAGAAAACATTAGTAACGATTAATTACGCTGACATAGTTAATTCATTCCGTACGGTGACAAGGTGAATGGTCATTATGAGTTAATAGTTCACATTACTTTGGATTATCAGTAACTTAGCAGCAACGGTCTCCGGAATTGTCAATAAAACACGCCATTTGCAAATTAGGAAAGACTCCGATCAAATACCTCGTAAATATATATTCCAAAATCTGAAGAGTATTCTTGGTACCAGAAATGTTTTAATCGATTCCAATTCTTCGACTGAATCAACTGCACAAGTATACCTTTCTCGTCTTAAGTTCTCCATAATTCTTTCCTTCGATTATTTGCCAATCTTTAATTTCATATTGTAATCTTTCCTGGATAATTCGTGTGTAACACAAAGAAAACGACAAATAATGTAATAGTAGTAGTAACAATGGTTGGCTACGCTTTTATTGCCACCCATTAGAAGCCGCCGCCGCTGCACCCCTTGCACCCACAGGACGACACGGCTTTGTATGTGTCAACTCAAGCCGTATATTATCATCCTGTCAAATTTCTTCAAAATCGGTTGAATAGTTTTTGCGTGACGCGATAATAGACTAATAATGTTGGAACAATTACCCCTCCTCCTAATCTACGTATCTGTGCATTATAGTCGCAATACATTCTTAAGATAACTGATGGTCGATATCAATATTAATAGGAAGTGGAAATTCAAGGTGTTTCAAAATAAAATTGGTGAGACGCTTTCATTCGGCTTAGAGAAGGAACGCATCGCTTCTTTGTTGAAGGTTAGCAGGTTGATAAAGACCCAAAGAAAGTTTAACAAGTTGGAAAATTATTCAAATTATAGATATAAATAGACATGATTAAGAGTAAGCTCAATATCATCGATATTGTGGCTTTCAGGAGGATGGGATATTTATAACCGCAAAATATTGTTTGTTTGTTATTTTAGGAAGTAGTGGAGATAGGCTCTTATATTTGAAGTAATCTAACCTAACCTAACCTAAACTAAACTAGATAATGAAGGTATAACAAAAACCAATTATTTACAGCTTGTTTTCCATTTCCTCTTGGTGTGTGACTCAAGCAGAGTAAATATTCGTTTGGGTTCCTTGATCCTTTTCATTCTTCGA
Source organism: Ladona fulva (assembly GCA_000376725.2). Lineage (NCBI taxonomy): Eukaryota > Metazoa > Arthropoda > Insecta > Odonata > Libellulidae > Ladona > Ladona fulva. The sequence continues at coordinate 668,344 of KZ308538.1, forward strand.
CGCACAGTTGGTGTATAGTCCCAAATATGTTGTATTAAGGGATTGTTGATGGTTTGCAATTTCCTAGAGAATTTTTTACATATGGCCAGTAAATGTTCTGAGAATTTTGGAGTCCGGTGATGGCGTAATATTTCTTTAAGTGGAACTAATTTGTTGCTACACACAGCTAGTCGTATACATTTATTGTAGAAGTTGGTGAGTTTGTTTAAGTTTTTTTAGTGGTGTTGCAACATATTACCGCCGCGTATGTCAGAATTGGTAATATGACTTTATTAAGTTGAGTTTGGTGTTTGCTGTTAATTTGCTTTTTCGGTTGAGGAGAGGGAGCAGTCTAGATCAGGCAGCGGCTGCTTTCTGGATGCTACTATTTATATGTTTAGTCCAGGTTAGATTTTCCGTGATGATGACACCTAGGAACTTTTGCTCTTTTACTGGTGGAATTGCCAGTTGGCAGATTGTTGGTGTGATGGGCACCTTTATCCTGGGATGTAGAAGGAATTCCATATGTGCGCTTTTGGTGGGGTTGATCTTCAGGTGCCAGGTATGTAGCAATTCCTCGAGTTTTGCCAAGTATGCGTTCAATTCATAAATGGCCTTGTTAGCTCTATATTTACTGCATGATACGGAAATATCATCTGCATATAAGTGTAAATTTATGTTTTCTTCGTCGTCGTTAATGCACAAATTAAATAAAAATGGGCTAAGGATGCTACCTTGTGGTACTCCGGCTGTGATTGTTCTGGTGCTGGAAAAGGTGTCATCTACTCGTACTCTGATTTTTCGTTGTGAGAGAAAGGCTTGCACTATTTTTGCAAGGTAAGTTGGAATTTTTTTTACCTTGAGTTTGTAGATGATTCCTTTCTGCCATACACGATCGAAGGCTTTTTCTATATCGAAGAATAAGACCTCAGTAGTTAGTTTTCTTTCTGTTCAGGAAGCCTTTAGTGATTGTTTCTATTAGCCGGAGAATTTGGTGTGTAGTTAAAAGTTGTTTTTAGAAGCCCATTTGCTCGGAGATGATGATTTGATTATCCTTGGTATGAGATAGTAGGCGGTTTAGAATGATATTTTCATAGACTTTGGAGAGTGAAGAGAGTAGCGTTATTGGTCGGTAGTTTGGAAGTGGAGACTGTGGAAGAACTCATTAAATTAGTCAATCTGTGTGTGTCCCAGAATTATTTTCAATTTAATAATCGTTTCTATGAGCAAAAGGAAGGACTAGCAATAGGATCAACACTTTCACCCCTCTTGGCTGAGATATTCATGCACCACTTGGAAGAAAAACTTTTTACATCAGGGAAGATGTTAGTTAAAAACATATTTATGTGGAAACGTTACGTTGATGATATCTTTTGTGTGTGGAATGGGACTGTCCGCCAACTCTCTTCATTTTAAAATTTACTTAACTCCCTAAATCCGAGGATCAAGTTCACGCAGGAATTAGAGACTGATGGTGTCTTAAATTTTCTAGATCTTTCAATCCGCCTTAAGAATCGCCAAGCTTCGATGGAAATCTTTAGAAAGTACACCTACACGGACCATGTGATTCCATCCTCCTCTTGCCATCACTATTCTCACAAACACGCTTCCTTCCATGCTTTGATCAACCGACTAGTGAATGTCCCTCTCTCCCCCCAAGCCTTTACAAAAGAATTGAATATCATAAAGACTATAGCCCGGAATAATGGATAGTCCTGCGAATTTGTGGAGAAATTACTGAAAAAGAAAACCCAAAAAATAGCCGCCTCTTCCATCTTCCCTTCCCTTTCCTTTCCTGCTGATCCAAAACCAAAATGGGTTAAATTGCCATTCCTAAGAAACATTTCTTACAAATTAGCAAACCTCCTTCCCAAGAATCTGAAATCAGGATTTTACAATTCTTCTACCTTGCGGCACTCCTTATCACAAACAAAAGACAAAAGGGACCCTTCTTCCTATTCAGGGGTGTATCAGTTAAAGTGCGATGATTGCCCGGCGATTTACTTGGGCCAGTCCGGTCGTCCCATTAAGATACGCGAGCAAGAACACCAGCGGAGCTACCGGCTGAAAAACCCAACTTCCTCAGCCTTTGCAGCCCACCTCCTGGAGAGCGGCCACAATAGCACTTTTTCCGCGAAACTCCTACATCGGCAGCCCAAGGGAAGGAAGCTTGATGCCTTGGAAATTTTGGAAATAACGTTGGCGGACAATCTCACCAATGAGTGTACTTTTTCCAACCCTTCCCCTCTCCTTACCCTCTCCTTAAAACTGTCTTGAGATATGTATATATATGTGTGTTGCTTTTTTGATCATTTACCTGATGATGGCGCGAGCCGAAACCGGTCGTTATATTAAATATTCTCTGTGGAAATAATGAAGTGCTTGCTTATTTTGTTATTATGGCTTTCCACGAAGTCCGGCCAAGTACCATTGAATTTTCCTTTTAACATGAATTTTTCGAGATAGTGTCTCCCTCTACAAATCGGAATGGAAGATAAAACTGCAAAAAATTACAAAACGGATTTTTTTCCCTATTTTAATATTTTATTAAATAAACAGATTTAGTGATCATATTTCCTTCGTTTTCATACCTTTTAAAAAGTGTCTTTTTCAAAAAAAAATGTTGAACGTTTCACCCCAAATTCCTAAAAGTTAGAAATTGAATAGAATAAATTAGAGAGAAACACAAATCTGATAATCCTGCACTCTCTGCAGCATTTAACTGTTAGTGAGGTCGAGTCAGAGGAGAGGGAGACAGTGACTTCACAAAATGAGCACCGCACCCCAAATGCTAAGGTCGATGTTCTTTGGAGGACTCAAAACAAAACTTAACAACTTGTCTACATCTGAAGCACTCTAAAAGTACTTGCTACCCTTTTTACCCAAATTAAAAATAAAGATTAGTACCGATATCCCACCACTCGACTTGGTTTTCAGTTTCACGAGAAAACGCGGAAGTCTTGGCTGCGATCTAATTTTAAGTGTCTTTCACGGGTTTTCAAGAGAAACTTGGTCCCAATTCGGCAATCTCCTCAAAATATGTAACTTCTTTATTTTTTTCGGATTCCTAAACGTTTTTGTTGTCCGACGCCTTTGGACTAAATAATTGAGCACTACTACTAAAACCTCGAAGCTGTCACGTCCTTGAGGAGTTCATTTCATTCGTGACGGTGTCCATAAGTGTGCATTTGCTCTCACCACTTCTGAATAACATCAATTGAAATACAGAAGAGTACACTCAAATACTATACAAAGCGGACAAACATTACGTGACCTTTCCTAATCCCAAGAGTTCCCCAAATCACAATTTCTTTTATATGAAATACGTCAATTCAAATTATGGTAGGATATGAATATAGAATAGTAGATTATTCCTATTTCACTCTATACTCAGAGTCTTCCTATTTGCAAAATATGGTAGATGTAAGAAGAGAATTTATAGTCTCAATCTTGCCCCAACAAATTCGCATTATTATTAATATTATATGAAGAATTTGAGAAGCAAAAATTATAAGCAATGAAGATATTCTAAACAGAAAGGCCCAGAAGAAATATTATCCATTCTATTTCTATTATATTATGCTTACTGTTGGATTAGTCGAGTTTTCATAAAAGATGAACTTGATACTTTTCATTCATTCAGATTTAGTAGTTACCAAAATATACGGTAGTTGTAATGATGATACAATTATACGATGTCCTTATGATATTACAACAGTAAAGCGTCGAAAGCTTTATGCTTAAACGATACAGACTCAGGGCTAACCTTGTGGTAATTATTATTAATGCTTTATGCTTATTTTATTGGAATACTTTCGTTTCTGAGATACTCAAATGGTATGGAGAGCTTAGATTAGATAAGCTGTTCCTGAAACAATTTGTACTTATAACTTTTCAGAAATATCTCGAACAGGTAACAATGTTCCTTTATTTCCTGTAAAGCCATCACAGTGTTGAACGTCTCATTACCAACAGCATCCTTTTCAGAAGTAATTAATTTATACTTCAGGAAATCCTTGTTAAGAATTGGAAGTTTAATAACATTCATTAAGGACAAACTAAAGTTGCAGCAAGTAAAAATAATTTTGCCGCTATTCATTTTTTTCCTTTGTAGTGATTATATCCATTGTATTCACACTACCCAATATTTTACACCACGGAAATAATGGGCCCTAAAACGACTTGCATCTATTTCTCTTATTCATGCTCATTATCGGAACGGCCCAAATACTCGTACATAGCAGACGGGGGTCCCAAAATACCAATTACGTCTCCCGCAAATGCCTTTCCATCAAGCAATCGAAGCCTAATTTCCTTTCTTTCGAGGATTTCTTACTTGAGTCTGAGAGCATTAGCGTAACATTTGTTAACCATCTATCTCATCTCTTAGGCCATTGATAAATCATATCAGTGAAAAGAGGTCCAATTACGCTGCCTTGAGGTATGCCTGAGATAACTTTTACTTTGCTAGATTTGTTCATCAACTACTTGTTTCTCGTAGAGGAACTTTTTGAACCAGTCCTTCTAATTAATAGCCTCATACAAACGACAAACGTATCATAATATATGTTTAATTTGTTGATTTGATATTAGTCGAGCATAATATTTATAGATATCAGCTTAGGTTGATTTCGACCAGTTGGTCCGATTTCAAGGCTCTTCTAGAGAGTGACATGGTGAGTCTTCCGTGGATGGAATACCCAGATTTAGGCATTCGTATGCGTTTCTGGAGCGATGTCTGCCTTTCTCTTGTCGAAAGAGCTCCACTTTGGTCTGATCGAGCCTCATTGTGCAGGGAACGGGAGTGAAAGGCTCTTTCTCGCACTTATAGCTGACTGAATGTGCTAAAAGCAGAAGATGGAGCTATTGTTCCTCTGAATCCTCTCTTATTGCTGTTTGACATCCTTATGTAAACCCTGAAAATGGGTCTGTTTATTTTTTGAATTTTCCGAAAATAAATCTGGAAGGTCTCAGACACATCAAAAAGTCATATTTTTCGTTTTTGGCACAGTCAGTAATAGCTTAAATAGTGCTTTACCGTTATAAAAATTTAAGGTGCACTTAGAAGAATCGGATTTGACTTAATATTCCTCTACACTTGAACCTATATTTGGTGTTGCTTACTGATATATACGAAGAAATTCTAGCTTGAATATTTTTAAACTTGAACTAAATTAAATTAATACTACCATGTACTAGGAACATGATATGCTGTAGCATTAGAAAATTTTACAAACTTTGTGCTAAGGAAAGTTAATATTTTGCCTTGAAAATAGAGAACATGCTATAAAAAAATTACATGACTTTAAATGCATCAGTTTAGCAAAAACCATGATACTTAAGAACTCTATGGTTAAACTAATTCTTCAATATAGCTCATAGTTTTTTATTCGATATTGTAAAATTATGTAGAATAATTATAAGGAGAATCTGTAAAAAATCACAGTAGATATTTTATCGCCTTTAATGGCTAAAAGGAGTTATAATACTTATTCTCTGAAGGAGTACGCACCCATTTTATTCTCCCATCGATGAGTTGCTGGAATCACGAATAAGCTACCTTTGCGCTTTAAATAAAATATCGCAATACTAACAGTAAGCCAAAAACATTCTCATTCCAAAAATTATATGATTACCACTATACGTGAAGTCCAAGGTAAAGAGCAAACGGTAGGTTCGTAAATATCGTTCGTAAATAAATATATTTTGCGTTGCATTTAGAGGATATCGATAACTAACCTTTCTTTCGTCTTTAATGAAAATGCAATTTTATCTTTTGAAAGTCTAGAGAAAATTAAATTCTTATGTTTCGTAGGCGATGTGAGGCATGTCAGGAAATGACTGGTACCGCTAACAGCGTCTTGACGCGCCTAATTAATTTAATCACTCAAACATTCGTTCCAAAATATTCCATTTATCCAAAATCCAAAATACGATATATAGCTTTAATGTCGAAACCAAAATATTGCAGTCCTATAGAAAATCACATCAATATGAAAGACGTAAGAACAACTAATTCAACTTCATCAACACTATGAAAAGAAACAAAAAGGAACGGAAAATAGAATTCGGTGTGTTTAATCGGCGATTTTATCATACAGATATGTGTTATATTATCAATATTTAACATTTTTCTCAAAATATTGGTAGAAAATCATCTTCAATAACTCTCCCACTCCTGAGTGTCTCTCACTTCCATAATAAGATTTCGGGAGGATAGTTACCAACTAAAATTCATGTCACGTCATTAAAAACCTGGAAAGGAATAAAAAGCAAAATTTCACCGGTTTTCCGATATTTCGCAATCAAAATACAAGAAATATTAAAGTCCTTTCTTATCTTCCATTTAAATAAGAATAATAAATATTACTTGCCGAAGCTTGCAATTGAGTAAGAAATTTAACTTTTCTGTGTTTAAGTGTTCCATGAAATCACAGTTCAATTAACTCCGCATTTCAGTGAGGTCTTTACAGAAGGCCGTTGTCAATTCTTTTCGCTGTTTTTCTCTTTTCCATTTTGTTTTACTACTCTTTCCTCAGTTCTTTCCCTTAATCAACAAAAAATTGGCGGAGACGAAGACAAAAATAGTTTTTGGAGGGGTTTCCCTACCGTCTTTGGGCAAATGCCAGGCAATCCTATGTTTAATATGTTATGCTCCCCTCCAGCACTGCCACCTGGCTAAAAGGCCAAATTGCAGTGAAGATGAAAATAAATAAATAAATAACATTTCATTACATCTGAAAAACTCATAGAGGTAAAACAACTCAGATTTAAACAAAAAATTGGCGGAGACGAAGACAAAAATAATTCGATTGAACTAAGAAATGCTGTTTGAAAAAGATTTACACGCCAAATCGGAGTACGATTCTTATAAAGTCCTTTTCTAAACGACGATAAAAACTCAATTCATAATTCAAATTTTATTTCCCTACAGAGACAAACAGAAGTAAACGATTGCCTTTCTTAAATTTCTGAAGTCTACTAATTCAGGTAGTATTTTTTCCTCCCTTCGGAATCTTCTCTTCGAAAGGCAAAGTTTTCGTCTCCACTTTACTATTTATTTTATTATCACGAAGACAGAGTTTTCACGGACAAAATCGGTAAATTTCCAATCGCCTCAAAGACAAAGTTCCGAAACTCCTTAGAAAATCTCTAACTTAAGTCAAAGTAAATAGCTCTCCACTTCTCTGTTAGGAGTTCAAATAAGTATCGGAGTACATTTAATCGAAAAAAACTTAGGAAGCTTTTCCAAAGCACAGGCTTAACAACCTCTCTGGAAACATTACTACTTCATAAATTTAACTTGTACTTGATCGTATTTGACTTTCAAAAATTATACTTCAGTACGGTCTCTCTATGATCACCTTACTCATCAGCATCATGTCACTAGAATGCCTGGATTTTCTAATAGCACCTCTTGTTATTATTTACTGAAACTTACATAGATGAGCATGGAAACTCGGATTTGTCGAGAAAATCCTCGCAATCTGCATGTTTGAAAATTGTGATCTCACGGCTATCGCCTCCTTTTCTGCATTTTTTTTATTTTATTTTTTACTTAACATCTACTTTTTATGTGACCATATGGACAATCTACCATGTACGTTGAACCATTTCATAGTTCGAAGATATTTTTATTTATATATAACACTTTTTATGTACATTGTACTTTTATGAGAAGTGAAATATCATTATAATTTTACTTTTAACCAAAGATTTATCGTACTATATTACTTTTAAATAATACGTCTAAATTGTAATCAGCCTATGTAATATATTGCCTACGGGATGTTTTCCCTCCCGTCTTTGGGTGAATGCTACACAATTATTATCAATATTAATTTTTGTATTATACTCCCCTCCTGCGTTTCCGCCTGGACAGATGGCCAAACTGTAATTAATTACAAATAAATAAATTCTATTCAACGTAAACTCCATTATGGTGGCAGTCGGTGATCAAACAGATATTTAAATTGATTAGAAACTGCCAATTGCTGACAACATATAATTTTGAAACTTTGCCTTTCTAGAGATCTTTTCTTTAGGGAAATGAAGATGTCTGAATTAAAGAGTGAGCAGATTCAACAAAAATGATTCCATGAAACTGTATTATTGATCCTTGCTATGAAAATAAAAATTCCGCCTGCGGAAAGGATTTCAGATCGAGTTACCTACTTTCCGAGGCCTCTTTCCTTCAATTATACAAATGCTTCTTTCCTCGAATATATTCGAAAGAAGGTTTTTTACTCTCTCCCTGATTCCTCCCTTCGCAAAAATAACAGCGACAATATTCTGCGATTCTCGACAATATTTATTTTCCTGTGCTGATTCGTCTGTTTCCCATTTGTAAGCCCCAATAACTAGAAGGAAAACGCAAAGAGTTTTTCCGACAGACAAATCTTTAGAGATTACACGAGTTTGTGCGTTTTTTCGAGAAATTGTGCTTTTAAACAGCTTAAATTTCTTCTACTCTATTAAAACAGAAATTGGATCTGCGGAAGTGAATCATTCGCTGCAGCAAAACTTCCTCCGACTCCTTCTTGACTCGCCTTTTTATTTTCTCACTTATCTTTGCTCAGTCGTTAAGGGATTTGAAGCATTCCATTCTTCTTCGAACGAAATAATCATATGCGAATACTAGGAGGTACGAACAATACAATAACTCTCTTGCATATTTCATTGAATTTTATCTTTGCGAAACAAGGATTGCCCTCTAATACATTACTTCATAAACAACTATTTCTATGATAAATATTCGTAAAAAAAGAATTATAAAAAAGAAGAGTTTCATCGAATTTTCTATTCGAGTTAGTGAGTTTCACAACATTGTTCAATATGAAATAGTAAATTAAATTTAAATCCGCATAAAAGAAATTCATACGTCAATTACCCACATATACAACAAATTTCAATCAGATATGTAATGGGCAACTAATTAATTGAAGTGCAAACCGCACTTATTTTCTCTGTGCATCGCGACAGCCGGAATTTGCAATCCAACCTCGAAAGTAATAAAGTGTTTCCCGAAAACAATTTCATATTCCAGCATTTCATACGGCAGAAATTATCTTCGAAAGATTTCATTTAAATTGGCGTTAAAAAATAAATAATTCATGTTTTTATTTCTCTTCTAAATTAACTTGCAAAATTAGAAATAAATTCGAGTCGTTATTATCATGGTATAAATTACATTTTATCGTTCTAAGTACGACCAAATATGCAGTGAAAGTCAATGCGCGTTTGTTTTTTTCCTAATAATTGCTTATCATAATACAAGAGACATTATACCTGCAATTACGGAATAGACTTCCACGACCAACACTGTACTCTAAAAAGAATGAAACACATCGAATAGTTCAATATTCCCCATGGTTGCACGCATAAGCACTTGATATATCAGAATCGGAGAGCAAATATTAATCAGGTTATAAAGGTACACTTTGCTCTCCTCTGCAGCGAGTTTGAGGAACCCTGAAATCACCGCACTTTGTGAGTTTTCCCTCTCCTCTTCTCATGATTGAGGGTTGAGCAATAAAGCTGCGAAGCTCTTTTGCGATTTCAATGGCTGTATTTGATTGGAATACGTCGATATTTAGTGTATTCAGGAAATTAAAATTATGTATAAGCCTTTGGACGCGTTTACTGGGAGTGTCACCCCTCCACTAATATTGTGTATCCGTTGATATACACTCAAAACCACGGTTAGAGATTCCGGTTCGGTGATCTAATGAAACTGATGAAACGTATAGCTTATATTTACAGGAGGCAATCTTTCAACCAGTTGAGTTATCGTATTAACTTGGCCTACAAGAATTTATTTATGTATGCCTTTCGCTTAAGCTTCGCACTATTTCGAAATTTTCTTCAATTTTTTTGTATCTAAGAATACAGTTGTACTCTGAAAGAATTAATTATTGGATAGATGGATTTAAAAAATGGCGAAGACAAATGTTTTCGTTGAAAATTCATTCAAGATTCTTGATGATAAGACGATTTCATGAGTAATACTATACTAATATAATATATTTTATAAGTAATAATAATATAATAGTGGGAGTGGATGGAAATTTTAATCTCAAAGCAGAGTTCCTTTTGAACTGATGGACATCGAATCTAAGGCTCGACGTCCCCCCGTCGCTTTTTTCCACCTTTCCGCATGAATTTCCATTAAATTATCGATCCAATACTGGTGTGGATTGCTGCAGATACACACGGCCCTAAAATGTCATCGAAAAACTTCGTCGTCGAGGCGAAAAATGATTTTAAGAACGCCCTCGCTAATGTACCCAAGACATCTCTACTGCAATTTTCTCGACTCGACTTTCAACCTCTCTTGCATTATATATCCGCTATTCCTTACAACGCTTGGCCCCATTTTGTTGAACGGCTATACGAACATCTACTTTGGGAGGCATTTATCACGTATCGATTCTTCTGCTCTCAATGTAACTCCATTTTTCGAATTCATTATCAAACAAAGCTTGATTCAAAGGTTCCAATCTAGGTTGGTTTTTCGCCATTTATTTTATATTTATCGCATACAGCATAAAAAAAGCCAATTGAGAATGATAATTATAACAAGTAAGCAACAAATAATATGACAAGAAACAAGAGAATAACAAGAGAAAATAGGGAGCAGCAGTTATGACGATCTGGTGTTAGACATAATTTTATAAAAATCCCTTTAGGCAAAAGGAAAAAGTATCAATAGAGGGGGGAATGGAATTCAGCAAAGAAGGAAAGCGAAAGAAATAAGAACGCTTGATAAGTGAAGGTGTGGTATAATGTAGTAGAGATTTGAAACGGGCAGATCTTCTGGGGACGCGATAACTGAGAAGAGAGGTCAGTCAGAAAGGTAATTTAGCAGCGTATATAAGAAGGATAGGACATGTTTAGTTCTACTGGCAGAAAGAGAATCCAAAAAAAGGGAAGATAGTACATACTACTGGAAGAAAAAACTTTGTGATTCTGTCAAATGTGGAAAGATGAATTGCAGAGGAGATGGAGCAAATAGGGGAATAGTTAGACCCAGAAGGAGGATAAGTACAAGGAAAGAGCCATAGGGTCAGTAGAATTCAAAAGAATTTCTCGTTTTTAAACATTCAGAATGTAAGATGAGTGAATGGGTAGCGCTAATTGAAGATATGATTAATCGAAATATCACTTCTAATAATTACTATCAGTCTCGTATAAATGAAGCTGAATAAAGATTAAATAAAATCTCGTATGAATAAAAGATATTTCTGTTTAGGATTACAGGAACAAAAGCGCTTTATAAAGGAAATATGGCGCAATTCAAAGAAAAACCTTTGATTTGAAAATATTACTTCGTATTTTAGTATCTACATCTATTTGTACATATGTAGCCTACAAGTCACCTTTCGTGGTGTGGCAGGGGGTGCATACGCCATGACTCTACTTCCCAATCGATTACTTTCGCGTATCGTTCGCCAAAAAATAATAAATTATTAAAACGATTGAATCTAACATTTATTTTTCTGATTTTTCTCTCCGAATTAGAACGGCCTGTATAACAGGGACGACTCATAGTATCGGCTACTTCTTCCTCAAAAGTTCTTTCTCTGAACTTGTTAAGTAAATGTATCCTTTCTTTAAATCGTCTATGTTATAGAGGTTCCCATCCTGGTATACACGTAGTATAAAGTATGTTCAAGCAGTGAAAAATTAAAAAGTACAGACTAATGAAGTAGAGCATAACTAATCCGGTATAGAAAGAGATGAGGAAATTTTCATTTAATTCTGAGGTTAAATTGTAATAAGAGCAATTTTCAAAGGTTTCTTCGTTAGTATAAAGCCTCTAAAGAAGTTATGTATAATTTTCCAGAGTAAAGAAAAAGTAAAAAGATTTAACTGAAAACGGGACTCTGGGTTTTAGATAAGCGTAAAGAGGCAAGAAAAATAGTAAAAATATATTTCCTATACCGCTAAACACCACAATTTATGTTAATTGTATCGATTACTGGAAAACCAAACAGATCCGAGTTTACATCATTTTGTTTTTCGCGAAGTTAGAAAAAAGAATTACCAACGCCTTTAGGCGGTTTCAAAAAAAGTTTCGGGTACCAGTGTTGATTTGACAAAGAGTTTTATTTCGCGACAAATCATTACACCAGACAGAACTCTCCTCTTCAAACAAAAATGTCTCCAGAGGTGTAGTTACGAATTGGTATGATCTTGCATCTTGTTCTGAAAATCAACTGTGAACATTAAACTAAGAAATTTGTTCATACCACTTTTAACTCTTCTAAAGTAAGTAAATCTTCTAAACTATCAAAAGGAGATCGATGCTATTTTAAGATTTTCTTGTCGCACAACTGTCACATCGGTTGAATGCGCACCTCCATGAGGTCCCATAGACTTTTCACATCCAACAAAACAGTCGACTGAAAAGTTGTTCAGCAAACGTCAGTCTTGTATTTCATTTGAGCGTGGAAGGTACAGAGACAACTTTATCAAATGGCGGAGGTATTACTAACGACATTGAGTCATTTATTGACAGCATTGAAAAGACGCCTGCGCTGTATTTAGATCATTAAAGAAAATATTAAAGAAATCATTATTTCATTAAAACTGTGTTCTGTCATTCTATAAAACTTTTAAAACTTGTATGGATATGTCCTCAGATTGCTATGTAGTGTATGGAATTTCCCTTTAATTGATCTGTCACTCATTATGGTATGCACACTGTATTTCCTTTTTCCTTTCTTATTAGCGAAAGACAAGAAAGTGCTTTTCTGTTGCACGGCAACGGATGCCGAGAGATGCGCAAACTGACTGAAATCTCACAACAACTATTGATTGTATGCGCATCTTTCACAGCTAAACAGTTTAGTCGAGGTAAAATCGGAGAGTTCTTAGGGGCTCTTTTGGAGGAAGGATTAATATTTCAGTCGTACATTTGCGGAGCTCAAAGGCGTATCAAGGGAAAATTGCTTAAAGGTGGGCCGTAAAGAGCAACGTACACCCGTACGAAAAGAAAGAACCATGTTTCCAATTTCCTCCATTCGTGGACAGAGGAAAAAATTTAATCAACGGAATGACCCTATATTTCCCTCTCCTTGGTTCACCTCGTTTCTTCTTAAAGGCGTCCTCGTCCATGTTTTCTAGGAACAAAATGAAAGACGAAATGCGTAGAGACTAAGGTAAAAGCAAAGGATAGAAAAAAAAGAAAATAAATATATGATGTAGAGGCCCCTGAGGGATATCACTGATAAACTTGGGCGTCTCGCCGTCCTTTGGCTTTCCTCAATTGCACCCACGACTTGGTGCTCCGACTGGGAAATGATCCCGAGACAAGAGTTTACAAATCGACTCATGTGAAACTTTTTGCACAGGGCTTCCGTAATGCGTTCATTAGTTCTTAAAATGTTAACGGATAGTTTCTTAATTAAGGAAAATTTCTAATATGTGGCTTTGGCCACGTCATATCGGTGTATGGCATTTGTTAATTTATAAAAACCACTTCTTAGCAGGGTCACCAACTTATCAATTTTGATAATTATAAAATTTCTAGCAATTATTTTCTCGAATAAATCTCGAGCTGATATTTTGAACTTAGTTTCAATTATCTTTCTTGTACAATTATGAAATCATTTCAAGGGTGTCAACTTCATGAGGACGGTCTGACAATTTTCAGAACTGGTCTCTAAATATGGTGTCAGGTTCTTGCTGTATTTATGAATAAAGAGATTTCCTGAGCACAGATTTTCTTTGTATGAATTTTCGAAACTCCTTGGGATCCAATATAAGTTTATAAACTATTGTGAAGCAGGGTGGCCAACTTCTCGGCCTGTTAATTAAAGGAAAATATCAGATTTTCATGTCCAACTAAGTAATTTGTTATAAATTTATCAAAAATGTCAATAGTACAAAGTTATAAGGTAATATTTGGAATATTTACGCAAAAGGTTACTTCAGAACAAATCCCATGCGCCTTTTGAGTGTTTTAACTTAATGTGTAAATTATCATTAAAATCCGAGGATTTCGATTAAAACGCGTCAGTTCGGATGAGCTTTTGAATCATTCGAGGATTTATTATGCATATGTTGAGAATTGAGATATGTTGTTGAGAATAAGCTGAAGCCAAATACGAAGAGGAAGACGAAAGAAACTATTCTTAAACTATAATTTACAGTGAATTCCGATATAGTCTTAGGAAATTATATCTGACAGTGATTCTGAAATATTTTAAATCTGGAAGCGCTGAGAGTGGTTCAAACCTATTTCCTATTTCTTAACAAAGACATTAATCTCCTCTCTTATCAAACCTTCTGTGGTGTAGTTTTACTCCTTCGATTTATCATTTACAATGCCTCAATCATAGGTTTGACTTTATATACGGGATCTAGCTCATATTAACCTTCCTTTGCAAGAATCTGAAGAGGAATTAAAGAAAAGAGCGTGAAAACGGATTGAAATCTATGACAATTAATTCACGGGCATTTATAGTTCAAGATATTTCGTTGTTTCTTTCAATTTGCGTTTCACATATTCGTATATTAAGGCCTTAACCCCCAGGTCTCTGGGGCTATTGAGGCATGGAATAAATTCAATGCATTGCGTACATTCTCGGCGGCAGGCTAACATCTGCACAAAATGTAATGAAGTTGGAAATACATTCACATTTACATATACTCCCTACGAGTCACCATTTGCATGTTTAACTGTAAATGTGTAAAAACTGCGATGTATATCCCATAAATTGATTCTTTAAAAAGCATTTTGTCTCTTGAAGGGGTTTAACACTGAACCTCCGCACGGCTACGCCACTGCGTATATTATTTTTGTACAACTGTTTTCTTCTTCTTTCTCGATTTCTCCAACGCGTTATTAATTACAATTGTGCCATATTGCAAACATATGCTGATCTGCACAAAAGGGCATTCGTATGCGGGAATTGGACAAAATTTCATTTAAGGCTAAGCCCTCTCTAATCCAAACACCGATCGTGGCAGCGTTTGTTTAAGTAAACTGTACGTGAGGCCAGTTACTGTGTAATTCATTGTAAACTAAATGGAGTTCAGTACCTGTCGTCGATGTTTTTCCAAGAGAGGGAAACAACGAGCATTTGCGGAGGAAAGACGAGGTCAAACGTGAGCCCTTACTTCATACACTCGAACGCATGCAAAAAAACCTAATTAAATTAAAATAAATTTCAGAAAAAATAGATTTTACTTATAAATACTAAACGCGTTTGATTGAAAAGTAAGGCTAAAAGATGTAAATTGAATTAAGTAGGGAATTAAAATCGGAAATAGGGAATTGAAAGAGAAATATTCCCTCGCAGATCATTAGTTTTACTTTTAATCAATCTTGAATGTCTGGACTCTCATATAGTCGGTGAATAAGAGGTTTTATTTACACATTCCACGAGAGAAGTTCATTTAAATTCCAAAAATCAACATCATAAAGTAAGCTTACAAATTAATAGTTTGCCGAATGGAATATTCACAGTATAGTGAATTGCAAAACAGAAGTCGCTTTCAGGATACTTTCGATCGTCCTCAACATTACGAAACTAATGGACACTTCCAATGCAACCTGCAAATACCTTCACAAATTAAATAATTGCTGTACAAAAATATATTTCCATATTGTTATATTCTGTGCCAAATTCTGTAAAAGGAGCGATCGATATATTTTCTGTATAAGTTAAACCGTAATTCGAAATACTTTTGAGAGTGGATTGGAATTGAGAATTTTGGCACTGCTTTAGGGCATCGGATAAGTTAACAACTATTCGGGGGTCCACACACGGAATTATTAAAATTTTTCTATGCCATTATTCGTATAAATAAAACTATTTTCTTGCATTGGGGATGTACATCCTTTCAAGGCCGCAAAAGTTTTCTCTTCTTTAGATATGCTTGGCGAACTTATAACTATTATTGGATATTAAATGTTTTGCTAAAAAGGCGTTGAAAGAGATATTTTTATTTTCGGCCAAAGAATAATAATAATATCGCTTATTTAAAACGTATTGATGGTATTACAGATGCCGTAAAGACAATTTTTCGAAATAATTATAGATTTACGAGCAGTATCTTCAGAAATGTATTGGTTTGATAGCTGAGAAATATGTACTTCAAATTTCTTTCTTTCGGATACAAATTGCTCTTAAAATTCCTCATCACCATGTTTCTGACCATTTTCTGTTAATTTTATTCTTTTCGTGGATTCTTTACTCAGTCTGAATAAATAATTTTCCTAAAATATGGTAATTAATCTCTTAATCGGATTAACTTTATGTAATACGCAAGTAATTGCAAGCAATTGACGGTTTTGATATGTTTTTCTCCCTTAGAGAGGATAGAATAATGCTTTTTGTAAAAAATAATGTCCAATTCATTTGTGATAATGCATGCATGGGTCATATGGAATCTGTAGTTGGCAATATATTTTTAAATGGGAAAATATTGAGGATTGCAGCTATATATAGACCCCCAGACAATGATGTTAAGCTATTTTTGAATGAATTGGAACAAAATATCCGCAGTAGTAAGTTCAAGGAAACTGTCATCATTGGTGATATAAACATTAATTTGAAAAGCAAGAATGAGAGTAATGTATTTAGGTACAAAGAAATGCTATCTTCATATGGTTACCTACATTTAATTAACGAATATACAAGAGAAGACATTAGGGGAGGCACCTTAACACAGTCTTGTATTGACCATATTGCCTATAATGGGAACTGTAACTTAGTTGATGCATTTGTCCTTAAAACAAAAATATCTGACCATTATGTTATTGGAATGAACTACTCTATTAATGGATTACCAAAGGATGTAGGAAATAATCATAGGGTATTTTTAAAAAATGATTTGGTTGATTATAATGTAAATGCATATCCATGGGAAAATTTGCTCGAAGAAAAAGACACTAGTGTTCTTTATGATAAAATTTGTGGAGCTTTCTGTCAAGTATATGATAAATCTAAAGTAGTTTGCAACATCATTAGAAGAAAAAATAATAAAGAATGGATGAGTGATGCCATATTTTCCCTAATACTGGAGAGAGACAAGGCATTTAAAAAATGGAAAAGTAACCCTACAAATAATATTTATAAGAATGTCTACAAAAAGTTAAGAAACAAAGTAGTGGAGGATATCCGGAAAGCAAAAAGTGAATATTATTATAAAACAATCTCAAAAATAAAGGATAGTAAAACCCTTTGGAAGGTAATTAATAATATTACTGGCAAAACAACAAATTATAATAATGATGATTTGATTGCTAAAAAAATAAATTGCAATTTGAATGAAGAGGATATATCCAATAACTTTCTAGGACAATTCTCAACTGGTGTTGAGAATATTAAAATTAACTGTACAGAGAAACTTTGTCAAGAATCGACTCTTGCAGTTACAAATTCTATGGTCTTACATGAACCGAATGAAGAGATGGTTTCTAAAATAATCAAAAAACTAAATAATAAGACCCCTGGACATGATGATATCAGAATGAGAGACCTAAAAGCAAATACTATATTGCTGCCTGTCATAACCGTTTTAATTACTAGGAGTATAAAACAATCTATTGTACCAGTTGGATTGAAGAAAGCTGTAGTGAGGCCAATACATAAGAAGGGCTCATATAGTGATTTTAGTAACTATAGACCAATTTCTTTGTTACCATCACTTAGCAAGATTTTAGAGAAATATGTAACCAACAGTTTATATCAATATTTAAAGAAAATGGATATTATCTCTAAATACCAATTTGGCTTCCAAGAAAATAAAGGAACCAAAGATGCACTAGAGAGTTTTGCTGATATAATAAATAAAAATCTGAATTTAAATAATGAAATTATTATTACATTTATCGACTTCCAAAAGGCTTTTGATACAGTTAATCATGCAAAACTGTTAAATGTTATGTACAATATAGGTATCAGAGGACCTATACTTGATTGGTTTAATAGTTACCTAAACAACCGCACAATGAAAGTTAAATTCAAAAACACATTTAGTGATGAATGTCTGGTGAAATGTGGTGTACCACAAGGCTCTATCCTTGGGCCTATACTATTCTTAATATATATTAATAGCATTTTTGAGAATATTAAATACTGTGATATTCTACTTTATGCCGACGATGTAGTATTAATTGCCTCACATAAGGACATTGATTTAGCTTTACTACATATGCAACAAGACCTTAACAGGATATCATTATGGTCTCATGACAAGGACCTTGTCATTAATCATAAAAAATCTAAATGCATGCATGTAGTTAGCAAATTGAATAAGTTAAAGCAAGTCAACCTTAAGTTACATAAACATGATTGTTTACATAGGAACATACTTGACTATTTCTGTAATTGTCAGAAAATGGATCAGGTAACATCATACACATACTTAGGTGTTGTAATAGACCAATGTTTCAAGTTTAAGGACCACATTGGTAAAGTTTGTAGTAAACTAAGAAAAGTTTCATATCAACTATATCACATCCGAGACTATGTGCCAGTCAAACTAAGGAAAATGATTTATTTTGCATTTGTGGAGTCTATTCTAAGATATGGTCTAACTGTCTGGGGGCATGCTGGTAAGACATGCAAAAATAAACTCTATTCACTGCAAAATAGAATCATCATGTTAGTTGGAGAAAATGTTAATGACAGAAAAAAACATACAGTAGATGTCATACATGATATAAAAGATGTGTATAAGTCACTTGATATACTGCCAGTAGAAGATTTACTGATCTATATACTAGTATTGGATAATTACTTTAACAATACCTATAAGATCGAAAGAGTTAAGGCGCATCATATGACAACAAGAAAAAATTTCTATTGTGTACCAAAATTTTATAACCAGTATGGGGGAAGTAGGTTAAATGTTGTTATCCCTACTATTTTTAATGATCTGCCTGACTATATGTTCAATCTCAGCACAATTTCTGAGGTAAAGAGAAACATGAGAAAGTACCTTTTAATATAATTGTTCTAAATGCTCTAACCAAAAATATTTTATTCGGAGAATCTCTGATGTAGATGGATGAGGGTCATTGGGACTCAGATCTTTTAAAACTTGTTTTTTTTATCGATATCTATGTATTTTCTTTTTCATTCTATGCTTTTATTCCATGTTTCTGGTACTTGCTTAGTTCTATTTTTCTTATAAAATGTTAAATAAGTAATATGCATAATTGCAATTTATCAATTACTGTTTTACTGTAATTACATATAAATATGATTATTGTAAAAGCAAATATAGTGTTAAAAGTATAACATACAATATCTAAACTGTAACTATGAATTCAGATGTTTTATATGTTGGCACCTCCTGATGAGCCTCTTAATGGCTCAGGAGGACCTTAATGGTAATATTTATCTCTTCTCGTGCAATCATTTATAATGTATATTGAATGATATTACTATTATTGTATTTTAGTAAATATTGTATATTGTATTTCCTAAATAAAGAGTTTTATATTAATTCTGAATTAGTTTACACTGCCATTCCACACCAGCTTTAGATGGACACTTTGAATGCTGATTACGGAATGCTTTAACAGAATATGTCGTTGATATTTCGAAATAAATTATGTTAGCTAGAGAAAAAGAAATCGTTGTTTTACTTATATTTTACTGGGTTAAACTGCCTTTCGATCTATCGACCCGAGATCGGATCTCATTATTTTGGGTCCACTCTGAATCATAAATATAGGTTCTTCTGGGTCCTGAGTTCCAATGCGACTGACAAACTATTAACGAAATTTTCGATTTAAATAGGTTTGCCTATCCTGAAAGAAGCGATCGGACTGTGTAAAGTATATACAAGTATTGAGGTACATACATTAGAAACAATTAGTCTTACGTATCCATAGAAAAAATTCACAAAAAATACTGGAAACAAGAGTTTAGAAATCGGATAAGAAAACAATTTGACATGACGATGCTCTCTGCTTTTTTAAAATTACGAAATTGATATTTGTATAATTGAAAAACTCGTAAAAAGCCACGATAATTAGAGCAGATAACTGAGATTTACAAATCGTTATGGTATATGGTATTGGTAAAAGTGCTTCGACATCTAAAATCATTTCGCTCAGTCTACCGCCGGGTATCGCTTTCTCTGAAGAAAATCGTTATAATTTAAAAAGAAGAGTTTGCTAGGTTATTATATGTAATCTGCATTACCTTTATTTTATACGATTTACACTTTATAGCCCTTAATGATGTGGTTAATCTTCGGTTCAGTGTAATTTAAGCAGCATTTTTAATTTAATAGATTTTGAGTTTAAGAATATAACGTATGGAAATTCATTTACCCTACTCCTAAAAACATTGCACTTTTTTTCTCATAATCCATATTATGTTATATTCTTTTCATCTACTTGGCAAATTCATCTTGTCTGAATTTCATTCAATAAAGAGTGAAAAAGAATTTTTCAATATATATTGCAGCATTGTGTAAAAACGTGTTAAAATATTATTCAATATATGTTGCAACATGAGTGGCTTGACCGTTTCCCTGCTTTTTAAAATTCAAGGATACACTACTTAAAATTGAGCCTAAAATAGTTTTGCTATAGTTATACTTATTATACTTATAACTTAAAACTAAGAATAAAATATCGAATCTTTGAAGTACCGTGAAGAATTTTGAAGTAGATGATTCAGTAGACCATTTCCTATTGAGTCTTTGGAACTGCATTTTCTGCATCGTAAGATCTCAAACACGGGGGCTCTATAACGAACAAAGTCATTCCAATAGCTATAGTTAAACAAATTTCTGCCGATGATTATTTCTTCTGACAATATTCTTCTTTGCAACTACGAAAGGATTAAAATGTACTTAAAACTCAAATGATGTATAAAAAATTAACCATACTCTGTATTCCCTTAAAACAGAAGACATGTTTCGGTCAAAATTCAAAAAAGTATCCCTCCATTCGGCGTTTATTTCCTTTGAGAAAACATTTTGGTTTCAGAATTCGAGTTGGAAATGAAACGTAGTTCCCCAGTCCATTCAGCAGTGCAACTTAACGAAGAACCAATTACCCCTATGGTTTCCTTAGAAATCATTTCCAAACCCCTGCTCTATCGCTTCTATATACCTTTATTTGTTCCCTTTCAATCCTCCGGAACGGGAATTCGACGGCAATTTTCTTTTGGGAAATAAGTTTCCAAAAAAAGGGAACGAATTCCGCCCACGTTATATTAACTCTTTCCAAAGGCATTTTCCTCGACGGAAAATAGTCTCCCGATATTTCTTTTCCTTCCTTCGAAGGAAAAAATCTCCAGAATTTTCAACTCTGGTCTCTGGAGAGAGGCCAATGATTTCCTCGGCCATTGAAATGGATATGTGAGACGCGTGGAAACGCGATCGCCAACAAAGCCGTATGCGTTTGCTTGTCGAAGGGGTGCGAAATAAAGCTTCCGATGGGCTATACATGACAGAGAGCAAACGCAAGTGAGTCTACTTCGAAAACGAGACTTCCCTTAGAAACTTTGGGTCAGCATTTCTTACGGTGTGGTTAGCGGACCATAGGGAAACATCGGCACACGAAATGTACGCTCTAGTTTCTACCTAAGAGTTATTCAAAACATGTGCGCAAGATTATCAAATGGAACACGTTGGTCACGCATGCGATAGGTTCAATTTTCCAGCGGTATTAAGCACTACAACGATCACAGCTATCTGCTCTAATTATCGTTTTTTCCATCGACTAGAGAAGAGTTGCTCTCTCAGTGGCTTCAAGGCTTCAACTCGGCCGTTTAAACTTTTTGCGCGCTTTCTCGTTCGGAGGAGGTGGCGATGAAGTTGTACCGAAGCGACATCATCATTATAGACCCCTTCGTATCTCCTCCCCCAATTCATTGAGGAAAAATCTCCCTCGCTTGTTTTTCCTAAATCATTTAAATAGTGTGTAGTAAACATTTCAAGTGTTTAGAATAAAATTTGTAAAAACGAGATCGTTTTTTAATTCGGACGCTTATCAAAGGTCAATAAATATAGATCGGATCTCAGAAACGCGGATTACAAGTACTTGTATACCTTATTTCTGCTAAAAGTTGTGTTTTTGTGACGCCTGGTCACAAAAAACCACAAAGGTGTGAAGATGACAGAGTCACGAATTTGCGCGAATTTACCGTGTTTTTATTTGGTTTATGTCGACTCAGATTAAGCAGAAGATTGGTATTCATTCATAATGTATATTATCTTAAAGGCAGAAAAATGTTCTTTCGAATGATGTATAACATGTCCCATCATAATGGCAGATCATCAAAGGGGAACACGTCAAAGTCCAGGTCTATACTATTTTCAATCCGACAGTATACGCTAATTTCCCTCTGATCTTTTTTAAAATATTGGAGCATATTACAGCGAGCTCAACAACCCTTGAAATTACCTACTGAGCGCCTTTTTTTAATATTTTGGAAACTTATCCCCCCTTTGATATAATCTGATATTTTTTACTTTTGTCTTTCTCGTCTCTTGTATCCTATCTTCACTAGCTTTATTTAGGAATCATTCCATAATGTATTAATTTATTTCTTTATTTGAGGTTTGTCAGAATTAAGGAATTCGGTTAGACAAAATTCGTTTTTAATAAGTACTTCTTCATGGGAGACGTAGTTTCCTTGCATTTTATTTAACCATCGTAAAACCTGTTTCTTTAAAAATAGCTGATTCACCGAGGGTTGAGAGCTCAAGTTCTTTGCCTCTTTCGAAGTCGAAGGCTGCATGCTTCTTCGCTTCCTTGTAACTTTTCAATTTTCCGTATCTCTTCAAAAAAGTCCAGCATCGCAAACCAGAGGCATGTTATCACGGGAGCGCCTCTTCCCGATAGAAAAAAGCCGAATTCTTATTCATAGAACAAAAAAGAATATCCTCGGCAGAATGAAAAATCCTCCGTCCAATTCCATTGACCGCCACCAGAGACAACACCCGAGGGGATGATCCTTTTTCTTGAAAACGGAGGGCAAACAAAAGATTGAGCCCACGTTCGGAATATGAGGAAAGCCTTGAGAAATGAGGTCGTCATTCGATTGTAATGTACGGCAATTAAAGAAAAGAAAGAGGAACAATTTTTCTTCGAAGAATAAAAAGGTCGATGAAAGAGAGGATGGAAACCTTTTAGTGTTGCCATGGAAAATAACTCGCAGCGGATGAAAATTCGGAATCGAAATGCAGTTAAGAATGGGCGCCGAAGGGTGCTTTCTCTATCACGTATAAACATCGATTTTCAGAATAAACAAACTTTGAAGCAAAACATCTCGTTGCGATTCTCTTACGTCGAACGCATGTGTTCGCATACGCTTAGAAGAAAATCGATTATTTGAGTTGAATGCAGGCGCCTTAATACGAAAGCATTCATTCATTGATGGATGGACTCCATTGACTGAAGGGTTTTCGAGATCGAGAATGTGTTGGGTGCACTGATTAAGAGAATTTTAGGCAATCAAATGGAAAAATTGAAAATAAAATCATTACTGTTAAGAGTACACTTCATTTCGGTGGAAGAAAATACTTTTGGAAGGCGATATGTTTGTCCAGAATACACGATAATCCTCGCTATTTTTTCCTGTAAGTAGTTTATTAATATTTCGTCTAAATATGAATGATGCAGTTTAATTACCAATGAGTATATAAGACGTAAAATATAGAAACTCTTTTCACGACAGAAGAATTGAAATTTAAACATACTCATGATCGTAGTTTATTCGGTTTGAATTTTGCAGAAAACGTACAAAGTGAACATTTTTGTTTGTGTTGAATCAGAGGAAAATCAAAATATTTTGAAACGACCAAGATTTAATCTTACTGAGCTATTATAATATACAAACGACGGAACGCTACAGACGTATATTACCAAGTTAATTTAAGAGAGAGGAAATATATATCTTTTTCATAATTTCATTTTCCAAACATCACGGCCGCCTCCGTAGATAATAATGTGGCATTTGCTAAGAATTATGATAAAGCAGGTAGTTAACAAACGATACTGAGAGGTAAATGTATATAACTGAATATTTCCAAAAAGTGACAAAAACAACGCGTTTCGTTCCTATTTTTAGCATAATAAACTATATTAATCTTTATAAAGCAATGCCTACAAATTAGAAATTAACTATGACACTAAACAACGTAACTCGACACGAGAAGCTGTCGTTGAGTAATTTTATTGCAAGAGGGGATATAATGTATCTCGGGTAAATAACAGTTTCTGAACCTAAAAACGGAAATTTAATGAAAATGATTTATTCACTATTCGCTGCTAACAATATGAAACTTATATCTTGTATCACAGAAAGAATTAAATTTTATTGCTTCAAATAAAATTTTATTAGTTTATTTACTTGCTTTCTTTTCTGTGGTAAGGATGTTCTAAATAGGTCGAATGACGTCTGTCAGTGTATTGCATTGGGCTCATACGCCATTTACTTAGTCAGTTGTTGTTGAGTGCCAGTTTAAAAATATTAACTTTTGACTTCACCGGTACTAGGATTGCTAACTTTTCTCGTCGAGTTTCTGTTAATTTGGAAGAAAAATATCTACTAAGTATACTTTAAAGGAATTTAAAATAGTCCTCGATTCTGTGGAAGACTCCCATCCTGAAGATTAATAGAAATCAGGCTTCATAAGCACAGAATGTGTTTTTTCACTACCAATGTCTCGATCCCTGAGGACAAGATGACCCAAGAGAGCAAAACCATAGTCGTAGAATTAACATTCTTTGGTAAAAGTCTGATTTTCATGATTCTTCTGTACGCTTAGCATTTAGTACCTATTTAATTAAAGATTTTTACATAGTGACCAACTAAAACTTAAGAGTAAATATTTCTTCCTTTGAGAGATTATTATAATGTGAAGTTAAATTTTAAATTTTAAGTTTTAAAATTTCCCTCGAGAAATGTATCCGAAATATTCGTATGATATGCGGAAACACTAAAAATTTGGAAAAAAGTACAGATAGTGTTGGTTCATTGACGACTAGCGCATAAATGCTCGCTATAGAAGTTAGCGATTTTATTATGAGAAAATAAATATTAATAAGAACAGTAACTATTGAGTTATGATTTGCCTTTCATTCATCTAGAAAGAACATTTTTCAATACATCTAATTTTTCGGGCATTCCTAAAAATTCTAGAGATAAATTCAGATAATATAAATTTCCTCTCGTAGATCCATATTTCAACTTGAGAAGTCTTTTTTCAAACGTAGAACTCAAAAAAAGGAATAAAAATGTAGAAAAAGCGGCATCGGGAAAGAGCATTTTCTCTTGGGGAAATTACTCGTGCACGTTTTTACCTCCGAAAATAAATCACTTGTAATAGGATCTCTGACGCGCAAACTGCAAGAATTCCAGCTAAAGAAATACATTTCATAGGCAAAGATTGTCTCATAGGTAAAATTACTTCAATAGTTTTGCGGAGAAACAGCCACAGCTATTAAAATTCTACTTTACAGCAAACAGTTTACTCGAATTTCTTACGTCGATGGCAAATATGCCGAATAAAGATATCGAGGAAGGAGGAAGGATTTTAAATGAACAGGAAATAGCAAATTCTGGGGCTCCCGATAGCCAAGTGGGCAACGCGTTCGACTTTTGTGAAAGCGGTCCCGGGTTCGATTCCCGGTGGGGGCCCACGTGCGAAATGATCTAAGCTGTCGAAGCACTTTTAACCATACTGCTATACTGCTAATAGCAAATTCTGTGATATGTTCACAATCCTAAGCTCAGGGTCAGCAGCCGTTTAGGGTTTCGCGATCGGATGAAGTTGAGGAAATATATTTTCAGTTCTACATTTCAGAGAGACCGCGCAAAAAAGTGGAACTGGAGTCATCAAATAAGTTGATGCATATAGAATCACGTAGAGCTTATCCTTCCTGAAAATATGAATCGAATTGGGCAATAAATATGACAAGGGCGGGCGAAATCATTGTGTCTACTTGGCTTCTTGGTGCTGTTCAGAATTTTAGAGGGTAATACGTATTGTAGATAAGGCAATTTCATCGAAATTGTTTCGAGAGAAAATAATGATTTTCGAAGCACTGATGAGGGAAGTATACGAGGAAAACCTCTTTCATAGAGAAATATTTTAGGAAATGTGTGGAAATTTATGAGAATTTGATTTCATGTACAAGTTATCTCGCTCCGAGAATTAAAATTACCAAAAAGTAAAAACAAATTTTGTATTAATTTATCCATTGCTCTTTCATTATATCATATCATAGAGCATAATTTCTCAACAACGAAGGCATCAGAACCAAATTAAACAAGTAAATAATTCCTTTGAGATAACGCTCTTAAATAACCTTAAAATAGATATTTTATTTGAAATTTTCATCGTTGCCTAGTTTCAATCAATACGAAGAAACTTCTTTCTTTATACATTCATTTTTACCCATGTGTATATATAGATGATATTCTGATAATCTCCAATAAAATGGCATAAAAGAGTGGAAAATTAAGTTTCGGGGAAATGTAAACATAATATGGCAAAGGTAAACACCTCGGTAAATAGAAAGATATGAGAAAATAAAATGAAGGGAGTCCAGAAAGAAAGGATAATTCTTTTTTTTTGGAAGAGCAAAGAAAATAAATGAAAATAATACTTGAAATAGGAATCGCAGAAATATATACGCAATCACTAAAAGAGGAAAGTAAATCCTAGAGAATCTGATGGATTAAAGCAAAAAAAGATTACCTCCATAAAGTTTTAGTGAGATGAAAAGAAACAAGAAATACATAAAACGAATAAAAATGTCAGAAATGAAAGCTTCATAAGATTTCCGCTACAAACACTATGCTTTTAATTAAGTTCGCAGCATGAGTTCGATAGATGCCATTTTTTCGGCGACTTTTCAGGAACAAGAATAATTTTTTTAACTCAAGGATACAATTTTAGACTAAATAAATCTTTGTCTCTCAAATATTAAGCGTTAGGCGCAGACAAATTAAGAATCAGACGGAACAAACTTCATTCGTAACTCCAACCCTCATGATAATTACCTACGTTCACTCGCATAATCCGGTTTCGCCCTTGCCCACTCCCGAACGTGTCTAATACTTGTGGCTCGATAGCTCAAATGGGTCGAGCGGAAAGTGGCATATACGCGTTCGAGTCCCGGTTCACTCAGAATGTCCGTTTAAATGTTTGTTGAGTAAATTCAACCTTCCGCCTAGTTATAATAGAACGGATTTGCCAGGCATCATCAGTGCCACACGTAGTCGCGCTGAGGGAGTCGATAGTGATGGACATGACTGAGAACAGCTTACGATGCGGTTAGGTGACGGAGACGGCGAGGATTTCAGAGGTAGTACAAGGTCGAGGAACAAAAGAATAGTTCGCTTGATTTCCTATCATTCGTACTCGTTACGCGGAAGGCAGTTAATATCAGCGAGAGCGAGAACTCACCTCGTTATTTGTTGAATTTCGTTACATGCGTGATCGTTATAAACGAGTTATACTATATTTCAATTGATGTCAAAATAAAAGGTAAAGAATATTATCTCGAATGTAAGGCGCTGAAAATTAATGGCCAAAAATATCTTATTTGTAAAAAAAACGGGAGAAAATATTTTCTCACGTGGAAAATTTCACAAACTACAGATACTAATTTTCAACTGAATCGGAGTTAACTCCGATTTCAGTTGAAATTTTTTCGGAGACGAAAAGTCAGTCATCTGTTTGTTATTTTAGAGCAAATAACATGCTGTGGAAGTCTGAAGTGGATCCGTGTTACGCACCTTGGGCTTTTTCCTGGTTATATTTAAATCTCTATCCCGCATGTCGCTAGGATTTAGGGGCTAGGGGCGTATGGCAGTGGGTGAATTAACACCATACCTAATCTACCCTATTAGTTTCTCTAATACTCTGCGGAAAGAACGATGAGATGTTACAATATGTTTTAGCAATTGATTCCTTGTAACGCTTTATCGTTGCCCTCGTTTCTTGCTGGAACAACTACGACTACTATTAAATTAACTTTTCCAACTGCAACAACACCGGAGAATCAAATTAAAATACAATAAAATTTTATATTCTAATACATTAAACCGCAGCTTCTAACCAGGTAACAAGAGACTTTCCTTAGTAACTTAGTAACCAGATAACTAGAAGCTTAGAGAGAACTTAATCGGTTGTCGAGAATTTGCCGTAACACATTAGTGGGCGTTAACTCTTAAGACAGCGTCAGAGTGAACACTCTCTCCAAGAAACCACCGAATATGCTTTAGATGCATACATAAGGAGAAAATGAAGAAAAGGAACAGAGGAAACGGAGCAGAAAGGAATAAGGTAATAAGGAGGAAAGGATATCATTAAACGCAGAAATAGATATAGAGAAAATAGAGAGCGGCGAAGCGAAGAAAGGGAACTGTTTTTAGAGGAAATTTTTCGCGAGAAAGGGGATCCCTCCGAGGGAATAAAGGATAAACGGAGAGGCGAATGTGTGCCTTAGAAGTGAGATATTTATGTTCCGAGGGCGGACCTGAGCAAGAGAAGGAAAAGAAACAGAGAAAATTGGGGAGAACGCAGAGGCGGATATTCTGGATGGAAAAAGACAATACTGACAGCAACAACTAAATATACTCATTTGAGTAAAAAGAGGTTGACGTTCATCTTACCCTGATAAAAATATCTGCCTTTAGTGGAATGTCATGGTTCCGTAAACATTTTCCGTAATGAACAGGTCATGTACAGGCTCCATTACACACAGTTTCCATCGAATATTTAAATATGCTTCTTACTAACTGAGTTTTCAGGAAAATGGCTATTCTACGAGGGTAATCCCAGAAGTACACGACCTAACAAAGAAAACAAAAAATTTGGGAAAAAAATATTTTTATTTCTCAACATAATCTCCTTTCAGCTCAGCACACTTTTCCCAGCGATGTTCAATGGCTTCGATGCGCTGTATTTATTGAAAATCGTCGAACTCCTCAAAATAGCCATTGACCGCAGACTCCACCTCTTTATTCTTGGCAAATATTTTACCATCGAGCCATTTTTTCAAGTTTGGAAAGAGAAAATAATTCAAGGGGCTGAATCTGGCAAATACAGTGCGCGAGGAAGCAATTCGAACTTCAACTCATTAATTTTGGCCATCGCGATAACGGATGTGTGAGCTGCTGCATTGTTTTAATGAAACAACACTTTTTCGCTAGCTGTGGATGTTTTTTATTGATTTCATCACTCATACGCAGTAATAAGTTTGCATAATACTTATCTTTTTGTATATTATAATAGTATATACTTATCTTTACTTAATACTTAGACTAGTATCTTCAATGGATGACAGAAAGACTCAAGAATCTAATTGGATCAATGTGTCCTCATTTTGTCGATTCCGTACGTACATTTTCATGTTATTTTGGTTATGTCCAGTTACTGACAAAACTGAGAGAGTAATTTATATTTTTTCAAAACAAAAGGTATCGAAAAAGAACAGTTGAGAATAATCGATCATCACTACATGGCCTATTTCGGGAAATATGCCTTATAATAGTTTCGTGAGGCCTAAATTCTAGGGAACCGATAAGAATCAATATATTTAATACAATTCCAGTATCTGCTGAAATATTAAATGTCACGCTAAATACTTCCAAAGAAATGATAAGTAAACTGCACTTAAATAATATACAGTGTGAATTGGACGAATTTTCAAATAATTGGAAATAATAATTCAAGTGCAGCATCAATATGTAAATTAAACAACATTATTTTCGACAGCGAATATTTTTTCGAAAATCTGTAGTCATGTATGTATCGTGCAACTGGAATTCCACGAAAATTGCCGACTCGGGCGCCATTCTCTAATTTGCAGCTAATTAATAACTAAATTCGATGAAATGGACCGATAGTGGCGACCACAAGAGCCCACTCGTAGCAATCAATATTGAGTACACAAAATGCTTCCATTAATATTTTTATGCGTATACGAATACATATAACAGACCACAAAACAATTTCATTTGGCTTATCTTACCTTCCTGAACGTAACGTGAAATAATACAAAATCTAAAGATAGAATTCCCGAATAATTCGCTACCGAAACGCCCTTTTCTCTAGCCTTCCACGCCTCTTTTGCTCTCATAAGATCTTTTGCTTTCCAAGTCTCTTTTGCTGTCAGTCACGGAATTTTCAAATGAAAACAACATTGAAACAACAGAAAAACATCACATCTCTTATCTATTTCCCCTGACTATTATTATATTTAATGTTATATCACAGACGCGCAAATTTTTTTAGGAAATTTATCATACAGTAGAGGCTGTCGATTATAAAATCAGTCTGTTATTGACTCAAATTCCTTCTTTTTAAAAATTAATTTAACCCGAAATTAATGATAGTGAGAAGTTTTCCGGAGAGATAAGATTTAATCTCCTTGGAGAAGTAAGGTTTGGTACCACTGGTGTACAATTATCTATATTCATGATTAACGGTAAAAATATAAGTTTTATTGTAATATGAAAAGGTGTAATAACTTAAAGTGGAGCGCACACATCTGGAAAATCTGCGGTAAAGCAATGAAAAGGCTCGGTATTATAAAGCGGATTGAAGGAAGATGCGATTAAAAGGTAAGAGAGCTATTCACATTAGTTAGGTCCCATCTGGAATATGCGGCGAGTATATGGGACTCAGCGGATAAAACGAATGCTCGCGAACTCGAGAAAGTGCAACGCAAGGCCATACGATTTGTTAAAAAGTGTTACGATAGAAAAGCTAGCGTTACGATAATGCTCTCAGACGCAGGCTGGGAATACTTGAAAGAAAGGAGGTCATAAACGAGGCTGCGATTGTTAATAAATTCAGAGGAAGTACATTGTCGGAAGACGTAATTGGAATTATGCGATCCCCCTGCTACTTCGGACGATCCGGCTATGAGCGTAAAATAAGAGAAATAGATGCGAGGACTAGGAGGATGCGATAGAATAGGGGGAGGAAGTTTTAGGGACTCATTCTTTCCGCGACAGCAATAAGCTAAAGAGGTAGCGCTTGGTGTTTACACCCCCTGCCATACAACGGAAGGTAGGATATTTATGTGGATGTAGATGAATGACGTTAATAGAATTGTTGAAAAATATATTCCAGTAACTCTATACACCAGTCACGAAATATTATACATTTTTAGTTTTCTTTTAAGAGAATTATCACCAATGACGCTTTGAAGCGAATGTTTTCCTGATCGAATGCATAAACTTAGAAGTGCAGTGAAGTGCAATGGATACAAGAAATAAAAGCATAAGAAAATTGAGTGCTTAGACATGGATAGCAGAGGATGGGAGACCAAGAGAATTATGAAGGAAAGAGCGCGGAATGTTCACATCAGACACAAGACTTAGTAGCAAGCTAAAGAGGTGTTTAGGAGGAGAATCGGTCGGCGCTTTGCTGCGGATTTGTTTCAAACCCGACTGTCGAAACCTGATATTTTAGTGAGCTGTCGACGGAGGATCAGGAAAATCCGGAGATGTCTTTGTGACTTCGAAATTATCGCTCTTGATCCCATAACTGCTGAGAATAAAGGAATTTAAAGCAAGAACGCAAATGGAAATTGTCTGTTGCTAAGATACGCAAGTTTAAATTTTCTTATCACGCCCCTTCGAAAGGCGTCTACGTATCCCCTTCTTATCAAAGGAGATGCCATAGAAAGTGGACTAATTTAAGGCATTAATAAGTATTAGTATTTAAGTTAAGCTTAGTAATACATAATAATTGAGTGTTGGTTTTTTGATGTCATTAAAAGAGAGATTACTTATAATTGCTTAAAATAGCTAAAAACTGCAAACGGCTGTAATCTGGCAAGTGGGCCTTATGGTTGGGCAGTCCTGATAAACACATCTCTTTGTTAATTTTCTTTTATTTAAACCCCATAAACTATTTCTTTTCGTCTTTTATGACATAGGGTTAGATGTAAGAAGAGACTTACTAGTCTCAATCTCGCCCTGAAATAAAGTCGATTTATTATTATTATTATTATAAATAGATCTTCTGAGGGATATTAATCAGTATCTAATGTCCAACAGTTCATTTTTTGCATATCGCTTTGTCTTTCTTTTCATCTCCAAGGTTCAATGCTGATGTAAACAAATTTGGCTAAATAATTATTGAAGTTGACTTACCATTTACTATAGTTTCGTAACAATCGCTTTTTTTCTTCGCTTTCAACCGTGTCCTTCATCAAAAGCGTGTTTAGATCTGTCAATTAATTAGTAAATAACTTTGTTATATTTGGAGAATCTGCTAACCTAATAAAAGAAAAACAGGAGATAAAATGGATGGGATAGTAGCTAGCGAGGTAAATATGATTTAACAAAAATGTATAATTTTTAAGAATATCGATGAAGCCGTTTAATAGGCCACCAAAATTAACGAATAAATTCAACGATGACAATTCTCGTTTACTTCATTTCTAACGAGGTATCCATAATTCTAGGAAATTGATCGTATTACTATGGGAATCATAAAGCCAAACCTTTCGCGAAAAATTTACGAGAATTAAATTCCCCGGATATTATCGCCAAATTAATATTAGTATCGCTTAAATTAATAATGCCGTCACTCTGTTTCATCGCGACAATTTGTATCCGATAGCAATATCGACAGCACAATTACATGAAAACTTTTCCCAAATGCAATTCCAATTGCTCTCTGCTACCGCCACTTTAAAACAACCCAATTAAGGTCAAAATAAATATATTCCGCCCATTTCAATGCATTACGACCTTCAGACCACACTTTCTTGCGTTTGTCATCAAAGCCATTTCACTCACAATCGATTGATTTTCATTTTTGATGAACTGGTTGAAAAAAGATTTTATAAACTTAATGTTTTCTAAGAAACGCAATGCGTGAGAAGCTTAAGTAACGGTGCCTTTCTTCCGCTGCTTAGGTAGTTATGTAAAGAATTTCCCAATATTTTAAGGTATGTAAACAGTACAACTTATATCCTTCATACGAATTCCCTACAAAATACGCATCCATGATAAAAGCATTAGCTTTTTGATGGATTCCATTATAACTACTTGAAGGACTATGTGAACCAAATCGAATGGATAAGGTCACGTGATTCAGATACAGATAACTCTAGAGGATCATAATTACAAGAACAGAGTTATTTATGGGAGTTTTCCATTACAAAATGAGAAGTGCTAATAAATCCTTTAGAAAAATGGTGACACTGGCGCGATTAAAATACCTAGCAATAGTAGATTGCCGCACTCCCCATCTCGCCAAATAAGCCTCATTCCCTCTCCACAGCTCTTAGTGGATAATAATGACATTTCAATCAGCCTTGAGGCTGATGAGTTAGCCATAGTCACATAAATGGTTTCCATTACAAATTTAAACAACACATTAATGTGTTCAATTATTTACTTTATTCGTTATGTTGTTGTTATTTCACCTTAGTCAGGTCCGATCTGGAATATGCGGCGAGTATATCGGATCCAGCGGAGGAAACGTGTACCCGCGAACTCAAGAAAGAGGTGCGAAAGGCGGAACGATTCGTTAAAAAGGAGCTGTGGGAAAAATAGGCGTTATGCAAATACTCTCAGAAGCAGGTTGGGAGTCGGTTAAAGGAAGGAGATTAGGTTGCGATTGCTTGCTAAATTCAGAGAAAGTACATTTCCAGAAGACGTAACCGGTAGTATGCGACCATCCTCTGCTACTTCGGCCCATCCGATATTGAGTGTAAAATAAGAGAAATAGATGCAAGAACATGTCGTTTTAGGGACTCGTTCTTTCCGCGACAGTAATAAGCTAAAGAGATAACTCGAACTCGAGGGTGTTTACACCCCCTGCCACACGGCGAAAGGCAGAGTATTTATGTAGATGTGGATGTAGACAGAATCGAATTTTTAGTATCACGATTTTGTGGTGCTTTCAAAGGAGCGAAGAAATTATTCACCTACCGTTGCTTTGCTACCGATCGAGGGCGAGGATTCTTTCGATTGAAAGATGTGCGGCACTTAAGGCGGTTTCTCGTAAACACTGTTCCGTATTTGCCGATCCTCTGATGAATAAATAACGAAGAGATAGAGCATCGAATAGGAAAAGAGAATGATGGCAGACACATCGCAAGTGGTGAGGAAGGTAGGATTAGCAATGCGAAAGGAGAGGAAAGGCGATGCGGAAGCAATAGGAAAGAGTAGTTCATAGAAAAAAAGCTATGATGAAGTGAAAGGGATTCTGAGGAGTTCTCAGCCATTCTCCTCGTTTGAACAAGTGGGGAACCAAGAGTTTGAGGGCAATCGTGGGAAGAGTTTAGAAAGTACGGGAGTGAATTAAGAAAGAAATGAATTGTTGAAAGAGATAAAAGAAGGGAATTTCGAACAAATAATAAAATAAATACCATATAAGATATATTAATGTTAAAAAGAGAGCTATCTAACTAGAATTATGGTAAATTGTTTTTTTTCTTAATTTAATTAATTTCATTTGCATAACTGAATTTATTTTATTCAATTCTATTCAGGGGCGGATTTAGAAATTCTCAAAGGGTGGGGGGCGAACTTACCATATCGCGGCGAAGATTTAAGACAATTTCCAGATTAACTTATCTCTAATTAAATTTTTCTATGCCTTTTTTCGTGATTAATGTAGTAGATGTATAGCGGTCATTGAAAATCTCCAGAAGTGACTCTATCCTGCATATTTTGTTTCGGTTAGTGCGTTGCCTGTGGTTTGGGTATTTCATTTGCTACTATTTATAACTAGTTTGTTTATTTTGACATTCAACAATTTTGTGGCCATTGATATGCAAATACTAACTCGGATGATCACTAGCCAATGAGGAATAAACCTTTGACTAAGAGTGTGCGAATCGCGATTTTAAAAAAATCACCCCCAGTTATTAGTATCTGTAAAGATGGCAAAGTTTTCTATCAATCCTTGAAGTCATATATTTGATGCGATACATTCTGTGTACACGGGGTTAGTCACTGCGCTCGAGATTTTGGAAAATATAGAATTATTCTCTTGGAGGAAAATTAAGAATTCTCATAATAAAGAAAGACCGAAAACGATTTGAAAACATTCTTCCTTCCCTTTAGATCTAATTGATGAAACATATAGTTATAGATACTGAACTTTCCTGTGAAGCAGCGTCTGATAGAACAAGGAAAGGAAGCCCGAGTTGAAGGATACACTTCAAAAGGAGACGAGGATCCAAGAACATCTTCCATTGTCGTCGAGTATATGAATGTAAAGGCGTCGCAAAATTGTGGGAATTAGCAACCGTTATGCAAAAGGCGTTTAAGGGGCTGAACACAAAGGGATGCGAAATGGATAAGTGAGGATCTCGAGAGGGCGTGGCGGCGCTAAACAGAACCAAGTTTTGTCTGAAGAGGATTTAAAGGGATGTTTTCCGCCTAATGTTTCCCCCAAAACTCAATATTTCGCGAACTGCGCGATATCCGGAATGTGAGCGAAAAGGCTTTGCGGGATTTGCTTAGGACGGCAGCGCTTTCAATGGATTCGGTTTAGAATTGGATTATCCTTCGAGAACTGTACTCTCTCTCTCTATGAAAGGGAAAAGCGCTCGGATTAACGAAGAGGATATCACTTGTCTGTGAATAATAGGTTTCTCCGTTATTGCTAATAAAAGATAGCTTACTTTAACACGAGTCACTACTAGGTGTCTAGCATTAGTGTGGAACAGAATATATTTACCATGACCCTCAGAAAGATCTATTTTTTTTACTTCACAATCAAAAAGTGAATACCAATTGCTGCTAAACGAGTAGACACTTTCAGAAAGAACATGCTTCTAAAACGCTACAAGAAAGCAAAGAGAGATAAATTTCATAACTAAAGCTATCAGAAACATATTATTGTACGCCCTCATCATTAAATGAGATTAAATATTCGTGTGATTAAAAAAAACACTAAATGTTAAGGTTCTATTCCATTCTCTTTTCGTTGGCGTAATTCGTATTCGCATTTTGATTGAATCAATCATTTACGGGTTTCGCCACAATTGTAGAGCTACGGAAGAAATTAACGCAAAATGTTTCGCGATCCAGAAGCGACATTCTCGACAACTTCCAGGAGCAGCACTTATTACGGCAACCTGTCGTCACAGAGGATAGCATCGGCAACCTGAAATATTCTAAATCAACAGCAGATCTCACTTAAGTTGGAACCTAGGACTCATTCACATTTCCTCTCTTTCGAATTCTTCTTCTTAAATCCTCCACGCAATCTCTCGCGGTGTTCGTCGTATTCATGCCAAGTCTCGGAGTTCGATGCGTACTGAATAGAATCAAAGTGAGGGAAATGTACTATAAAATTTTATCCGATGGCGTAAAGGAATCTCATAAACCAGATAAATATGTGCAATTCGTCGAGCCGAGTGTGAATAGAAGGACAGCTCGGCCATAGTCCTCCCTCTTCCCCGTAATGCTACTGAATTTCCATATCTTTAGGAGACTAATCAGTATAATTAAAAACGAGCGGAAAATGTGTTTATATTTCTCTCAGACTTAGTAACAGTGTGTGCATGAGTAGTGCAATAAGCTTAGTAAAGGTTCCACGCGTAAGGGAAGAAGAGGAAGAAGAGTTTATAACAAATAAACAGTTGTTATGAGACAAAACCCTATGAGTTAATAACCTATGAGTAAAACAGATCAATATTAACCTCAGTTTAAGCAGTTTAAAGAATGTTAGGCATGATCCTGCATCAGTAAATTTGCAAACTATACACGCAGTTTGTAATGTAGCAGTATGTTAATGCATACAAATATCTAATCACAATATCTAAATATTTCTAATTAATTCTTCCTTGATGAAATTTAATATAAAGGTACCGTTAATCAGCTTCAAAGCTGTTGACTTACAAGAACACAACCAAAGTGCTACACTTCTTTGAAGTGTTAGCAGCTGTGATGATCAGCGTGAATAATACATATCGAGAGGCTGTTATCGTTAAAGACACCAATTTATGCTATGATAATGAACGGATCCCTAATCAATAAAAGGGTATCGTACCCTGTAAGGAACAGTCTTATAAAATGACATTACGTAAGGCAATCTCCCTGAAATTAAATGCCCCATACAACAGCCGGAGAAGGGAATTGCTTAATAAAGAAGAGTATCAATCAGTGTTACTCATTCTCATGTATACATCAACGCTCGCATTATTTCTCAAATGAGCAATTCTTTAAAAGGACGATTTCCCTTTACTTCCAAAGCAATTAAGCATTCCTATACAGGTATAGAATAATAAATAATAGTATCGTAATATATAATGTTATATAATTATCATTGGCTCTTTCAGATTGATCGTTTCGGAAAGTTGGTCAATCGCAATTATGATTTCATAAGTATATTCAGAAGCCTATCAAAATGTGTTTATAAACGAAAGCGACAGTCGGAATAAAAATATTACGACCGTTTAATGGGGGATTTCCAAATAGTGTCAGTGATTTGTGTAATGAAAGTGATTCAAATCCCATAGAACCTCTATCTTCTCTTCCGTTCTTAAAAGAGCATACTTCACCAGTGAGTGTTCTGACAACATTTTAGAACTCAATTACCTAAAAGTATTAACTAGCAGGTCTTATTTTCAAGAAAATTCTAAAGTTCTTCAAACATTTAAGAAGAAGTGTCCAGGTACCCTCTTCATATTTCTAAAGCTGTAATAATCATTATCCATAAAACAAAAGTACTATGTTTGTTACTATGAAATATTTCACTTTAATGAATATAAAACGCTCTGTCAGCCTTCGCTTCGTTGAAAATAGTAATTTTAATTCGTTCCTTATTCAAGTTGTCTGATAAATATCAATAAAGGACCTTCACCGGATGACAGTTGCGTTTCTATGGTAAATACAACTTGGAACAATAAAGATTTACCTTGCATGGAGAAATTATTAAATGAATTTTTGTTCGCATTTTATAGTGTGCATGTTAATTCAAAATATGAATTTTTATTAAGGCCAATAAATTTAAAAACACGCTAAGCAATCAGCTGCATAACATCACCACATCTGATTTTCTCTTCTTATACCGTCACTTACATTAGCTTTATGAACTGATTCTCCATTTTATCAATACTCCACGAAGATAAACAGCATACCTCTCGAGTACTTGGTTAGTTGTTCAAAAACGGACCGATCGCAAATAGAGCCTTTAAAGGTAACAGAAAGCGGAATTCGTTTCGCTGTTTAAGACACAGGCTCTAATACTTGAAAGTACCCTCCCTCATTACTATCTAAATCCTGCATCTGCCACCATCAGTTAGGGAGATAATTTGGCTCGTATTTCGATTTACCTAGCTGTTTACGATGAATGCATATTTATAAATACTTACAAAAATAGGAAAAATCGAAATCGAAACGTTCTGGCTGATATATTATTTTTACTAACTAAATTTCCTAACAACTCCTCTGAAAATTCCTGAGGAAACTCAATAATTAGAAATTCAGGAAACTTTACAACAGAAAACGTATTCATTCGTTTATTGAATGAAATAATACTTAAAATAAATTCTCTCTAACTCTAAAGGTTCCGACGACTTTAAAAATCACATCAAATTTTCAAACCTCTAAATGTCATCATAGATTAAAGTCAATCGATAGAATAATTGTTAATGATAATTCTAGAATATAATATTTAATAATAATACAATATCTAAATATCAATCAATACAGAGGATTCATCAGCTTTTTAAGTTTCTGTGGCCCATATTGGTCGATGGCTGACATCACCAATTCAAATACCCCTTTTATTTCCGATTCGGTTGCATTTATTTTATAAAAGTAAACAATATCATTATATAAAAATTATAATCTATGAATAGTAAATTTCTTTAAGCAGAGTTTATCATCCTTTGAACTTATCAAGGTTGAGTCATTCACGGATTTACTTGCTTTATTGAAGCAGAAAATCATACTAAATGAAGGTAAATAACTATAAGCATTTGCACGAGGAGACGCCCACTTTCGCATTCTCGAGAGCTTAATTATGCGATGGAAAGTCCACCGGAATATGGTTCTTAATGTGAGCTTAATTTTGAGTCCCTCGGATCGCGGTCAGCTAAATCGCATTAGGATGTGCAAGATATGTGCTCCGTAAAAGGGAGTTGACCTACTCAAATAGGAACCCATTGCTTAACGTTTTATTGCCGTTCATTAGCAACCTATGTGGATTAAGGAATGCCACGGAAAACATCCATTCCTCCTAAAGCGTTGCAATGACATCCAGAATTATCACTTTTTTATCCAAAGTTAAGGTCAATATAAGCGTTGGAATTAGTCGTAACTGTGCGAAACTCCGTAAGGGTAAATGTGATCATCTTATTTCCACCTTTACTGTTAAAGATATTAACACCCAATAGGGTTATAACGGTATCATTTGTCCTTTATCTTTTGACGACGTACCGTTATGATGGACTAAATTTCAGACAATATTTTAAGGGAATTTTTGCGGCGTCAAAATAGTTTCAAATTAAAAAATCCAATGGAATGAAAGGTTGTGATTAAGAATTTAACTTTAGCCACCCATACAAGTCTCCGATGACTTTGCTTCACGTCATCTGATGAATACGCATTTCAAAAACAATTTCAATAGTATTATATACCTCAAATACCACTTCCTACTTAAAAGCATTATGGATACATTGAGACAATTTTTATCGACACAAGTTGTACAAACTTATACGAATTTGTTTCATTGGATTTCTAAGCTGTCCATTGCAGTCAATTATAAGCATCAAAACCCAACCGCATTCATCTTTCCGACATTAATGTCGTTACTGTAAATTTGTATTACCAAAATCTTGGATATAATCCCAAAACGAATCAGGCAGTCCAAATGGGTCACTATCGCAAGTGCAAACAAACATTCAATTCTGAAAACAAAAACCATCCAAAACATGCGCACTTCGAGAAGCAAAAAGGAAATTCGCATACCTGGACAGGAAAATGAAAAGGGGAAATAGAAAACATTGACCAAAGTAAACTTTATACCCGGAAAGAAAGGATTCTATACCGAGTGATAGCTCTCTCATAGTTGATGAGAAGGGTTGCCTCCACTGACAACGTAAAGCAGCGAGGGGAAGACTGAAGCAGGAATTCGTATTGCAAAGGAAAGAATTCTTAAGTGTTGCAGGACAAGTCACCACATTTGGGTATTTAAACAAATACGAACAGTATGTTATGGGAAAGATAATTGGAGGAATCGAAGGTAAAAGTTGAAGGCAAAAGTTGACTTATCGATAGGTGTCAGAGAGGAGAAAAAAGAGG
Source organism: Ladona fulva (assembly GCA_000376725.2). Lineage (NCBI taxonomy): Eukaryota > Metazoa > Arthropoda > Insecta > Odonata > Libellulidae > Ladona > Ladona fulva. Next base: position 708,555 of record KZ308538.1, read on the forward strand.
AAAGGGAGAGGAGTTGAAAAGATGAAACATTAAGCGAGAGGCAATACGCGTTATGTTTTGGTAATATATCCTAAAGCTTCCAATTATGCGCATCGCTATTCATACACCATTACTCTCTCTATATCATTCATTACACATATTTTCCGACGTCTATAACCTCCCAATGTCACATTCGACGGTTCTTCTTGATCCCATTTTCTCCTCTGCCTCCACTCAACTGTGCTCTTCATTCTCATACTTACTAATCTCTTTCCAGCAATTTACTTCAGTAACTAACACCAGGAATTCCTCACCACGTATGTGATATAAGTGGCAAAGTGGAATTTTAAGTAATCAACGTGACTTTTACACCTTTGGGTTTATTTCAATTTCAAAACAAATCATGGGTGAAATAATTCCATTCGAACAATTCACGATCTAAAATTGGAAACGAACGCATGTCCCACCATTTAAACTGTTATATTTTATACTCTTGCTCCTGAACACATGCGATTGAGATGCACGCTTGTTGATTAATTGTTCACAGGGTATTTCAGAGGTATTTCCTCTGGGAATGATATTCCGAAAACAATAATAATACAAGCTCAATCTGTGTTCTCCTAACCGGTTAATGACCAAAATATTTTATTTGAATTTATCTGATGAGTCAAAGAAGGAAATAATTACCTCATATCTCATCGAGGCCAATCTCGGAGTCTTTTCTAAAATTAGGTTCTACTGTTACTAAAAGGGGGTTCAATTCTTTAAGAAAGGCATCACAATCCTCAAATTCGAGAAGATCAATTATCTTGATACATAACCGTATGAAACTCGTATTCTATACTGTTAAGTTTTTCAGGGAATATTCTTAACATCTAATGTAATACTGATAATTGTGTTTGTAATACTGATATGTAATGTATATCAGCGTTTTTTCATTTTTTCATTATTATTACCAAATGGCGAAATTCTATGACTTGTCCTATACTTACATGTGTTTGTTACGATGGACCAATAAAGTTATTACTATTATTATTAAGATGCAGCGTGCGTGATTATACCGGCCCATGTAATGGAGGCATATTTCCGTTCTCTCAACTGTCTCGAACCTCCCATAGGCATAACCTGACTGCGCCATAGACGTAATTAACGTTATTCTACTGTTACATTGTTCAATTATCTAATTTGGCTAATATTAGTTGCGATTGTCTAGGAATCCGGTTGTGCGATTAAGATATGAAAACAGTACATTGCACGATCTCGGAGAAGATCTCAATTTAAAAATAATACAAACAGACTAATTAAAAATATTGAGTATTGGATTCAAAATACCCAAAGACAATTTGCTTGTTTTTGCTAAATCTAATATTTAGAGAATCGAGTTTTCAATTGAGTAAGGATTGAGTGCCATCTGGTAGTACATGTTCAAACTAGTGAAAATCCCCTTCAACTCGATCTTCATCACTTCGTCTTCAATAATTCTTTCTTTCTTTACGGAAACTTAGCTAACGCGAAATTCCGATGTTTGTTTTTTCATCCTAAATTTCCCAATTCGCCATTGTTTTCAATTTCCTTTCTTCCTCTAATTACACTCTATATAATACACTGTTTTTTCATTCCCGCTTTGTCATTCTTCCATCGCTTTTTCATTTCTACACATCTCCAGAGCATCTTAAGGCAAAGGCATCGCAGCAACGCCATTTCGGCTGTCAGTGTCAAAATTGAGAGAAAAGAGGAAGTTTCTGTGAAATACTAGATTAATCGAAGGGCAAAAGTTAAGAGTTGACAAAGTGAAAGTGAGGTTTTCGAGAAGTGTCTCGTTCTATCAAAGGAGAAAAACACAAGAGGTGAGTTTCAGACAACAAATATTGGAAATACAGCAAACGCACGCTATCGTTTGAAGCAAAACCTCTATAATGAATAGTTAATTTTCCGCGATGCGTCAACATTTTTAGGAATAATTTACGTCAATTGGTAAAACAATTCTATCAGAGTATTTATGTAAGAAAATCAGTTTAAATTCATTTGACCTTATGAAAATGAATACTATGATCGAGTATAGAGAATGCTCGTATTTTTCGTTCGTATTTTGCCACAGGATATTTTATCCACGACCGTTTTCGCGAGAGTGCTTGCATCTTTACCTGAAGATAATGATAATGTAATAGCAGACAATTTATCTGGAGTGGAGAAATACGAGATTTCTCTCTCTTCGATGACGATTTCCCACCAAAAAACACCTTTTACCAACGAATTCGATCGACGCTTCTAATTAGTTATATCGTCTTAAGTAATGGAGATATTATGCTCCAGCCTAAGACGAGACAATTAAAGTGATTTGTTAACTAATTTATTTATTTATTTATTTAAGAATTACCCGTCGCGATTAGGTCGTGGGACCCGGTGGCAACGGTTGTGACCCGGTGGCAACGGTATGCATGAATGCATGAATTAATAAAATGGAAAAGAGTAACAATGAATTTTCAGCGTTTTCAGGTTATATAGTCAATAGTGATTTGGGATTGTCCTCTTGAGACTCACTTAATGAGACGCCTCGAATTAAGAAAAAGAATCTTTCATTAAACATCTGTCGAATAAAATTGAGTAAAAAGAGACGTTTCCTATCTAAAGATATACAGACGCAACCACTGAAAGCCAGAATTCGTATTCTAATTTGATGTTTACTGATAATTTAGCTAGAGAAAATTATGTTACCTCGACGTAGTGAGGAAAAGCTTCAATCCTGAAGAATCTTGAAAAGAAAAGAAATTCCCCAAAAACAAAAGTGTTTAAGTTTAACCTTAGCATGGAAATAGAATATGCAACGATAATGAAAAAGGAAATAAATTTAGGAAAGAAGTATCTGAGAACCGCGAACGGTAAATTATAATTATAAATTCTAGTAGATACTTGGAATCAGAATGATAATTTTATCTTGTAATATTTAACGTTTCTCCGACTTCTTGGAGTAATTTCACCGTAATTTTCACTTTTATCAAATCTGTGTGACGGTCATTCTATAATTCTAGATGCGATTGCACGAAAATAATTATAGATTCCTTTTGTTCTCTGCTGTACCACCATTTTTAAGGAAACAGCTTCTCAACGTGAGCGACAAAAATCATTCCAGAATGATGCTCAGCACCAGTGTGGCCGCGCTAACTTTAAAATTACGGAAATTAATAAAAATACTTGCCGAGGCCTAAAAACAAACCTTCATTCTTGTGATTCGATAAGGAGTTTTCCCTTAAAGGTTAGTGCGACAAGAATCAGCAGTCCGATCACTCTCGTTCCCATAGTGATGGGGCTCATTCGGAAGCAAGGTGAGAAGAGATGGAGCAAATTGAGTGGAAAGCAACGGATCAAGTGGTCCATTGAGTGCTAAAATGAGAGGACGAAGACAGCAGTAGACAAGAGAAAATATAGACTATGGAGGAATAAAGAAAATTTTCCTGAAAGAGAAGCCTACGGAAATAAAATGTGTGCAAATGTGATGAAAGCGGAATAAAATTGGTGTTGCCCTTACAAAAGCTAATAACATTATAACACGACAAAAGAGAGGAAATCTATTTTGGATTGATATCTTATGGCGTTGTTTTTCAGTAATTTGATGACTTCTGATACGTCCTCGATTCTGCGTCTGAATGCAGACTTTTCTAAGTGAATTTCGTCATTGGAAGATTCGCAAATAAGAAGTTTGTTAAAAACTAAATAATGCGAGAATTTGGAATTATCTTTTATGAAGCATCTTTACTCTTGAAACGTAAACGGTGTAGATGTCCTGCGAGGTTTCCTCTAAAAGTTTGTAGGAAATGTCGAGAATTCATAAATTATTCGTAACATAAACTTAAATAGATATCAATCGTAATGAAATTTAAAGCAATACATTTAATCCAAATCCATTACAAAATAACGTCAAGGAGATTCCCAAGGAGAAACGGACATGAAAAAAGTCTGACGGAACCGGGACTCGAACCCGGGTCTCCCAATTGCCGGTCGGTTGCTCTATCCATTGAGCTATCCCGCCAGAACATTTCTCCATGCCGTTTGGGAGACTTTATAGGTA
>KZ308538.1:716493-736059 GCA_000376725.2 Ladona fulva
ATTCCCAAGGAGAAACGGACATGAAAAAAGTCTGACGGAACCGGGACTCGAACCCGGGTTTCCCAATTGCCGGTCGGTTGCTCTATCCATTGAGCTATTCCATCAGACCATTTCAAACGGCATGGAGAAATATTCTGGTGGAATAGCTCAATGGATAGAGCAACCGACCGGCAATTGGGAGACCCGGGTTCGAGTCCCGGTTCCGTCATACTTTTTTCATGTCCGTTTCTCCTTGGGAATTTTCCTAGACGCACGACTTATCGTGCCATGTCACCTAAACCCTTTTCCTTGAACGTCACGAATCTTTAAAAGTTAGCTGATTTAAACAAAGGATTAATTTACTGGATAAATTTAAAGAAAGCACGTTCAGAGATTATGTAGTCCATATAATGCGTTCACAATGTTACATAGGCCGTTCTGATACTGCGAGAAAGATCAGGGAAATAGAAGCTAGAACGAATCGATTTAAGAACACATTTTTTCCGCAAACAATTCGTGAAAGAAATCGATTAGGAAAATAGAGTCATGACGCATGCATCCCCTGCCACACGCCGAAAGGTGGCTTGCAGGGAACTTACATAGACAAAGATGAAATTTTGTTGATCACAATCCCAATATTTTTTCTTTGACACCTCGTGTTTGCTAAATATCTCCCTAAAAAGTAAATCTCCCAATGAATGTCTCTCAAAAGCATTTTCTTTTTCCCCTGCATTGATTAATAACGTGGTGTATCATCGCCTCCTCAATTGCTAAAAACAATATATGTCTCCCTTTGAAAATCTGGCTAACTAACAAACACTTCTACTTGGTCGTGTGTCCCTATGAATAGTATACTGTTGTCATTGTAACCTCTGGAGACACGAAGAATTGTCTCCTCTTCAAAAAGATTTTCGCAAAAAGATGTTATCAAAATTTTCTTAAATCTTTCCTTTAACCTGCGTGCGTTCTTGCTCAATTTAGTCCAAACTACCTGCTTGGAAAGGAAAACTAATGGAAATAATTTTTCAGCATTGGTATTTTAATAGCGTCTTTCGTGATATTTATAGGGAAGCTCTCCGTCATCGAGAGTCATTATTTTGAAATATTTCGATCAAACATTCGGAAAAGGAATGGAAATATTGCTCTCGCTTCCAGCTATGTGCAGTGAGGAAAATATTTAGAAAAGTAAATCGAATGTCGAAGAAAAACATGCCAACACAGGGTGATCTCTCCAGTCATTCGGCTGGAACTGTGATGTGTTATGGGTTTGCCTATATTCTGATACCGATTTTCAATAATTTATTGCAGCGAGTCCATTCGCACGAACCTCGTTTCATTGCTTCACTTCCTCCACCACCACGAAATTGTTTTATCAAAATCCCCGTACAAAAGAGAGAGTCTCCTCTTGTAAGGAACTCTGATGACCAATTAAGAGGAACACGAAGACAAGGATGAGAGATAGTGAACAGAAAAAAGGCAGAGAGGTAAAGGATAAGACGGACGAAGAGAGAATGCAAGTAGGAGTCCATTGTGAAGGAGAGACGAGTTGATCTCTCCACTCCAAATCCGAGTGAAAGGTCGCTGAGATGATTCTGAGGTTCCTTTGGAGACATTTATGTGAGCTCGAGTTTGAGTGGAAATATAGGGTTCTGCTCTGAGTTATGTTCTGCCACTGCGAGCGCATGAAAAGATTCACTATCTCACGATTTATTTTTTTGTCCGGGCGACAATGCAAACGGAAGTTTTTTCATCCGAAAAATGGCGCTGATATGTACATTTATCTCCCAAAGAGCAGTTGCTTAAGGAAGTAGTGTTCCATTCTTCTGATCGTGGGCTCACTTTTCAGTCTATAGAAAGGGAGCTTCGGGTTTGCGACGGAAGATTTCTTATCGGAGTTGGAAAGAGTGCTCAATTTGCGAGATTCTGAAAGGAGGCGAAAGGATTATTTCTTACACGCGGGATCCACTTTTTTTTGGCGCCTCAAGATAATGGTGGTATCCACGCATATTTTCTGCGTATCATTATCGTAGATGTTATACCTTTTGATTGACCAACTGAGTTTCTTACATCCGTGATTTACTCGAAGTAACAGTCTCCCAGAAGGTACGATGCAAGACTATTTTATTTAGAACTTTTTAGACATCGAATTTCGTCGGAGAAATGAGCATTTTTCTGTATATATAAGAAGAAAGGTGAAAAAGGTTTCCTTTTTGCATTTTAAAGGCGTAGGATTCTCTCAAAACACTTTTGAAATAATGTATCCATAATGTCCTTATTGTTGAGGAAGAGCTTCCTGAACACGAATTTCGAAGGAGGAAAAGAACGATTATTTGATTACGATGTGATTGTCAAATTCAATGTAAAGCATCAGAGATTTTAAAATATTCCGAAAGCCGTGTGTCGGCAGGCGGAACTCGAGTTTAGAGGCAAATGGGAAGCACCTGATTACCGATTTCTGGAAAATTCCGTGTGCGCATTTCGGAAACAAAGTCACCATTTTCAAGGGCTCCACAATAGGAAAAAAGCTACTTCCGTCTGCCGACATACGGCTTACAGAATTTTTTTAAAGATCTAATTCAGCCTAGATCCAACTTTTTGTCCTTCAGCGATATAAAGCATCTGTGTAAATTTTCTACACGATCAGGCTGCTACGTTCAGATCAGGTTTTCCTCAACTTTACAGCTAACCAATAAAATTTAAGTTCATACTTTGTCTTGAGTTTATCACTATTTACTTACAAATTCTACTTATGAGCAATACTGCTTTGCAAATACAGCTGTATCTTCGGCAAACACAACGCCTAACCCTAATTTAAACTAAGAGCTAATTAAGGTAGGACTTATCTAAGAAGGATAGCTCATACGTCTTTGTTTAGATGTACACCTTGTATTTAGATTCTTCATCATATTAACAAACATAATACTTGCCCGATAATGTTATGACGGAGGATTTTATGGAATTGAAGATTCAATTTTTATCCTTTAATCCTTCACTCCTGTCCTAATATACCCAAGCCTGATATGTACTACAATAATTCCAGATAGTAAATCATCTCCGCAATTCTCCTACCAATGAATTCCTTTTTTCCGAGTCTTCCTTAATGCCTTCTATCACTTCCTCCGCTTAATGGCCCTGTATGAATGCACGTTGTTTTCCTTATTATTTAACCATCTCCTCCTTTGATGTGTATATAAGCTGTTTACTTGAAATTTCGGTACCTGATGACGCATAGTGGCCTAGAATCGAAAAAAGCTAACAGCCCAAAAAACGCTATATGTAGGGTTGTTTTCCTTAGTATTGAGGATCTAAGAGAAAAATGTATGTGTAAGAAATATTTCTCAGAGTTAGAAATTCAAAAAATATTTATCTACCTTGAGAAACAGTTAGCTGTTGTTAAATTTACACATACTTTAACGATAATCGGTGAACATGTCTTATTTTTCCATAAAAAGTTGTATTAACACATACGTCCGTAATTCCGTAGTTTCATAGAAAAGGTCCGTAATTTTACTAAAGCTACTGGCTAAAAGCAAAGATCGCCATGGAGGCCACGGCCACGCGGATTCGACCTTTGCAGCGATGTCGAAAAGCCCGTTTCCTTAGCGGCGTTGCGTTTGCAAGATTTTCTTCCAGATTCCTCTTCAAAAAACTTCAAAAATATCGTGGTATACGTTAGCCCGTGTCTATCGATGTCTATTTCCACTATTTTCCTCTCGTTATTTAAAAATTTGTTCTAAAATAAGGGTCCGGCATTTTGTTAAATAAAGTATACAAATATTCAACCGTGGTCATTAAAATCGACTATAATAAATAACAAAAACAGACTTATACCATAGAATACTGTTTTACCCGATGACTTTCCTCACTTGGGTCCAAAATCAGCTTGAAGTTGAAGTATTTCGCGAAAAATCAAACACAGGCATTTTCCTTAAAAATGTTGTCAAGTTTGACCCCCTGTATCATTGAGAATCGTAAGAGTTAACGCAAATGGATTGCATAGTTGCATGCAGAATTTATTCAAGAGTAGCCAAGCGAAGTTTGAAAGTCCTCACTCAAAAAATCCACTTTTGTATTTTTGGCCAGCTTTTTTTTTATTTTAGCCCGCTGTGTGACGGTGTAATCCAGCACAAAACATGATCGTTAGAATAAATGAGCCGTGGACAGTATATCAGTTCCTTATTGAGAATTAATAGATTATAATCTAAAGTTAATTTGATCTTCTCCGAAACATTTCAATCTTTTTCAACAGACATTCGTTCCATCGATTTGTATGAGAGTAGAGAGGAAAAGATTTCAGACACCGAAAGACTTTTTGCGAGTGAAATTATCTTCTTAGCCTTTAGTAATTATTTCGACATTACAGATTTATGCATTTTTTCTCTCCAAGAAATCTCCCGCTTCCTACACATTTTCCGCCTTAGACACGGACGAAGTGACTGAATTATTCAGATGTACCGAATTTCCTCGACTTTCCGAGACTGACAATGACATTCATGATTTTATCGACGTTTCTGTCTATCTTTTTTCCAGTTTTTTTCATTAAACGGATTTCTGAAAACGTTTCTTTCGTGCAAAGCTATTTAATAAGCATCTTCACATTAATGACTTTTTCAGCGAAAGGAACTGCGAAATAAATTTTTAAAACTAGAATCCCATTAAATAGCTCATTTTAGTCACAAAAATAACCACAATTGTAATTTGAAGACGATTTCAAACACTGAAGTATCTCTTTAAATTTGCTAATGAATATTTTTGCCGCGTTTTGGGCTCTCCCAAATTGCGGTCAAGTGGTCTTTGAAAAATAAAGGAATAAGCATTGGTAGGATTTAAAAAGAAATGTTTTGCCTACATTTTTCCAATTATAATTAAGTTGGATCATCTCAACCTCTAAATTATTTATTTTATTTCTTTCCGCTCAAGATGTGCATATTGCGTTGGTAGAAATAGGGATTTAGTAGTTTAAATAAAGGAAGGAATTTCACAAAATTATTAGAACCGATGTCATAACCATCTTGTTGTATTGTTGATAAATGAGTGATGGATGATAATTGGCAAAGACGGAGGAGTTTGAAAAAATTGAGGATATTTCCAAAGCATTTCTGCAACATATGAATCCAGTTTATAAAGGCTGATTGGTGGTTTTTGATTGAACTTCTTTTATCAAATTATTGATCTGAATAATAAATTTAGTTTTATGGTAAGGCCAGTTCATAACGTTCCCGCTTAAGATGCTATCCCACTTAAAACGTGGTTTCCTGCTGGTCTCGGTGCCCAACACATGAAGCACATGGTAAATAGTGGCGTATCCAGAGGGTATTTGGGGTGTTAAGGGTTCTAAAAAGCTGTACAGAAGCAGGCGTTACTTTGTGGTAGTTATTAACACAAAAAAGTTCCATGATAACAAACGTTTACTAGACCACAAGAAAAGAAATTACACGACCATGGTTTCATAGCAAAGCCTGAGGATGTAGCTTTGCTGTGAAACCATGATCGTGTAATTTTTAGTGGTCTTGTAAACGTTTGTTGTCATGAAGCTTATTGGTTCTAAAATCAAAGACCAGCATTTATCGTAAAATTTGATCAACATTGACCCCCTTTATGATGTTTATCAATCAACGTAAATGACTTGCATAGCTGTATGCTGATTTTATTATAAAGTGGCTAAAAGAGGTTTCTAAGTCCGTACTCAAAAAAGAGACCATTGATTCTAGACCACTCCCCCACGGTTAGACTGACGACGGAGCGGAGGCGTGAATTCTCAGCAGAGTAAATCTCACAATTGTCACTAAATTGCTGGTAGCGGTTGAGTATACATACATTCATTCAATACAAGAATAGACTTGACTTGAATAGACCCCACTTTAGAACAAGATGGCATACATTGAAAGAATTTCTATTGAACCACAACTCTATTACAAAATTATGAATATCCGACTTACATCCAAATGGACTTAAGAACGGTCTACCGAAACATGACATGGTCTTGAGTCCACAACTGACTCTAATTTCTCTCATATGAAAATTCCGTGTGCGCATTTCGGAAACAAAGTCACCATTTTCAAGGGCTCCACAATAGGAAAAAAGCTACTTCCGTCTGCCGACATACGGCTTACAGAATTTTTTTAAAGATCTAATTCAGCCTAGATCCAACTTTTTGTCCTTCAGCGATATAAAGCATCTGTGTAAATTTTCTACACGATCAGGCTGCTACGTTCAGATCAGGTTTTCCTCAACTTTACAGCTAACCAATAAAATTTAAGTTCATACTTTGTCTTGAGTTTATCACTATTTACTTACAAATTCTACTTATGAGCAATACTGCTTTGCAAATACAGCTGTATCTTCGGCAAACACAACGCCTAACCCTAATTTAAACTAAGAGCTAATTAAGGTAGGACTTATCTAAGAAGGATAGCTCATACGTCTTTGTTTAGATGTACACCTTGTATTTAGATTCTTCATCATATTAACAAACATAATACTTGCCCGATAATGTTATGACGGAGGATTTTATGGAATTGAAGATTCAATTTTTATCCTTTAATCCTTCACTCCTGTCCTAATATACCCAAGCCTGATATGTACTACAATAATTCCAGATAGTAAATCATCTCCGCAATTCTCCTACCAATGAATTCCTTTTTTCCGAGTCTTCCTTAATGCCTTCTATCACTTCCTCCGCTTAATGGCCCTGTATGAATGCACGTTGTTTTCCTTATTATTTAACCATCTCCTCCTTTGATGTGTATATAAGCTGTTTACTTGAAATTTCGGTACCTGATGACGCATAGTGGCCTAGAATCGAAAAAAGCTAACAGCCCAAAAAACGCTATATGTAGGGTTGTTTTCCTTAGTATTGAGGATCTAAGAGAAAAATGTATGTGTAAGAAATATTTCTCAGAGTTAGAAATTCAAAAAATATTTATCTACCTTGAGAAACAGTTAGCTGTTGTTAAATTTACACATACTTTAAGGATAATCNTATGAATACAGGTTGTATGAAAATACAATTTAACTAAAGGATTTAATGGGAAAGTACAATATTAAAACCCGCTCCCCTAGACCGTTATCTTAGAGATGCCTTCAAATGATTAGATTTTTCAAAATCTTGGATTACAGCAATGCATTACAACAAGATTTTTTTGCCTCTATGAAATACTCTTTTTCAAACCTCCAACTAAATGTCTCCTTCGAACTGCTTCCTTCTCAAATCTTAATATTCGTAAAAAAGCATAGTCGAACAGACAACAACTACAGCACGTAAAAAGACCCTCACTCATCGATGCACAGAAAAAAACGTAAACATTATTGTAATGGTTTTAAATATTCACAGTAACACACGCCACTGGTGACTCGTAGAAAAAATATAGCTTCTTGAGTTACTAAATCTGATTTCTCAAAAAGAAACATCGATATTCACATCAATTGCACTGGATAAATGAACATTTAAATACAATAATAGCCAAAAATAGAAAACCAGAGCTTTATTCCCTGAGGAACTCCAAGTTTCAATCCAAATATTCCACCTAGAAATTTACATTTTATAAGAGTAACTTCCAACAGAGGAAATTCACGACGATAGAAAAGTTCCGAGAAAACCTCACAAAGCTCAGTGGAAATCCCTTTCTGCTTGGATTGACATTGCGGTTGTCTCGCAGCAGTAGTAACCAATCCCACGGATATCCTCCCCAACACCAAACATTCGAGTGCCTCCAACTCAAATGCGGCAGCTTATCTTCCGGACATCCCGGCGCACGTCGAATCAGAGCCGAACTTCTGATTCGCAAAAAAACGAGTTTTAAGCAGAATTCTCGCTCCAGCAGTACTCGGAAAATTCACGAAAGTCGACTCGTGACTCGGATCACATCCGCTTAATATTTCGGATTCGAAGACGTGATTAATTCCTCGAGGACGCACACGGGATGTGAAGGAAGTTGTGAATTTGACGTCAAAAGACTCGGCGTGAAAAATTTCCTAAAACGCGGATTATTGTTCGTTGTAGGTTGTTAGCTCAGGATAGGTCAGGTTCGGTGGAGAGAGATGCGTTGCAGCTGGATTGATTCAGATTTAGATTTGTACCCCTGCGAGACGCCAGTGGCGTATGGCATTCTGTTCGCTTCTAGAATGCTCTGCGGAAAGAGCGACCAGAAGTAACTATTTACTATTAACTCGGACGTCGTATTTTATTGGGACTACAATGTCTCTAAAATCGTCAAAAATATCTGAACCGAGGAATTTTTCGGTCTGTCTTCTCACCTGGAGCGAGTTCCATCCGAGTGATTTTATCGTTGCCGTAACGCTACTGTCGAGCCTGAAATCACCACTCACGAAATGCGCAGCTCTACGTAGTACCCTCTCTAAATCTGAGTTAATCTTACTTCTTGTGGACTCTAGATTTCACAGCAATATTCTAGACAAGGTCAAATGAGGGAAAAATTTCTTTGATTCTTGAGGGACATCCTCTCTTTGTTGTCATAGTACTACTTAGAGTTTACAGTAATAATGCAGAACCAGATAATATTCTATGAAACGAAGAATGAACAATTTTAAGGAAACCTTTTATAAACAATCATTTGCATACGTGTACGGACGTCTTGTCCGTTATGCTTGTCTCGTTATTTCTTCTCGAAGGAAACTTGGTGACTCTACCGCCACTCCGGAATCTTCTTTCATTCCAATGGATTCATCTAGTCCCATCCTAAGTGAACTTCTACAGATTGTGAGACAGATTCAGGGCGATCAAGATGAAAGTGCTCCAGTGATCATGCTTCAAAGTGCTCAGATTATGAAATAATAATTACACCCACATTAATCAACATAATGAGTTGTGCGAGCCTCCTACGGAAAATGTAGATAATAACGGAAGCGTAAAGACGAATCAGCTCCTAAAAAAATTAAATACCATATGACAAGAAGCTCATATTTCAAGAAGGAAGTGACAGATTTAAAAATTATCGTCGTGAATTGCAGAAGCATACGAAATAGGCAGGCAGAGTTTCTCAATTTTTCTAGAGGCACTTGCGCAGATATCATAATAGGAACGAAATACGAACCCTTAGAAATACATCGAAACCCTAAATACCTCATAGGATTGTAATTTAGATGCGATCAGAAAACAGTAATATTTCACATTTCTACTTGTTACTTTTTACATATTTTTAAGAAATTTATAATTAACATTTTGAATCCGAATATCAAATTTCTGATTTATCTTAATTTTTATATTGATTAGTATCTATATCCATAACTATACCTTTCTATCGCTTACGTGGATGAGGTGCATTGTAACACATGATTTTCGATTGTATTATTTTCTCCTTTTCTTTAGGGAAAGAGTTACAAACATCTATTTTTCCGATTTCCCACTCATCACCTCACTACTTTTAAAATTCACCCGTTCTTGTTAAACATACGAGCCCCTGTCACACGCCGAAAGGCGGCTTGCAGGGTACTTATGTAGCTGTACGATCGAGAGTGAGACTCATTTTTTTGTAATAAACACGACTGCAATACAACAGACTCACTGCCACCATCAGTGGATCTTAAATGTGCTGATGTAAAAGTGAGAATTCCGTCATGGCAGTTTCTATGAGGAAATGAAGCGTCGGATGCAACATAACTCTAACAACCAGCTTCCCATCGCAACATTTCCCAAACTTAACTTCTAAGATGTGACTGCGTTGTAATGTTTTAGGAGAAGTGATGGTTTGGAATCAATGTCTCAGCAATCTTAAATGAATGAACGTAATATATTTTTTATTTCGTGACTAATATCAGGCAGAAGCATGCTCTTTATGATTAGTAACTGCCCCACGTGACTTCTCAATTCTACATTCGCAAGTTTGACTCGGAAAAGCCAATTACGGAGTTCATCAGAATGCTCTGAAATGGATGCGTATCCATCGGGCGGCGTTGATTTCAAAACATATTGGTATCTCTCGACCTACATTTTAAAGTCCCGGATGAACCGTCATTCGCACGGCTCCAGTCGTCAATCATCGGAAAGGGAAATTCCGAATTTCGTGAAGGTAATCCACGTTGGAATTGAGCCTTCCGTTCCAATGGCGTTTAACCCACCGGCTAAAGTTTCCGATACCACTGGGAGAGGTGCTGATTTACATGATTATTACTAAAACTCCATTCGTAGTAAAGGTAAGTAAAACAGTTTCCCTTTCCAAGAATTTCGTCGGATTTTTTCCATTACTAAAATTCTCGCTGTCGCTACTAGTAACATTTTAAAATTGTTAAAATTCGGGGGATTTATTTCTTAGATTGGGTATTTCATCTCTGACGTAATATAATAACAGAGCAAAGTCTAGTACAAGTCCAAAATGCAGTATTTATTTGATAACAAAAATCCTCAGGGGAAAAATACGAGGGCGAACAGCAAAATAAGTTACCGTTTCCACCAAGCCAGGCAAAAACATTTTGTTTGCCATGACTGGCAAAAAGCATTCTGGTTTAAGAAAGAAGTGATGAATAGGAGAGGAGGAGGAAAGACAAATGCAGGTGGAATAGGATCGGAGAAAAGGCACGAGTGGAATGTACGCATGACGAAGTTAAACCGGTATCTATAAAGAGGACAGAATAAGAATGTGTTAGGTGGCATCTTATGCATCATCTCCAATGTTATGGTATTTGTATCTTTACTTTTTCTTTACAGTTATCCCATTCCACATATGAATGCATCTTTGCTCGGTCGTGAATCTTTCTTGTCTAAAAATCGGATTATATTGTATCATTAATAAGGAGGTGCATTTTGCTCATAGAGGATATTTGCCTTAAAACTCAAGGTCAAACAGAAATAAGAAATTTCGAGATGACAGGGACTCGAAACTAGGCCTCGCAGTTAGTGTACCTGCCTGGGAAGTAAGGCATCGAACCGAACACTTATTAATTAAGTTCTAATTTTCGCTTCCCAATAATCCACATTTAACTTAATTGTAGTTGGAGGTAGGTTTAGATACCAGCAGTTTAGCAGCAACTAAGCAGCTAAGCAATCGTAAGTTTAGAATAAAACTTAGTAACGTATTGTAAATGGAGAAAGCTGGAAATAACAAAGCAAACTATGAGAAGGATATAATATTACAATGTTCGAAGCGAAAATAAAACGATTTCAACCAGTTCGACTTGGACAAAAGGATATCGCTTATTCGCAATATAAGGCATTTGATTGATTTATAGTCACAAGAAGATGATAACATAAATCCATTAGCTTTCTAGGAAGAACAGAACGAGGAATGAAAGCCCCAGCCATCTCCTTGGAGAAAAACTGATATATCGATCCTGGGTATCACGGATTCGATTCTAGGAGGCCCCAAAAAAGGTACATTTTCCGTTTAGATACACTGCGCGGATTTTCAAAAATTCTTTTAGGGAATTTACCGTTAAGATAGAAGGTTGAAATTCTCGAAATTGGTAGATATTTTAATAATTAAATATTTTTCCATTTAAAATGTATAGGAAACTCGAAACATATTTTGAGGTCCTTTCCGATACGTTTTCGCCATGAAACCTGCGGGATAGTTACTGGAGGAGCTTCTAAAACGTAATGTTAAGGGACAACTACTAGAAATATTTTTCGTTCGGAGCCATGATATACCATGATACCATGATAAGAACCAACGGCTTTGTCGCTTTGTGCAAGAAAGACGAGTGTTTTCCAAACTTCATGTCTTACCACTGCATCATTCATCAAGAAGCGTTGCGCGCAAAGATACTCCCATTTGGACACGTCATGGATGTTGTCACGTCGATTATTAATTTTATTCGTGCGGCTCCTTTGCAACACCGACTTTTCAAAGCACTGCTGGAAGACTCCAAAGATATAACAGTCGATCTCACCTTGCATGCAGAAGTCCAATGGCTCAGCAGAGGTAAAATTCTATCCAAGTTTTTATCTCTAATTGAGCAGATAAATGAGTTTATGCAGTCTAGCTAGATAATATGGATTATACAAAATCTTTCTCTATATTAAACAAGTGTTTCATAAATAAATGTATGTTTATGCAGTCTAACCCTGAAAAATTCAGTAAACATATTGAAAAACTAAGTGACTCTTCGTGGCTACTGGATCTGGCTTTCCTCGCCGATATCACTGAGAAACTCAACATTCTTAATCTGGATCTTCAGGGACAAGGAGCTGGCTCAAATTATTGGATCTGTGAAAGCTTTCAAATCTAAACTGACATTATGGATGTCTCAAATGAGATCAAAATCCCTGGTTCATTTTCCGAACATGAAAAAAATGACGAATGACGGCAATTTTGAGCCCTCACGATTTACCGGCCATCTCAAGACACTTCTGAACCAATTGAAAAAGCGATTTCAGCTGCCTGGAGCCAGTGGTGAGCTTTTTTGTCAACCCACGTTCTGGTTATTGAGGTTAAGAGTTTTACTTGATCTACGATTTACGTCTTCTGTATGGTTCTCCTATCTCCAACAAATGTTAATAGCGATTCCTGGAAACAGAATTTTGTTAGATGTTGGCCTGAAATTTTTGCCAGTATGCTCTGTAACTGAGATTTTATTTCGATTAAATTTATCATTCAACTCCAATTTAAAAAATGAAGGTTTCGACTCGAGATATATGGTTGAAAGTTATCAAAGCAATATAAGTGCGGATAGGCAATACAAAGTGATATCGACCAATTCACAACGATGTAAACATAAATCTGAGAATCATCTTCCAAAGGCATCTCTCCTCCTGCCTTAAATTCTGCTTCACCCCATAATCAGCACCAATCTCTAAGCAGTTTCCAGTCGTCTAATTTCTTTAATTTCTTAAGCTTTATATGTCCTATATCTATTTTACATTGACGACACTCGATTAAGGAAAACTTAATTGAGCATTTAATTCGCAACCGACAGTTTTATTAGAAAGTAATAAAAGACTTGGCCAATCAAAGTTGAAGATAGACATATGGGTATGCTATGAAGTAGGAGTCATTGAAGAAGGTCATACATGCATTCCTAGGAAATGAGTCTCCTTCCAATATAGTATTTGCTGATAATTATAATTCCATTTAAATTATATAATTAATTACTTTAATTGCCTATCAACTACGAAAAAGCGTGTCTTAAATTACTATCCATTACAATACAGAGTGCCAATATCTTTTAGAACCAAATAGAGATGAATCAAAGAAAGTTCGATCTAATAAAACTAATATATATTCAATTGCGTGTGTAAATTGTAAGTACCATAAAGGTATCTTTGACCAACATGACCAACATAGAATCATTCGGATTTATCAATCTTAAGATGTCAGTGACCAGTCGTGATCGACTGGAAGGTAAGTGCGGTTACGACGCACAAATACTCATCGCCTTCGTTATGCATGCTGTGTGTGTGCGTTACGTTTCATCATTGTAGTCGTCAATTTTTCTGAGTTTTCCTTCTCGGCGTGGCTTCATCGCTAAGTATAAAGAAGAAAGAAAACTTCGCCTTTTCATCTTTAACTCTGGCATAATTTTTCTAAGGAAGACTTCGTTACGAGGAAAAACTTGAAATATTGATGACCGACGGAATCTTGATATTTTTGAGTGGCTTTGACATATTCTTCCTTTTTCCTCAATGGTTGAATCAAATTAAAAATCACTTTGCCGGCTTAGTTTTCGCACAGCGTAAAAGTATATACGTAGGAGTTTAAATTTACACTTTGTTAATTTAATAACGAAAATGAAAATTATTATTTCTCTCTAATGTGACCGCTAGAGTATATTTTAAAGAAAATTTTAAATCACGAGTTACACCTAGATACAATTATTAAAATGACTTACCGTTATTAAAGTACAATGGTTCCCTAAATACCCCGTGTATTTCATAGGGGAGAACGGCGCGCAGAAAAAAGGCTGCAATCGATCAAAATTTACTTTACATGTATTTCTTATAGGAGTGCTTGGAGTCGAACCAAGGACATCTTTGGTAAAATATATGTAATAGTACGCTGGCCTGTTCTTCTTTCAACTTCCCAAATTTTTCTCGGAATAATAGAACTGCCTATGAAACAGGGAGGACTCTTAATATCGGTTACACCTTCTAAAAATGTACTTTCGCTGAATTTGTACATTAGATCGAGGCTTTCTTTAAATATTCTAACTTCTACACCATTATAATCTCTTTATTATTATCAATCACACATCAAATAATAAATAAGTTCAGAATTTCAATGAAAAAGGTCTTCGACTGATTTCCCATTTTCAGATTCTGAATGTTTACACGTAATACTACGGTTTATCCTTTCCAAATTTTGTTCAAAAGACAAAAAGGTTAAAAGTTAATATAAACGAAACGGATGGGCAAAAATACCCAATATTCTCCCTGAAACGAATTATTGAATGGATTTGAAATAATGAACAATATTCTAGGCACAAAGCACTTCTACCTAGTCATTCCTGTCCGGTTTGATAAGTAACAGGCGGGAAATAGCCTTGGATCTATAATGCAAGGCGTTTTAGCGAATCAAGAAACAAGTGACCAACAAATACCGGAGAGTGATCGATGGGATCTTTGACTGTAAAACCATCAGCCACACTTACTTTTGCACAGCGCAACTTGGACTCATACTTCGGTTAGAACGATCCTTTAGAGATCCGATTCGTATATTTCGTGGTTATTTAAAGAGGACCACAAACGTATTTGCTGAGACAAAAATTGTGTGACCCTTTTATAGATCCACCTTGAATCGGATGGTTGATATGAATCAATTATACAATGATAGAGATTAAGGAAACTAAGGTCATAGGGTGCTGTAATTAAATTTTATGAGGTACAAAACGTTGAAAATGTCGATGTAAATAAATATTTATTAACGAGTCAGCCTCTTTTTTGTAAAAATTTTGTCTCTTTGGTGTAAAAGATACCGGTAATAATTGTAAGTATATTTTGTACATGTAATGCTATGGTTACCATGAGACGGAAATTAGTGAATAGCTGGGCTTAGCAATTTCGTTTAGCACACATCATTCCAAATTAATGTCTAGGACACGGATTAGAGCTTCAGAAAATTTCCTTCTGCCGTTAAAGGCGAATGTAACATTTGACAAAATTTATTACGAAAAGGATGTCAATAAATGCAAAAATGAAATATCGGTAGTACTTGATCACCTTTAAGATAAAATTATTTTTAATTGATAGTTAAGATCAAATAAAGGCAGGCAGATTTCTCTTGCGTCATTTTTAGAAAAGAAAGCATAAAAACGTATGGTATAGAGGCTTCAATGCGGAAAATTAGAAGTTATGAGAAAAATTCGACTAGCGTGGAGCGTGAGTGGGTAAATCAGCCTAAAATGATCCATCATTTGATCAAATCAACGGTTCTTCGTATGCGAGGCATAAGAACCCCAAATGCAAGGTAAACGAGTACAAGGTATGCAAATATTAGTACTGTGAATGTGAAAAGGTATTCCCTTTTTGTAGACTGGAATGGATAGCCTAAATAAGTGCTCTTTCCCTGAATGGAAAAGGAATTCAAGCGCAGAATCGCTTTCCGGTGTTTATCTTATTTATTTTTAATTACACTGTGTTATATTCTAATTAAATAGGACTGCTTTGACTCAGCCCAGATGAACTTTCTAATGTGCTCTCCATCAATTTTCAACCATTCAGTCAGTTTTTAGAATGAATGTCAGGCAGAGTATATTAAGTATACATAAGTGTTTCACCTTAAGGTAGATTCATGTATGTACCTTAATATTCCATATTAAAAGCCATTTCTTTTGATTTCTGGTAACTTACCCCACCCTGTATGTCATCTAACATCTTTGTTCTATCAGTACCCTCATTGCCCCAGTTGCATCCCTCGTTCCTTTTCCCCTCTGAAAACCGAACTGGTCTTTTCCAATTTTTTTCTTTAGTTTTTCCTTTCCTTTTACCTAAACACAGTTATTGTTAGCTCAGCCTTTACTTCTTCTGGCAAAATCCGGTCGCTAATTAGTTCGACGGCTATCACGGACGCCTTTTCCTTACCCATTAATAGATTGACTGGAAATATTCACGCAATTCGTTCTTCAAAATCGTACATTTAAGTTTATAATTCCAATCGTTTGAAGAAAATATTATTACGAGAGCGAGTCTTATTTAACTTAATTCGTAGGCTTCAATGAGATATGCTACCCCTAAAAGATTACAACCAGTTCCACAAACAAACGGGATATTTATAACAATAAAACTTTAATAATAANTTTCCACCAAGCCAGGCAAAAACATTTTGTTTGCCATGACTGGCAAAAAGCATTCTGGTTTAAGAAAGAAGTGATGAATAGGAGAGGAGGAGGAAAGACAAATGCAGGTGGAATAGGATCGGAGAAAAGGCACGAGTGGAATGTACGCATGACGAAGTTAAACCGGTATCTATAAAGAGGACAGAATAAGAATGTGTTAGGTGGCATCTTATGCATCATCTCCAATGTTATGGTATTTGTATCTTTACTTTTTCTTTACAGTTATCCCATTCCACATATGAATGCATCTTTGCTCGGTCGTGAATCTTTCTTGTCTAAAAATCGGATTATATTGTATCATTAATAAGGAGGTGCATTTTGCTCATAGAGGATATTTGCCTTAAAACTCAAGGTCAAACAGAAATAAGAAATTTCGAGATGACAGGGACTCGAAACTAGGCCTCGCAGTTAGTGTACCTGCCTGGGAAGTAAGGCATCGAACCGAACACTTATTAATTAAGTTCTAATTTTCGCTTCCCAATAATCCACATTTAACTTAATTGTAGTTGGAGGTAGGTTTAGATACCAGCAGTTTAGCAGCAACTAAGCAGCTAAGCAATCGTAAGTTTAGAATAAAACTTAGTAACGTATTGTAAATGGAGAAAGCTGGAAATAACAAAGCAAACTATGAGAAGGATATAATATTACAATGTTCGAAGCGAAAATAAAACGATTTCAACCAGTTCGACTTGGACAAAAGGATATCGCTTATTCGCAATATAAGGCATTTGATTGATTTATAGTCACAAGAAGATGATAACATAAATCCATTAGCTTTCTAGGAAGAACAGAACGAGGAATGAAAGCCCCAGCCATCTCCTTGGAGAAAAACTGATATATCGATCCTGGGTATCACGGATTCGATTCTAGGAGGCCCCAAAAAAGGTACATTTTCCGTTTAGATACACTGCGCGGATTTTCAAAAATTCTTTTAGGGAATTTACCGTTAAGATAGAAGGTTGAAATTCTCGAAATTGGTAGATATTTTAATAATTAAATATTTTTCCATTTAAAATGTATAGGAAACTCGAAACATATTTTGAGGTCCTTTCCGATACGTTTTCGCCATGAAACCTGCGGGATAGTTACTGGAGGAGCTTCTAAAACGTAATGTTAAGGGACAACTACTAGAAATATTTTTCGTTCGGAGCCATGATATACCATGATACCATGATAAGAACCAACGGCTTTGTCGCTTTGTGCAAGAAAGACGAGTGTTTTCCAAACTTCATGTCTTACCACTGCATCATTCATCAAGAAGCGTTGCGCGCAAAGATACTCCCATTTGGACACGTCATGGATGTTGTCACGTCGATTATTAATTTTATTCGTGCGGCTCCTTTGCAACACCGACTTTTCAAAGCACTGCTGGAAGACTCCAAAGATATAACAGTCGATCTCACCTTGCATGCAGAAGTCCAATGGCTCAGCAGAGGTAAAATTCTATCCAAGTTTTTATCTCTAATTGAGCAGATAAATGAGTTTATGCAGTCTAGCTAGATAATATGGATTATACAAAATCTTTCTCTATATTAAACAAGTGTTTCATAAATAAATGTAGAGGATGGAAGTATTTCATTCGTTTTCGATGAAGATATGAACTTCTCATCAACTTATTTTAAGCAGTATAAGGTACATATATGAAAAATCTATCATAAAGTCCTTAGAAATGTGCATCATTCTAAATATCACAGCTGACATATTCAGTGGTAATTAATACTAAATATCCCCGTGAATGTGCGCCTAATTTCCGACATAGCTATGAAATCCACAATGTAACGCGACTCGAATAAGAAACCTTCATTCACAAATATTCAATCATTACCTACATCGCAGGCTAAGGAAAGAATTCCAAAATCCTTTCTTCTCCGCAAACAGAAGTTTCCGTAACCGAACTTTATTTAAGATTTAAAGAAAGTCTTCCCGATTAAATCGTTCCCTGGCGCCATGAAATTGATTAAATAAATCTTCGCTATCTAATGATTACTTTCTTTCGTTTAAAAGTTTTAAGTCTCATTACATCAAGAGCGTAACGCCTACTTTTTTCATAGCTTGTAATTACTCTTTTAGTATTCACAGCAGTTTTTAGTCCAAATGGGAAAGGAAACTCGAATATTAAAGCACAACGACTAAATGAATGGCTTTAACTTCAATCCATTGAAACGCATCATCTCATAAATTACTCTCACCCACGAGAAAGCAGGCATATTTAAGTCTAATTACGACAGTTCTCTCCTTCCCTGACATCGAATGTGGAGATCTGAGCGACAAATTAGCGCCGGAAAACGGAATTTCTAGAAAGAGCGAGATTTGTCAAGGAGAGCTTTAAAAGAAAGATAAATCTGAAAGCGGGAAAATCCCTCAGACGCGGCATTTTCAATGCGTCGACCGCGTGAAAAAAAAGAGGCCGACTCATCTAAATATGCCATTTAAAAACTCACAAATTAACGCGGATTGCCTACATTCAGACAGGTGTAGCAATTTAACCGCTCATTTTTCGTGACGAATTCTGAAAAAGGGGGTACCGTGGGGGTCGGTTCTAGGTCCTAAAAATTACATCAAAAAACATTCGTGTCCAAAAGTTTTATCCCCTATCGCACAGTAAAAAAATCCAGCCTGAACACGGCTTTTTATTCCCCCACCAGAGTAAGCACGCATGCCATTGCGGGAGCAAAGACAGACGGATTCCTTTCGGTGTTGCCTTCCGGAAGGATCCGGTGAATGGGGAAAAAGGAGGAGCCGAGATGGTGCGGGATTCACGCCTGAGGTGACACGAGAGAGATGGACAGAGAAAGGAGCACGAATTGGATGCGAGAATTGGAGGAGATGGAACTAGCCAACCATGATGTCACCAAACACGGTGAAGCTTTTCAGAGGAGAAATTGTGAATTAGTAATGACATGCTCACCGTAAAACATATATTTAAGCTATTAATCCCATTATCAAGGAAGTGTATAGAAATGGTATTCCAGAAATAAAATGAAAGGAATTTGCTTTCGTATTTATACACACACACACATATACATACATACATATATATATACACACACACACATATATATCATCATCATCATCATCATCATCAGCCATTTTCAATCCGACGTCGGATGTAGGCCTCTCCAAGCGCTTTCCAATTCTCTCTATTCTGAGCTTCTCGTTGCCATGTTACCCCTAAATACTGAATGATGTCTCTGTTCCATCGGTCCCTTGGTCTTCTTCTTGGTCTCTTCACGTCTCTTGGTATCCAGTTCAGAACTGCTGATGTCCATCGGTTGTCGTTTCTCCTTGCAACATGGCCTGCCCACATCCATTTCAGTGATCTTACCTTATCTATGATGTCTGTCACTCCTGTTATCTTCCTAA
>KZ308538.1:744247-760894 GCA_000376725.2 Ladona fulva
TATATATATATATAACCTATATCTTTACATATTTATCAACCATATCTTGATAAAAGGAACATATTTCATTTGTCTGTTGACACAGGTTACTCAAGTGTTGTTCATAGTGGTGACAATAAGAGAGTTAACGAGATATGATATATACTGCATATTATTTCCACTTATGGCATTCTGGCTCAGTGAGGAAAGTAAGGACAAACTGCCTCGCTCATATCTCCTAATAAACCTCATTCCCTCCCCAAGCCTCCGGTAGCAAATTTGAGGAAAATCAGTTAGTTTCGTACAAGTATGGAAAACACGTTAAACACTAATTAGAAAAAGAAAATTTCCCTCAAATTGATATGGAAATAGATGGCCTAAGTTTGTAAAAGGCCTCAGCAGAGAAGAAAAGAAACTTCGTTAAATTTCAATATGCGATCTGTTTCATTATGAATATAATAATAAATATGCACTGTTAAATAATTTAAATTAAGTTCCGTTAGTTTACTCCTTAATATTTTACTTGATAAGAAATGAATTCGAATATTACAGGAAAACCAAACAAACTATTGTAAACGTTTCATTCAGGTTGCCGAAAGTAGATTAGAAGTTGCAATTTGCTGATAAATTACACAGATCCGACTGTGGTAGTGGAGAGGAGCGCTCCTACCAGAAGAGCCTGGGTTCGAATCTCTACTACTCGGATTTTTTCGGAAAAGAAATCGTCGTGTGTGCTCGTCGACGCCTCTGCTGTAATGAATGTAAGTTCGTAAGGACCCCATTGACACCATAAGACACCAGGAGAATATATAAATAGAAATCTTCTTTAGGCAGGTTAAAAGTCGAAGTTAAAGTGTGATAATTTATTGAACTAAATGCAAGATTGAAAGGAGTAGTGAAAAGAAAGATTTATAAAGATGTCCACAATCGATACCTTATACGTCAAATTTACGTATTTCATATTTTATTCTCATTCTTCACGTTGAACTTCAACGGATTCCTTTACTAGTATATATTTAATCATGCATCGGCATATCAAATTAAACTTACACATATATGTGAAAGAAAAAATACGACGCTATGTTATGTGGGGAGCGACCATCTCCATTAACACATACGGCGTAAAAGGAAGGGAGATATTAGGCAAAGCACGGAGACACTCCGTCTAAAAGGGAATGGTTAAACCGGCTTAGTGAATTATTTAGCGTGAAATTAGGGTAAAGCGGCTATGCTCGCGTGAACAACTCACGTAGTTGGTGGCGCGTGATCGACTGAGTTTGGCGCAGAGAAATGGCTGATTTGAAAGATTTCGGGAAGCAGAGGGATTTAAAGGGATTTAAAGAATCGCCCCGAAATAAGTTATAACATTGGAGAGGATTCCTTGAAATTGAATACTATAAAGTGAAAAAAATTACTAATTTGCGATCACCTAGTCGCATGCTGCCGCTTTCGCAAGCCTACTTTCAAACCACTAATTTATAATGCCTTTGATGTCGATTTTGAGAGGAAGCTCATAAATATCTCAAAATTTCGTTACTAAATAGGTAATTAATGTATGCATATTATTTCAGATACATTGGAAAATCTATCTTCATTACCTTAAGTACCAAAATCGAAGATAACGAGCTATCGTTATACGACTCATACGATTCTCTTCCTATCATAATTGTGTAATTCATTTCTTCTTCTTCCGGTTTTCAATCCCTCAGGATTGGTTGGCGACAGTCTTCCACATTTCTCTGTCCTCCGCTATCCTCTTCAAATCCAAATAGTTTTTACATTTCATGTCCTCCATTATCTGTTTCATATACTCTAAACTTGGTCTTCCTCTTTACTTTTTGCCTTCCACCATTCCTTCAATTATGGTCTTCACCAATCCCTCATGCCGCAGTAGATGTCAAATCCACTTATCCCTCCTTCTTTCCAGGGTGTTCCATAGAGACCGAACTTCAACTACTTTTCTCAGAACCTCCTGATTTGTTAGTCGTTCTGTCCAACTGATCTTTAACATTCTTCTGTAAAAGCCTCCAGTCGTTTCTTTTCAAGTATTCCTATAGTCCATGTTTCACTACCATACAACAGTACACTCCAAACATAGGTCTTAATTAACTTTTTTCTCAATGCTAAATTGATGGATTTAGAAGTGAATAGGCCCTTTTTGTTGTTAAAATCAATCTTTGCTTTTTTTATCCTACTCAATATATCTCTTCTGCTTCTTCCATCATGAGTTATTTTGCTTCCTAGGTAGCAAAACTCGTTCCCTTTTTCTAATAACTCTCCATCCAGTCTAATTCTGGCATCAATATCTCCTTCTCTGCTGCTGATAACAACTTTCGTTTTCTTTCGATTCAATCTAAGATTGTATTGACTGTTTAGAATGTGATTCATTTCCGAAAGATTATGTGTTAGCTCTTCCTCGCTTTCTGCGAAAACCACTATATCATCAGCAAATCTAAGCATTGGAATCCTTTTTCCCTGCACTACCGGTCCACCCTCTATTCATTCTAGAAGTTCATCGATTACTTTCTGCACATATAGATTGAAGAGCTTCGGTGAAAGTGAGTACCCTTGTCTGACTCCTTTCTCTATTTTTACTACCTCTTCGTAAATTCCAACCCTTATGATACCCTTCTCATTCCTGTATAGATTGTATATCGCCCTTCTTTCTTTAAACTGTATACCAATATCTTTCAGCACTTCAAATAACTTAATCCATGCTACTTTATCGAAGGATTTCTCTATGTCCACAAAAGCCATATATGTTGTCTTGTCCTTCCTGATTCCTTTTTCCACCAATAGTCTTAAAGCCAGAATGGCTTCACGTGTACCTTTACCTCTTCTAAATCTAAATTGGTCATCTGAGAGTGCTTCTTCAATCGTACACTCAATTCTCTGTGGCAAAATGGAAGTTAGAATTTTAGAAGCATGAGACACTAGACAAATTGTTCGATATTGTTCGCACTTGGAAGCAGCCGCTTTCTTTGGAATGGGGAGTATGACACATTTAGTGAAGTCATCAGGTATCTTTCCAGTCTCATATGTCTGGCAGACCAGTTTGTAGCTGGTCTCAAAAAGACCTTCTCCGGTTGTTTTGATCAGTTCTACCTGGATATCATCGATTCCTGGTGCCTTCCTATCCTTGAGTTTCCGTACTGCCAGATGAAACTCATCCTTCATGATGGAATCACCTCTCTCCTCGACATTGACTGATTCTTCTTCTTCAATCTCATACTCTCTTAGACCTTTCCCACTTTATAATGTCTCAACATGTACTTTCCACTCTTTCGCTACGGCCTCCTTGTCGTAAAAGTATTCCCCTACGCTATTCTTCAAACCACTGCCCCTCACCTTCCTTTTACCAAAGAAGGATTATATACACGTGTAGGCTGCTTCCATCTTTCCCTCCTCCATTAGTTTCTTCACTTCTTCACATTTTTCTTCCAGAAATATTTCCTTTGCTTTCTTACAATCTCTATTTATCTCATCTCTAAGTTTTTTTGTACTTTAGTGCTTGGTTGAACCCTTCAACTTCCTTCTTCTGTTTATTTTCTCTATTATTTCCGGTGTTATCCATTCTTTTCTATTCTCTGTAATTTTCCTTCCGACTACATCCTCTGCTATCGATAAAAGTTTCTCTTTCACCATATTCCACTTCGAGTTGACATCATCCTTTCCTTAAAAATTTAGAGAACAATTTGTTCTTTCTCTATATTCTGCCAAAACATCTTTATTCTTAAGTCTGTCAAGTTGCCATTTCCTTGCTTCCTTTCTCTTTAATTTCTTGAGTTTCAAATTACATTTCGCCATCACTAGGTTATGATCACTATCTATATCTGGACTAGTAATAGCTGCGACTATCCTTTACCTGGTTCTTACCTCTGTTTGAGTAGTATGAAAACTATTTGTAATCTCCTTAATTCACCAGGAGCCTTCCAGGTGTAGCGCCTGCGAGGATGATGCTTAAACAAGGAGTTGGTCACAACGAGACTGTGCGCCGAGCAGAACTCGACAAGCCTATTTCTTCTCTCATTCCTTTTGCCAAGCCCAAATCCCCCTAAAATTCCATCTTCTGATTTCTCCCCCACCACCGCATTCCAGTCTCCCATTATCAGCAAATTTTCCTCTCCCTAGACCCCACGCATAAGTTCCTCCAAGCCTTCGTAGATTGCCTCCACCTCTTCATCTGTTTGATTTGATGTCGGCATGTACACCTGTATGATAACAGTGTTCTTTGGTTTTGTTTCTATCTTCACTAGTAAAATCCTCTCACTGTATTGCACATATCCCGTTACTCTGCGTCCCATCTTCTCATTCGGCATTATTCCTACTCCTCCAATTCCTGGTCTATCTTCACACGTTCCGCTGTGAATGAATCCTAAATCTCCACTCCACAAATCTCCTGGTTGAGGCCATCTCACTTCAGAAACTCCTAGCACGTCCAGTTTCTTCCATTTCCATTTCTAAATTCTCAAATTTACCACACTGAAGAAGAGTTCTAATATTCCAACTTCCTATTCTCAGTTCATCACCTTTCCGTAGTTTGTTAAAAATACGGTCTTTAGTGGCCCCCTCCCGGGATCGGAAAGGGGGGCCTTTTTACCTCCGGATGAAATTACTGAAGCCCGCATTTTCTCAAATCATACTGTCGTTACTTGGGATATCTTTTCGGATCTTTACAGCAGTGGTTTCCCATTGCCTTCTGCCATCTATGCCGTTGACCATCGCCAAATGGTTCTTCCGCCTTCGGGACCGATTTCTCAATCCAAGGACAAGAGAGTGCCTTGCTCCATTCATAGATGTAGAGTTGAATACTTATCCCGGTATTCCTTCGGTCCCTCCCTACGTTAACAGCAAAAAGTTGCCCATCCTCTACCACTTGGAGCTGTAGGTGAGGATTTTCTTATCATCGGGTTTAGGACCTTTACGGCCTTTCCTAAACCCTCCAATACTTTAGAGAATTCATTTCAAATTATGAAAAATTACTTCAGATAAGGGTTTCTACATCTAATATTGCAAGTAGTAGTAGTAGTAGTAGTAGTATTGTTAAAAGTTCTTCGACGTCTTAGGTCATTTTGCACGTAGGCCCCACCAGGGATCGAACCTGGGATTGCTTCCATCGAAGTCGAACGCGTTGCCCACTTGGCTATCTGAGATATCATTGCAAATCCAGATACCCGCATACTTCCCCTCTTCTATTCTTTGTTATCTATTATGAAAATGGCCCTCCATAATCCGCACCTACACAGAAAAAGGGCCTCTGCGGCACAACCCTAGGGGAAGGCAGAGCTGACATAATTGGTCTGACGAATAACCTATCGACCAAATGTCTCAGCGACGAAAAGTCTAGCGACGGGTAGTCCCATCGACCGGCTGTCCTTCGACCAACTGCCCCTGAACCCATAATTGGTTGCAACGTCATACCCCGATAGCGCGAGCATACAAAACATTTCAGGATTTCCGACCGAAGGACCGATCTGGCCGATAATATCCACAATTGTCTGGAAACCAATGTCTCCACAGCGAAGGACCACCGTTGAGGTAAGATCACCAAGTGATACTGTCGTGCGATCAAACGTGAAAGATGACAATCCTTGGAGAGCAAAATAGGATGTTTAGTAGATAAGGGCAAAGAAGAATAGGAAAGTCTACCACCCACCCTAAGTATTCCACGAGATTCCAAAAATGGATGAAGCCATTCCAAACTGGACCGAAAGTGCTGCTTACTTTTCTCGATTGATTCAATTAAATTCTGAAAATGGTACTGATGATCCAATTTCACCCGGTTGATCAAAGTTCGAAACCATTCTGAACCTGAGATAACAAAATTACTCGGACGTGGTTCCCCTTTAACTAATGCTATGAGCCTCAGAACGTGTGCAAATGATCGAACCAATTTTACATAAGACCTATTCATCCAGGTCAAAAAATTCTCTTGCTGGACAAAATCCACAATAGAATTGATTGGTTTCTAGTAATGAGGATAAATTTAGATTCCACCCATTTTCCACTGATTGTGCTTCACGAGGTATTTTTTCTCGTCAATTACCAGACGCCACCTTATTTTGGAAAGGGGTTTACTTTCTACGTAAGGCCCCCTCCAAAATAAGGTGACGTTTTGCGGGACTTCCGTAATGCCATATGAAACGCGGAAAATAATAGTTGACCATATAATCTCTATACACAGAGTCCCATCATATCCCAAGAAATTAAAGGGTGGATCGTTCTGTTGTGGTAGCTTAGAAGACAGAGCACTCCCCCGGAAAGTTGGGGACCCTGGTTCGATTCCCGGCTTCAGCAGACTTTTACTCCTTCAATTTCTTCATCATAGAAACTCTATTGCCACAAAAAATTTTAACTTCTAAAAAGGCGTATTAAACCAAGACAACACTCCATTAGTCTGTCCAGGCACAAATTCGAGGAATGTGAATTTTGTCTTTAAGAACATTCAGAATGCGATTTAAGGACTTAGCGAGTTAAAGGGCTGCTAACCGTTCCAGCTTGGTGATAGTAATTGTTTTAATAAGAGCCACCCTCGTCTTCGTTGCCAAGAAATCGGTGCATATCTCACCACTAGCAGACAAGATCCGCACATAACCCTTTCACCTCAAGATATTTTGGACATCTCCCTAGATAATGAGTAGACTCACACGAAGGACAATGTTGAGGAACTCGATTGCCTTTGTACTTTTCCGGGTGGGTATTGCTAACAGAAAACAGCATAACAGCCCTTGCCATGTGCGTAGATTTACGAGAAATTGAGGCCTTCATATTAGGGCCAAACAAGGTTTGTAAAACCTTGATCCTTTTTTTAACGAAACTCAAAAGTTGAGTAACAAAAGGATGCGGCTCATCGTTCAAGGTCTCTTCAAAGAGGGCAAGAGTCTCTTCGTCAACAACTTGAGCAGCTAATCTGAGCAAAATAAATTCCCCCAAATCAGGAATATTTAAAGTACTCATGGCAGTGTGAATTTCAGAAAACGTATTCACAAACGACTGCATAGCAGACAATGACCCCGAAGAAGAAACGGGAAATTCTAGAATTTTATCTAAATAGTCGAATTCCAGAATTCGAGGATTGTCATAGTACTCACACAACTCCTTCCAAGCAGTTACGTTTCGCCAAATGGGACAAAAGCGATAAGTGCTAAAGCCTTTCCTTGTAGAGTCGCCTTTAAATAGGTGAATTTTTCCACGGAGGCAATATCCGTTCTATCGTACTCCTCAGATTTTAATAAATCGCGAAATCCTACCCAGTCAAAAAATACCCCTGAAAATCGAGGCAACTTGATAGTAGGAAGACGAGACTTTGTACCTAGTGTAGGTCCATTATCCACACGAGCAAACTCATTCGTGGTGGAGGGATTCAATGCTCGACGTGAAATAGAAAGAAAAAATTAATACATTTCTTCTACCTCCTCGCCAATCTGAGTATCAACCGAGAAGACATCGACTTGACTGCAATTATGGCAATACCCAAAGATTTTCATCTGAGCATCACAAAAATCTGAATAAACGGCCTCTAATCGAGAACAGCGTACAAGAAACATTTCCAACTTGAAATTGCCAAATATTTCGGATCCGGAACAATCGATTTCTTCAGCCATTGAAAACGCTGTACAAATAGTGCCTCGTAACTGATCACATTAGAAACGCAGTAACTTTATGCGTGAATCAAATTGTTCCCGTGTAATCGCTCCGTTCCCTTCACCGTCAGACATGGCTGAATTAAATTGTCAAAAGAGATTCACCAAAAGGAAATAAGACTTTCTCGAAGCGTCCCGGGTTTCGGCACCGAAAAATATTAGCGCGCGTGGCCTCGTAGGCCGTTACACGCGACAAACGCAAAACAAAATAATGAATTCTACGAAAGGGAGAAAGTATTAATAGAGGGAAGGAGCAAGAACAAGGAAAGGATGAAAGATATGGGAGGCGCTTACCAGGTTGAGGATCGCACTCTCACGGTAGCAACCCGAATAATACTCGATAGTCCTCTTGTCGTGGTCTTGACATCGACCTTCATTATTCCGACCAAGCTATTGCCGGTATCCCTTCTCGTACCTCACAGAGTGCATTGCGCCACGGTAAGGAGAGGTCGAGGAGGGAGATTTGAATCATAAAAAAGCACATCGGCACGAACACAAATACCACCAGCAATATATGATTAGAGGTGAGTGGTCAGAACATATAAACATCAGCTTTTGGATCGCAAAGACTTCAGGTGGACCAGGGCCTTTCGTGAAAACACCACTGAGAATGACAGAGTGGGATTACTGCAACATACTACAAGATGACTTGCTGCCATACGCAAACGAAATCGTCCAAGAATGGGAGTATTTTTTGCCCAGTGTATACAGCACGCATTCTAAGGATTTTTTCCATGAACACCCGAACACATAAGTTATTCCCTGGCCTCCACTTTTCAATGAAATAAAAAAATTATGGAGTATTATTATAGAAGAATGGTCGGTAGATATCAAGCGCGCTATTGCATCTCTGGAGCAGCGCGCCATACTCGCAGATATCTCGACCTCACTTGCACGGCGCACAGTGGGCTAGAATCGAAAAAAGCTGGCCAAAAATACGAAAACGCTTTTTTTGAGTACGGACTATGAAATTTCGCACGACCAATCTCGAATAAATTCTACATTGGACTATGGAGATAATTTATGTTGGATCCTACGCATTAAAATTATACAGGGGGTCAAACTTGACTAAATTTTGCGAAAAATTGCAGACTTCGATTTTTCGCGAAAATCTTCAACTTCAAACCGCTGGTGAACCCAAACGAAAATAATCATCGGATAAAAAATAATTCTATGTTATAAACATGTTTTTTATCCTTCATAAGACGTAGCATTTATGATCACCCTTGAATATTTACATACATTACGTAGCAAAATGGCGGATCCTTATTTTAGAGCAAATTTTTACCTAAAGCGTGGAAAATAGTAGAAAGTGACATCGAGTGTCACGGGATAACTTATACCACGATGTTCTTTGAAGCTTCCTGAAGAGGAATCTGAAATAAAACCTTGCACATACTTGCGCCATCGATAAATAAACCAACTTTTCGAAAACGCTGCAAGGGCTTAATCCGCGCGGCGGAGCAACGTCCTCCGTGAGGCTCACTTCTTTTATGAGTAACTACGGACCAACATAATTTTAAATGTTTTTTCGTAGCTTTTGAGTACTATTATACTCCGTGAATATCTTAGATAAGTTTATTTAGTAGAAAAACACGATTTCATGGAGGGTGCTAACAGAAAAAAAATTAGAACTAAGGCATTTTTTAAAACATAACCACATGCTTTTACATTCTACCTTCTCCATTAAATACTTTTCTAGTCATTCATAGTCCAATGTAGAATTTATTCGAGATTGGTCGTGCGAAGTTTCATAGTCCGTACTCAAAAAAAGCGTTTTCGTATTTTTGGCCAGCTTTTTTCGATTCTAGCTCACTGTGCGGCGTCCCGGATTATTCAAAAACTGCGAATTCCCCAGGAGGGTGACTATAGAGTGCAATAGAGATTGGAGATATCAAACATTATTAAATTACTTAAATATTCGCGTTTTCTCATTCATTTTGATATTCATAAGGAATGATAGATCCCCTATTCTTACGTTTTTGCATTCGTGTCCGTAGAGGATATACTAACGGGGAGGGAGATTTGCCGTTCACAACGCTGAATTCTTAAACAAATCCAGTATAGTCCCTACAAAACATTTATGCAGTTAGTATTTTTTGGATTTAAAAAATTCGATGGAGGTTAATTTTAATGATGGAGCGTATGATTATTATGCAATTAATATAACGAAAAGAAATCTTCCTCGAAATTTTCCGGTACAGGTAACGATTGAAATAGAGTAAGAAATGACAAAAGAAATATAAGAGTACGTATACGAAATCTCGTAGTTAAGATTCCTTCCAAGGATTTTGATATGAACGATTGCCTTTCAGCATCATAAATTTGTTAATGCATATTTCTAAGAAAGTCGAGATGAGAAAGGGCGATGCGGGTAATGAAACCCCAACTTCTTCCAATCAGCTCCATGATACAAACATTTATTACAGAAAAACGGGTAAGGGTGATTTTGCTTAAGATGGTGCACACCCAGGAAAAATCCCAAGGAAGAATGGACTTCAAAAAAGGCTGACGGGACCAGGAATAGAACCCGGGTAAAGTTTACAACCTGAAGGGGGTTTCCTTTCTATCACTTTGTGTGGCCGGTGCTTCTATGAAGCCGTGACTGCGAACGATGCCACCATGTTGACGAAATCGCAATGTCCTTGCCGACAGTCTCCCGAATGACTTGGAGAAATGTTCTGCCGGGATAGCTTAACTGACAGAGCACCCGACCGGCAATTGGGAGACCTGGGTCCGATTCCCGGTCCCGTCAGACTTTCTTCGAGTCCATTCTTCCTTGGGAACATTTATTACGTTATGCATTGTTTAATCGTAATCTGTACAACGGTACGAGTGGTTTGATACCAATTACCCTGCCTATTCACACTCATGTGTAACATATTCTTCCCTCCCCCACTCCCTCCGCCTGACAAATAACCATTTCCATTTGAGTAACCTTAACGTAAGTAACTGCCAGGAGATTAATAGCAAACGTCAGAATCTTGAAATTGTCTACCCTCTGTCTCTTCTCCCAATGACTTCGATATGAACGATATCCTTTTAGAAACATAAATTTGTTATTGTAATTTTCTATGGTTATTTGCAGTCTCTCTTTCTAATTACCCTTCACATTAATCATCTATTTCGATTTCCCCTCTTCGATATTTATCTCTGAAACAATACTCATTTATCTCGGGATGCGTATTCCCTGCGTATCAAAGACTTCAATTTATACATAAACAATACTTTTGTCATATTTTTACGCCTGGATAACTGCTTTCCTCCCCTATTGCATGCTCTGATTCCAGTAAGGCATACTTATAATTATTGATTAACAAAAGGTTAAATACTACCAAAATTATTGCAGGTTATCCAACAATAACAATTATGAATAATCTTAGCCTTGCTCAACAACCAATGTATCGCGTGTCGTTACTAAACCATCGTAGTATCCAGTCGCCGCGGACCAAATCACCTCGGACCAAATTTCCGGCTGTGCTACTAAACAAATATTACTTTCTCGTCTTGAATTATCCCTAATTCTTTACTCTAAATGTTTGCCAATCTTTAATTTCACATCATAATCTTTCTTACATCAGTCGTGTCTATCACAAAGAAAACAACAAATAATGTTGCTGTAACAATAGTAATGGTTGGCTACGCTTCGATCCTGACTGTGACGACCTGAATGACGGCTGACAATCCGCCAATAACTGATTTGTACAGATTTGTATAAGCTAGAACAGGAATGGCAAACCTTTAGTCGGATATACGTTCTCGTGATAATGGTGGGTTTAAGGTGCCATTATAGACAAAATTGGTGAAATCCACACTTTGGAATATATTTTAATGAATATTTGGCAAGGTCCGAGCGGTTGTCCATGGCGCATGCCTTTGGGCGTTTGTCGAATGCTAGGTGATAGGTACAGTCACTTGCAAAATGGAGTTTTAGTGACTCTTGAGTGGTAGGGGTATATGTATTGGAACTTTACCCGAGTGAGGGGAAAGAAGGAATCGCTCTGGAATTTCAAGAGGCGGAATTGAATAGAGACAGCATGATAAATGTAGATTGCGCATATTTTTCAAATAAGTGTCTTTAAATAAGTGCAAAAGCTTAAGCGTTCAATTCGATGTCATACCAAAATGTATTATCATAATGAATCTGTGTAACTGCAGTGGGCCACATAAACGTGCTCACACGCACTTCTCCCTCCTCTGAATCCACCCCACTCTCAGTCATGGTTCATAGCATTCTTTGTAAAATTCCTATCTGCACACTCCAATAAAGAAAGAAAATCGTCATCTGAAGGCAACTCTTTATGCAATCCATTAACTCTGCTTTTTGCATGTCTCCCTTGGAATTGCAATCAATTCCCATTCCATTTATCGGCATTTACCGATTGTTTGCTTGACAAAGGTTCGTAGTCAACAATAAACTTTACTTATTCTGTCAAATCTCTAAAACGAGAGACCATTGATGACGGAGTATATATAGTAAAAAAACCCACTAGAACCATCAAAAGTCGGTTGATTCAGCCCAATACATATTTCGCTCTCAAGGTGAGCATCTTCAGGGGTATGGAGTGAATGAAGATGATAGCCAAAGCCAGAAACGGACTGGAAGAAACAATTAACAGAATCAGCAATACTATAGAATGTTTTATTGAAATGTAAATCAGTGTTCATAAGGTGATCTCTATTTTCATAAATATAAAGATTTTCTGGAGCATTAAGACTTGTATTGGAGTTATGTATAAAATCATTAATTAATCATTGGGAAAATTATGAACATGATCATGCTTGTTTGACAACACTGGAAAGCAAAAATCTGCCAAGTTTGAAATGTGCCAGGTGCTCTTTGTATCTAATTACTGCTCTACATCTACTATGCCCAATATACTTCAAACCACATTCTGGATATTGAACTTCATATATACCAGACTAGTTTGAAATGTCATCTGCATCTTTAGTGGAGTGTTATAATATCGTAACGAACATCAATATTTTTCTGCTTGAAAATACTTTCCAAACCAATAGTTAAGGTTGGAAAATATGGAAGTTTGATATATTTGGTGGAAGAGATGTCACAGATTGGAGTGAGGGTGGAAGAATTTTGAATTAAGCATTTTAACTTATGCTTCTTGACTAATAAGTATACTACAGCCACAAAAAAACCAGAATTGAAGAAGTATCCTTAATAAAAACAAGTTCTCTGTAATTAACAAGACTATGTACCAGGTGGTGAAGAGCCACATGCTTATGGGAAAAAGGATGGAAAAACAATTCCAAATTGTTGGAAGACGTTGGTTTCAAACTCTAAACTATTGTCATTTCTGATCACCAACACATCTAAAAAGGGTAATGATTTCCGTTGTTCCACTTCATATTAGTGGAACAAACCATTTAGTTTACCCACAAAAGAATCAAAGTCACCACAATCATAATCAAAACATCATCCACCTATCTATACCAAGTTTTAGGAAAATAATGAAAAGATAAAATGCATGATGATGAAATGATGCCAACAGTGTGAAAGAATAATGTGGAATCACCAAAACAGAACTCCAGACTGCAAATAGAGGAACAGAACCTCTTAAATAGTATTGAGGACAGAACCTCAAAGATGTAGCCTTATACGTACTTCGGATGCTATGCATCCATCCTCAGAGACGACTCCTAAGTCATCTGAAAAGACTCACACTGTTGGCATCATTTTTACTTTTGACACTGTAGACTCACTCATGAATTTTATCTATAAAATGCATTGTTTCTCAAAATGCTGCATAAAAATATTGGCAAAAAGAGGAGACAAAGGGTTGCCCATTGCAGTGTCAAAGTTGATAAAACTGATTATTGAACTGGAAACAAGATTATGGAAAATAAAAATTCTCTCACTATTTTGTCAGAGAGATTAAAATTATATAAATGCTGTTTAAGAACTAAAAAGAGTATCTTTCATGGGAACATTGGGAAAAAGACAGCATACATCAAAGGAAATCAAAATTTCCAAATATTGTTTAAA
This sequence comes from Ladona fulva, assembly GCA_000376725.2. Classification (NCBI taxonomy): domain Eukaryota; kingdom Metazoa; phylum Arthropoda; class Insecta; order Odonata; family Libellulidae; genus Ladona; species Ladona fulva. The sequence goes on from KZ308538.1 coordinate 757,874, forward strand.
TTAGAAAACTTATTTATAAAATCCAAGGAACTGATATCAGAGTGTAAATGAAAAAATGGCACTCTTGAATTGGCAGTTCAACTACTTAGCTATGAAATAAGTTGGAGAATTTAAGGCGGAAGTAATAGGACTCATGGATTGATCATTTTTATGAATTCTAGGTAATAAAGTTTAGGAACAGAAAAGATCTAGTGTTTTTCCAGTGTATATACTGCAGAAATATTTCACAGGTTTCCAACCGGGTTAATTGAACAGATACGTCGAATATTTCCATTTAATTAGCCCAGTTGGAAACCTGTGAAATATTCCTGCAATGTTTTGCTCACAATGATTGATAGTGGATTAATATTCTCTTAAACTGATGCCAATTTTCCCAAACTGAAACTGTAAACATGCATAATTTAGGCATAAATAGTCAAAATATTTGCTGAAACTTCCAAAAGGTTATTAAAATACTCTTCAGATGCTTCCACAGAGAGAGAAGACTTGAGCATTCAACAGATGACGTTCACTCAGCAAATGTCTTCACAACTGAAAGTTTGAATTGAATTCTTCCATGATTTAACACTACCATTTTTATTTAAAATTAAGTAATTCTAAGTTCAAGGCACCACTAGACTATTATTCTAAGAATGCTCCTGATAAAATATCTATACCAGTATAGATTTTCACCAAATCAGACACATTATATGAACACTTGCCTTTCAATTCAAAAAGAAATTTGTTGACATATGATAAGAACCCATAATCAGGTATGTTACATAAACTGCCGATAGAATGCCCACAAATCCCCTCCCACATGATATAATTTCATTAAATGCATACTTTTATTTCCAAAAAGTTTCTGTGAACATTGTACAGCACATCCTACATCTACTTTCATAAAAAAACTCACAAAAAGCACATGAAAATAGAACCATAAATACCGTGGTAGTAGGTTACATGTGCTGAAGAAATTGTGTTTGATTCATGCCTTTTACCTCAAAATTCCACTCATTCACAATTTTTTCATTTTATCTCAAAGATTAGCCAGCAATACCTCAAGACTGCAACCGTAATTTTTTTAGTAATCTTCAATTCTTCAAATTTCCTAGTCCTTGGAATGCATTCTTGTTCATTCACCACATTCAAATCAAAAAACTCTTTCAGAATTGTCTCTCTCAATCTGATGAATGTTAACTCATTTCGCAACTTTCAGGATCCTTTTCCAGTGGCTCTGTCCATGGTTCAACCATCCATCTTGACGAGTTAAGAAGAATTAAAAAACAAAATCAAGCGAGTAAGATTCTGACCCTCCAGAGGCTACTTCAAAAAATAACGTTGCTTGTGTTGAAAATGTTTTCCCAACTCTTGTCTCTCTTGAATCCTCCTTCCCTTAATACTGATACATACAACAACTACTACAAAGGTGATCTGAAATTTTTATACACACTTCGATGAAATATCTGTATCACAAAGAGTCAGATGGACGAATGTGAATTAATAAAACAATATAGATTGACAAGTTCTGTTGTTTTTTTCTTTTTAAAGCAAATGTGCAGCAGAGTCCATTCATTTTTTCATTGTTTAAATGTACACAAAAAACATTTAAGTTTTGAAAAGGACATGATTCTGTTCAACATTCAAACATGACTGTTTCTTATTTATAGGAGAGACCAATGAATGGGAAAATATATTTACAATGCTTTCTGTAAGCTACACTCTTTTTTGCCAATAAATACTAGAAAAGGGGGGGAACAATTGCACACATATCTCGGGCAGTGCAGCAGTTTTAAAAGAACAAAGACTTTTTCAAACACAAGAGTTAAAAACTTTTGGAAACACGATAATTTCTCACATATTATTTTTCTTAAATCGACACAGTAGTAACAAAGTTCACAAATATTTCAAAGGGAGAAAAATTGATGACACTTTTTCCATATGAACATAATTTACATATATTTTTAAAGGACCATCGAGGATTAATTTCTCCTGATTGCTCTCTTCATGCAAGAGTCCAATGGCTCCCATTTTTTCATAAATTACAACTAAAAATGATCTAAGGCCAACTGACTGACCCGAAACAGACCTTTCATTTAAAAAGGATTATTTTTCCTCCTGCTTCAGGAGCACAAAACTTTTGTACATGCAAATCTAAGGTCCAGAAACTTTCTTTTTACCTTTCTCTTTCAAAAAGTCAGCAAAAATAAATAAGCTTCTGATCAGTTCAGCACTTGACTGCCTCACAGTTAGCACTCACACTCTCAGACACACAATTCGGCCATTATCAATTCTGTGGATGGAAGTCTTCTTGGGATTTACTTCATTTCTCCATCTGACACCTTCAAAGCTGATTAGAAAGATGAAAGAGAGGGCCTCTTAAAGAGGCTTGTTTATTGATGCAGGAATTCTCTCTATTCCTACATTTGAAGATTCACACATTGAAAATCTGTCTCAATGTAATCTGTGCTTCACCAACTCATAGTGACCTCAGGAAGGTGGATGCAGGGGTCGTCAGCTCTGATCTGCTTGTTGATTCATATCGTACAGCACCTGTGCAATTGTCCTTGAAGACTCGACATTGCTAAGAGCAACTGAGGCTAGGTGAGGCTCGTAGCTACGGAGGAACCTGGAATTGAAAAGGTTTTCAAATTTTGGTTGGTTAATGCAAGGGACTCTAAATAACAATAATTATCTCAGCACAGGCAGATATCTGTAATAAAATACACAGTATTTAGTATTTATATAAAAATTGTTTAATATTAACATGAATAATATTTAAAATTAATAGAATACCCATAAATACACAAAAGGCAGCCTCAAATAAATGCAAACTCATTTAACAAAAACCAGAGCAAAATATAATCACACTCTGGACTAATCTAATAGCAAAATCATAGAGATATCCTCTTTATAACAAACCTCCAGTTCACATATCAGCTCATTAACCAAATGGAAATAGTAACTAAATAAAACTTGACAAACCAAAAGTATTTATAAAAATATGAAAATAAATTGTATGCATACAGAAAAGCATAATAT
>KZ308538.1:761227-797661 GCA_000376725.2 Ladona fulva
TCTTGAATGCATAAGTGTACAATTTTTAAGCATAATTTTTTTAATAATATAATTTAATAATCTATTACATTTATTGAATATTTGTACACATATAATGCAATTCTATATATATACAGCTCCACCATATCAATATTGTTAATTATTAATGAGATAAAATACATAATGTGAAAAAGCTCTTTTCACCTATCAACATTTGTGCTGGACCTCACATTCCCCATGTAAGCCTGTCATTTCTGGCACATATTAATTATCGCTTTAAGATTCTAAATCACTATCTACCAAAGAGAGCAAGACACTTTTGTCTGACATATAATCCAAATAATTCTCTATTTCTTTGTCGCTCTTCATAATTTTTTGTGAAAGGCCTGCCATTGTAAGTTCAGAAATTATAAGCTCCAAGTAACACAACTTTTAGCACCGATAAAAAGTCTTCAAAGCACTAAGAAAGAACAGATTAAAGAACTCATATATATCTCCAAGATACTCGGGAGGAAAACGAATATCTCCTCTGGGTAACATCTGCAAAACCATCATCTAAGAGTTGAAATACATCAAATACAAGTAGCTGCTGAAAATATAAGATTACAAAGGTAAGGTGAAAATTTCTCAGCCAGACACAGAGATGGCATTCCAATCAGCAAAAATTTATGATCCCTGCCTGGGTGCACGTGTCATTAGTTCGTAAGACAATTTCAACTTGTTCTCTCAAGTAGTTTGTTTACACGTATTTTTGCAGCAGACGTCTTTTGTGTTTTTCGTTAAAATGGATAAACTTGAATATCGTGCGGTCATAAAATTCTTCGTTTTGCATGGATTAACCCCTAAGGAAATTAATCCAAAGTTGACAAAAGTGTACAGGGACTCTGCTCCTTCAATGTAAACCATTAACAAGTGGGCAGCTGATATTTAAATGTGGTCGCACATCCCTCGAAGATGACCCACGTGAAGGACGGCCAAAAACTGCAACCACACCGGAAACCATCAAAAAGGTGCATGATATTGTGTTAGACGATAGGCGAGTGAAGGTGAGTGAGATAGCTGAGGCCATGGAGATATCAGAAGGGTGCGAAACATCTTGCACAAAGAATTGGGGATGCGAAAGCTCTGCGCAAGGTGGGTGCTGCATTTGCTGAATGCCGATCAAAAGCAAATGTGCAAGCAATTTTTGCAGCAATGTTTGGACCGATTCAAAAGGGCAACGACCAATTTTGTCCGGTGATTTGTCACCATGGACGAGACATGGATCCACCACTACACGCCAGAAACGAAACAGCAGTCGAAGCAGTGGGTGGAATCTGGTGGTTCAGCACCAAAGAAAGCGAAGTCTGTCGCATCTGCTGTAAAGGTCATGGCCAGTGTGTTTTGGGATGCGAAAGGGATCCTGTTAATTGATTAACTTGAAAAAGACAGAACAATTACAGGCAAATATTACTCCAACCTTCTTGACCAGCTGGATGCCAAAATTCGCGAGAAGAGGTCTGGCTTGAAGAAAAAAAAAAACATCTTTCACTAGGACAACGCACCTTCTCACAAAGGTGCATTGGCGATGGGAAAACTATGGGATTTGAGGTACGATTTGCTTAGCCATCCCCCCTATTCTCCTGATTTAGCACCCTCAGACTTCCATCAGTTCCGAAACTTAAGGAAATTTTTTTCTGGGAAGCGCTTTGCTTCCAATGAAAAAGTAGAGAGGGCCATAGACAGATATTTTCACACAAACAAAATATGTCTACTGCAACAATATGTGTAAACAAACTACTTGAGAGAACAAGTTGAAACTTGTCTTACGAACCAATGACACATGCACCCAGGCAGGGATCATAAATTTTTGCTGATTGGAATGCCATCTCTATGTCAGGCCAAGAAATGTTCACCTTACCCTCATATTTGGATGACACCATTCTATAGACCAATGCAGAGACTTTCTCATCCCTGTGCTGCCACTTCTTTAACTGCTTTTGTTGCAGCAACTTGAAATTTTCATTCAACACTTTAATGTATTAGCTAATAATCATTCTTTCCTTCCGTTTTATTTCACAGAAACTTTTCTGAATGAATAGTAAATAAGAAATATAAAGATAGTGAGTTTTAACGTACCGTCGGCCACTAGTGGAATAGATGACTAGGTTTCTAAGGATGAGGGATGATGTGAGGCGGATGCTTTTAGTAACTGGGCCTTCATTGTCATCCTGAGAATAGAATGAGAATTCCAATTGAAAACCAACTATCAAAATAACACATATATGCATCACAAACATGCCAACAAAGCAAACATTGAATTACCAAGCTAAATAAACTACAATTTATGAAAATACTCAAATGTGCATTCCAAAAAAATAAAAAATTCACATGTAGCCAAATAAAGGCTGAAAGTATCTTCTTCTTACAATTAAATAAATAAGTATACCATTGATACTTCTAAATATTTCACCATATGAAATACACAACATCAGCTACTGCAAAGAAAATGGTAGGGAAAAACATGCAATAACACACAAATTCTTCTTTAATACTTAAGTGACATATAGGGTTGCATACAATAAGCTTACATTTGCACCAAACCTGTGAAATAACAAGCTGCAGAAAATGAATGACTTGTTTGATTAACGATCTCTTTTAATTAATCATTAATATTTTCTAGATTTTCGGAAAGTTGATTGCATTTAATCTCAAAAACTTCTTGACAACAAAAAAATACATTTTCTGATTTCTTGGGTACAATACCAAGTCTTTTCTTTGAGTAAATCATGAGGATTTTTCACTAAATATTGCCTCAAACTTTTAAAACACCTCTTCTTCAAGGTTTAAGAAACAGTTTCGATGAAAAAAAACAGCAAATTTTATAGTTATGACTACTTCACATATTTGGTGCAACAGATACAAAATAACACAGTTATAAAATTAATCTGGATACAACATTGGCATAAAATTGCTCACAAAAACAAAAATCAATAAGTCAAAACACCGCCGAAGTCCAACAGTGTCCTACACTTAGAAATTACAAAAAGCAAAAGCATGCAGCGACTGGGACATCTTATCCTACTGTGCATACAAAGCAAGCAAAAATGAACAAAATAACCAACACAAAAGGCAGATAAATAGGTGATTTCTGCCAGTAAGAGTGACAATGTCATGCTAAACGTTTTAGCAACAACCAAATTATGGTCCAGAGACACTTTGGCTGCCCTTGTGGAGGGCTCACCTGCTCAGGAGGGGCTGGGCCAGGGGGTCTAGTGGCCACTGGAGGAGGCGGTGGTCCGACAGTTCTGCTTGCAGCCCTCTGCTGAGGGAGTTGAACAAATAGAGGGGAGAAGGTGAAAAAAAGAGGCCACGCAGAAGAAGAGAAAGAAAGAGAGATTCAGATTAGGGTTAAAGGTCACGAAAGACCACAAACAACCTTAAGACGACATATATTTGTTTTTTAACCATTTTTGTGCATTATTGCAGTTAAACCTCATTAAAACAAGCAACAGTAAAAGTTGAAACTCAAATGAAATGAGGAAGGGGCCTGAATTTTCTCTTAAAAGAGAGATATCAAAGGATGAGAAAGATTACAAAAATTCTCAAGACAACAGACAAGGAATAGCAATTTCTCAGAACTAATAATACACTAAATTCTCTTAAACATGAGCAAAATAACTGCACAAGATGAAAAGAACCTTAAAATACCCAAGTAAATTTATGAAGGGGTGTCTTGAATGCTTGTCCTTAGAAAAATATTTATAACGTCAGAGAACAAACAGAACAGACACAACTTATTTAAAATATAAATTTCAAACAATGCAACATTAAATTTTTGCAAAGCCCCATCTCCAGGCTGACTTTAGGAGGTATTTTTCTTACAAATTCATCAGTGATGAATTAACCGAGCTATAGAAAGTAAACAAATGTACAATCTACAAATGTTATTAGATTTCAGAAATTTAAAGAGGGCCTGAGTAACAGTATCTATAAACTTCAAATTACAATGAAATTATACAATTTCTTTATTTATGATTTCAATAAAATTGACATGATTTCATAGCTGAAGTGAATGAGTTGGGCACACTTGCATCACAATCAACCAACAACAAATGATTTCATCTTCATTTCTGACCAGTTGTCTGGAACTCATCAGTTTAAGGGATATTTCGGAGGAGAAAAGAAAGGCAATCAGTCCAGCAAATATGACACTCTTAAACCACACCTGCAAGTTTAAATCAAGTTCCTAAGGAGAGCTATGTAAACTCTTGTTCATGAGGATTAGCATCAGATAGAATTTATACATCCTTGGTAAAACTAGATTAATACGAATTAACTGTGCTCTTTTTGCAGCTGGATAATATTACCCCTGGATAACAAAATAGAGGAATATTTTAAATTTAACACAAAGCTGAAAGTTCTAAAAGGAATTCATGTCTTAAATTCTGAATATGTGATATTTCCTGATAAAGTACATACAAAATGTTCACGGCATACACACAGATGAGCAGCTGACATCTGCATCATAAAGCCTATATTTAATATCATAACAATTTTTCACATAAAGGGCAGATATAACTATTAATAAACACAAATGTAATAAAAGGAGAATAATGACCAAAAATCAAGTTTTAGCCAAATTGAGAATACACTGATGACCATAAATAAACACAATTAGACACATTCATGACATAGAAAAACCTGAGAAAACATAATGCAGTGCAAATACCAAGAGCATAAAAACATAACAAATCCCAAAATTTTCAGGCATATACTATAAATAGCAAATTAAGCATAATCTAAACATCAATCTAATGCTGTTACCAATTAAGTATATTTGAAGAACTTATGCCCTAGCTTTAAATCACATCCCATAGATTATAAAAAAATATAAGATGAAAGCATGAAATAAATGCAGACAGAGAGAGCAAATGATAAAAAACTGTACCTACGCAATATCAGTAATATTTCAGTTAAGTGCTTACTATGAATTAGAATGGATTACATTTCATTATTAAAAAAACAATCACCTTTACCAAATAACTTATGCCTAAAAAAGGTAGACCATTAATTTTCAATGAATACCAATACATGAGAGGGAATAACTTTTATATGTACAGTAAAACTTTGCAATAACAAATGTTGAAGAAACAAAAATAAATTATGTCTCATCACATAACATAAAGTAGTTTCAAAGGCAATAATAAAATTTTTCAAGCAGAAAATGTAATTTATATCCTCTCCACACAAAATAAAATGAAAAATTATAAAAATAATCTGGTGATTTGCTACATCCAGTAGCAATTAATCTTAAATAAATCATGAAAGTTGGTTTATGAGCTGCCACTCACTGTAAATCTGTTGAGAATAGAAGATGTTTCTTTTTCCAGGATGCTGAGTGAATTCAGAGCAAGCACGATGCCTGTGAACTTCGCGCAATCATTAATAAATCTTGTTATTGTAAAAGCAAAATTATAAAAAAACCAAGTGCCATAACTACTTTACAACTCGCATTATAAAGCAAACAAATAATCACAAAGAAAAGCGTTTTTAAGTTGAATTTTTGAAACCTCTCATGTTTTATGATTGTCATATCATGATTTTGTTGTTTCAATTGTCAATTCATGATTGCCAAAGTACCAAAAAATGTGAAATTGAATCTATCTTTTATGTGAATGCTCTGTTATCATTGAGTAAAATGCGACATTTACAAGTGTTCACAAGTCTTTGACCATCTAATACGGGCTGTATAAAGTTACAGCACCATGGGATTGACAAAGTTATACAAAAAGACCAAACTCCATCTTCATCACTGCATGTTATATTTCATGTCTAATTCCAAAATATCCTCAAAAAGTCAGGAGGATATTGTGACCGCACTAAGTAAAAAGGATGTGAAAAAAAAGACATGAAAGGTCTCTCTCTCAAGGAAGAAAAGGGATATTTCTTCATGCTGTATAAGCAAGTAAGAAAAATGAGTATTACAGTAAAGTTTAATATCCTAGCTTCAACTTTGAGGCCATCGTTCAAAATAGAAACAAAATGTTAAATATCATTCCAGAATATGACTCTGAAGAAAAAAATTGAAGGTAGCAAAATGAGAACATTTATTTGATTACTTTCTGGAGTTTCAGAAAGATAATCTGCCAACATCTGGGCCTTTTTTGACAGAAAAAGCAAATAAAATTTAAACTGTAGTAGAATATTTCTGAAGACTTCAACTTTTTCACAGATGGTTCAATAACTTAAAACACACCACAATATATTGAATTTGAGATTTTGTAAAGAATAAGATGAAGTAAGTAAAGAAGCAGTCAATGAATGGCATATATTTAACTACCCCAAACTTTCTAGCTATCCTCCAGACTGTAGATAAAATCTTGAGTAAAATAAACACTTCTATAAGGCACTACCTTAAACCAGATTGAAAGACTGTACTATGAACATAGCTGAAAAAGCCTTTGCAATAATTGACTGCTGACATTGCAATAAGCGGTAATGTCGCAAATCCACAAACATGTATTGCTACATTCATACTATTGGTTTTGATATGAATAAGTGTGATGTGAAGGTTTTTTGTGAACATACCAAAACTGTCCATGTGAATTATTTATTTGTGGAATAAAAACTAAGTTGTATTCACAGTCTTGTGTTAAGATGGATTTCTATGAAGTTAAAGTTATTGATTTTGACTACTAAAAAATGTTAAAAGATACACAAATTCATGAAAATGTGTCCTTAGTCATAAGCTTGATCTTGAGATCTCTTCTAATAAAATGTAAAAACAAAATAGTCTGATGAAGCTTCAGTAAAAGTGAAGTGAATGACAAGCATCATTTAATAAAGGAAGAATTCTTCCAGTTGATTCATGAGAAACAACTCATTTAATAATGCATTGCATTCAAATGCATTTACTTTTCAACATTATGTGGCTTGTACATGGAGTCTTGCAATAACAAAATTTTCAATACAAAATGTGCAATTTACTGTCTCATTGATTTTGTTATTGCAAAATTTTACTGTAGTTCATACATCCTGGACATTTAGGTTGGAAATGAACCATAGCTAGTCATCACAATTGGAATAAAACTAATACAACTGAATTTTGAGCTGGGTACTTCCTAGAAGAACAAAAACAAATTTATATTCAATTACAATGTGTGTGACTTTTTAAAAAGTAAATTGTTATTTTAAGATTAATAGAACATTCATTTAACAACATAAGATACATCTCAGAACTTATGGATAAAATATGCTGACTAAACTTCATTAAAGCTAAAGAATTCTGCTTCGTCTTTATAAAATTGAACATAGTTATTCATACTACACAGAATTCCATTACCAACGTCAAAATGCAATTATTTACTAATCAGAGGAATCTAATCAAAGAAACAGTCTCAAAGCAGTCAATAGCCAAAAGAGATTCCCTATTAGGGGGCCCTCAACTTCATTCTTGCCACACGATGAAATAAACACAGCTAAGATTTCCCTTTCCCCTGAAGAGAATGGATCTTCATTAAGGAACAAGCTTAGTGGGTGTACAACATGGCTCATTCTAGATACAGGAGAACATACTGCTTAGATACATCACTACATTCCTTTACTCTTCACCACAATTTAAGATATTATAAGATACTTTCCTAAAATTAAAAATAAATTCTACTAAGGTATTTTCATTAACAACATTCCTCAAGTTTGTTTCAAACTTAATAATCACAGAAAGATTAGTCATAAACAATAATTAATCTGCTTACTTCCCACAATNAATCTATTACATTTATTGAATATTTGTACACATATAATGCAATTCTATATATATACAGCTCCACCATATCAATATTGTTAATTATTAATGAGATAAAATACATAATGTGAAAAAGCTCTTTTCACCTATCAACATTTGTGCTGGACCTCACATTCCCCATGTAAGCCTGTCATTTCTGGCACATATTAATTATCGCTTTAAGATTCTAAATCACTATCTACCAAAGAGAGCGAGACACTTTTGTCTGACATATAATCCAAATAATTCTCTATTTCTTTGTCGCTCTTCATAATTTTTTGTGAAAGGCCTGCCATTGTAAGTTCAGAAATTATAAGCTCCAAGTAACACAACTTTTAGCACCGATAAAAAGTCTTCAAAGCACTAAGAAAGAACAGATTAAAGAACTCATATATATCTCCAAGATACTCGGGAGGAAAACGAATATCTCCTCTGGGTAACATCTGCAAAACCATCATCTAAGAGTTGAAATACATCAAATACAAGTAGCTGCTGAAAATATAAGATTACAAAGGTAAGGTGAAAATTTCTCAGCCAGACACAGAGATGGCATTCCAATCAGCAAAAATTTATGATCCCTGCCTGGGCGCACGTGTCATTAGTTCGTAAGACAATTTCAACTTGTTCTCTCAAGTAGTTTGTTTACACGTATTTTTGCAGCAGACGTCTTTTGTGTTTTTCGTTAAAATGGATAAACTTGAATATCGTGCGGTCATAAAATTCTTCGTTTTGCATGGATTAACCCCTAAGGAAATTAATCCAAAGTTGACAAAAGTGTACAGGGACTCTGCTCCTTCAATGTAAACCATTAACAAGTGGGCAGCTGATATTTAAATGTGGTCGCACATCCCTCGAAGATGACCCACGTGAAGGACGGCCAAAAACTGCAACCACACCGGAAACCATCAAAAAGGTGCATGATATTGTGTTAGACGATAGGCGAGTGAAGGTGAGTGAGATAGCTGAGGCCATGGAGATATCAGAAGGGTGCGAAACATCTTGCACAAAGAATTGGGGATGCGAAAGCTCTGCGCAAGGTGGGTGCTGCATTTGCTGAATGCCGATCAAAAGCAAATGTGCAAGCAATTTTTGCAGCAATGTTTGGACCGATTCAAAAGGGCAACGACCAATTTTGTCCGGTGATTTGTCACCATGGACGAGACATGGATCCACCACTACACGCCAGAAACGAAACAGCAGTCGAAGCAGTGGGTGGAATCTGGTGGTTCAGCACCAAAGAAAGCGAAGTCTGTCGCATCTGCTGTAAAGGTCATGGCCAGTGTGTTTTGGGATGCGAAAGGGATCCTGTTAATTGATTAACTTGAAAAAGGCAGAACAATTACAGGCAAATATTACTCCAACCTTCTTGACCAGCTGGATGCCAAAATTCGCGAGAAGAGGTCTGGCTTGAAGAAAAAAAAAAACATCTTTCACTAGGACAACGCACCTTCTCACAAAGGTGCATTGGCGATGGGAAAACTATGGGATTTGAGGTACGATTTGCTTAGCCATCCCCCCTATTCTCCTGATTTAGCACCCTCAGACTTCCATCAGTTCCGAAACTTAAGGAAATTTTTTTCTGGAAAGCGCTTTGCTTCCAATGAAAAAGTTGAGAGGGCCGTAGACAGATATTTTCACACAAACAAAATATGTCTACTGCAACAATATGTGTAAACAAACTACTTGTGAGAACAAGTTGAAACTTGTCTTACGAACCAATGACACATGCACCCAGGCAGGGATCATAAATTTTTGCTGATTGGAATGCCATCTCTATGTCAGGCCAAGAAATGTTCACCTTACCCTCATATTTGGATGACACCATTCTATAGACCAATGCAGAGACTTTCTCATCCCTGTGCTGCCACTTCTTTAACTGCTTTTGTTGCAGCAACTTGAAATTTTCATTCAACACTTTAATGTATTAGCTAATAATCATTCTTTCCTTCCGTTTTATTTCACAGAAACTTTTCTGAATGAATAGTAAATAAGAAATATAAAGATAGTGAGTTTTAACGTACCGTCGGCCACTAGTGGAATAGATGACTAGGTTTCTAAGGATGAGGGATGATGTGAGGCGGATGCTTTTAGTAACTGGGCCTTCATTGTCATCCTGAGAATAGAATGAGAATTCCAATTGAAAACCAACTATCAAAATAACACATATATGCATCACAAACATGCCAACAAAGCAAACATTGAATTACCAAGCTAAATAAACTACAATTTATGAAAATACTCAAATGTGCATTCCAAAAAAATAAAAAATTCACATGTAGCCAAATAAAGGCTGAAAGTATCTTCTTCTTACAATTAAATAAATAAGTATACCATTGATACTTCTAAATATTTCACCATATGAAATACACAACATCAGCTACTGCAAAGAAAATGGTAGGGAAAAACATGCAATAACACACAAATTCTTCTTTAATACTTAAGTGACATATAGGGTTGCATACAATAAGCTTACATTTGCACCAAACCTGTGAAATAACAAGCTGCAGAAAATGAATGACTTGTTTGATTAACGATCTCTTTTAATTAATCATTAATATTTTCTAGATTTTCGGAAAGTTGATTGCATTTAATCTCAAAAACTTCTTGACAACAAAAAAATACATTTTCTGATTTCTTGGGTACAATACCAAGTCTTTTCTTTGAGTAAATCATGAGGATTTTTCACTAAATATTGCCTCAAACTTTTAAAACACCTCTTCTTCAAGGTTTAAGAAACAGTTTCGATGAAAAAAAACAGCAAATTTTATAGTTATGACTACTTCACATATTTGGTGCAACAGATACAAAATAACACAGTTATAAAATTAATCTGGATACAACATTGGCATAAAATTGCTCACAAAAACAAAAATCAATAAGTCAAAACACCGCCGAAGTCCAACAGTGTCCTACACTTAGAAATTACAAAAAGCAAAAGCATGCAGCGACTGGGACATCTTATCCTACTGTGCATACAAAGCAAGCAAAAATGAACAAAATAACCAACACAAAAGGCAGATAAATAGGTGATTTCTGCCAGTAAGAGTGACAATGTCATGCTAAACGTTTTAGCAACAACCAAATTATGGTCCAGAGACACTTTGGCTGCCCTTGTGGAGGGCTCACCTGCTCAGGAGGGGCTGGGCCAGGGGGTCTAGTGGCCACTGGAGGAGGCGGTGGTCCGACAGTTCTGCTTGCAGCCCTCTGCTGAGGGAGTTGAACAAATAGAGGGGAGAAGGTGAAAAAAAGAGGCCACGCAGAAGAAGAGAAAGAAAGAGAGATTCAGATTAGGGTTAAAGGTCACGAAAGACCACAAACAACCTTAAGACGACATATATTTGTTTTTTAACCATTTTTGTGCATTATTGCAGTTAAACCTCATTAAAACAAGCAACAGTAAAAGTTGAAACTCAAATGAAATGAGGAAGGGGCCTGAATTTTCTCTTAAAAGAGAGATATCAAAGGATGAGAAAGATTACAAAAATTCTCAAGACAACAGACAAGGAATAGCAATTTCTCAGAACTAATAATACACTAAATTCTCTTAAACATGAGCAAAATAACTGCACAAGATGAAAAGAACCTTAAAATACCCAAGTAAATTTATGAAGGGGTGTCTTGAATGCTTGTCCTTAGAAAAATATTTATAACGTCAGAGAACAAACAGAACAGACACAACTTATTTAAAATATAAATTTCAAACAATGCAACATTAAATTTTTGCAAAGCCCCATCTCCAGGCTGACTTTAGGAGGTATTTTTCTTACAAATTCATCAGTGATGAATTAACCGAGCTATAGAAAGTAAACAAATGTACAATCTACAAATGTTATTAGATTTCAGAAATTTAAAGAGGGCCTGAGTAACAGTATCTATAAACTTCAAATTACAATGAAATTATACAATTTCTTTATTTATGATTTCAATAAAATTGACATGATTTCATAGCTGAAGTGAATGAGTTGGGCACACTTGCATCACAATCAACCAACAACAAATGATTTCATCTTCATTTCTGACCAGTTGTCTGGAACTCATCAGTTTAAGGGATATTTCGGAGGAGAAAAGAAAGGCAATCAGTCCAGCAAATATGACACTCTTAAACCACACCTGCAAGTTTAAATCAAGTTCCTAAGGAGAGCTATGTAAACTCTTGTTCATGAGGATTAGCATCAGATAGAATTTATACATCCTTGGTAAAACTAGATTAATACGAATTAACTGTGCTCTTTTTGCAGCTGGATAATATCACCCCTGGATAACAAAATAGAGGAATATTTTAAATTTAACACAAAGCTGAAAGTTCTAAAAGGAATTCATGTCTTAAATTCTGAATATGTGATATTTCCTGATAACGTACATACAAAATGTTCACGGCATACACACAGATGAGCAGCTGACATCTGCATCATAAAGCCTATATTTAATATCATAACAATTTTTCACATAAAGGGCAGATATAACTATTAATAAACACAAATGTAATAAAAGGAGAATAATGACCAAAAATCAAGTTTTAGCCAAATTGAGAATACACTGATGACCATAAATAAACACAATTAGACACATTCATGACATAGAAAAACCTGAGAAAACATAATGCAGTGCAAATACCAAGAGCATAAAAACATAACAAATCCCAAAATTTTCAGGCATATACTATAAATAGCAAATTAAGCATAATCTAAACATCAATCTAATGCTGTTACCAATTAAGTATATTTGAAGAACTTATGCCCTAGCTTTAAATCACATCCCATAGATTATAAAAAAATATAAGATGAAAGCATGAAATAAATGCAGACAGAGAGAGCAAATGATAAAAAACTGTACCTACGCAATATCAGTAATATTTCAGTTAAGTGCTTACTATGA
Organism: Ladona fulva; assembly: GCA_000376725.2. Classification (NCBI taxonomy): domain Eukaryota; kingdom Metazoa; phylum Arthropoda; class Insecta; order Odonata; family Libellulidae; genus Ladona; species Ladona fulva. Next base: position 773,847 of record KZ308538.1, read on the forward strand.
ATTAGAATGGATTACATTTCATTATTAAAAAAACAATCACCTTTACCAAATAACTTATGCCTAAAAAAGGTAGACCATTAATTTTCAATGAATACCAATACATGAGAGGGAATAACTTTTATATGTACAGTAAAACTTTGCAATAACAAATGTTGAAGAAACAAAAATAAATTATGTCTCATCACATAACATAAAGTAGTTTCAAAGGCAATAATAAAATTTTTCAAGCAGAAAATGTAATTTATATCCTCTCCACACAAAATAAAATGAAAAATTATAAAAATAATCTGGTGATTTGCTACATCCAGTAGCAATTAATCTTAAATAAATCATGAAAGTTGGTTTATGAGCTGCCACTCACTGTAAATCTGTTGAGAATAGAAGATGTTTCTTTTTCCAGGATGCTGAGTGAATTCAGAGCAAGCACGATGCCTGTGAACTTCGCGCAATCATTAATAAATCTTGTTATTGTAAAAGCAAAATTATAAAAAAACCAAGTGCCATAACTACTTTACAACTCGCATTATAAAGCAAACAAATAATCACAAAGAAAAGCGTTTTTAAGTTGAATTTTTGAAACCTCTCATGTTTTATGATTGTCATATCATGATTTTGTTGTTTCAATTGTCAATTCATGATTGCCAAAGTACCAAAAAATGTGAAATTGAATCTATCTTTTATGTGAATGCTCTGTTATCATTGAGTAAAATGCGACATTTACAAGTGTTCACAAGTCTTTGACCATCTAATACGGGCTGTATAAAGTTACAGCACCATGGGATTGACAAAGTTATACAAAAAGACCAAACTCCATCTTCATCACTGCATGTTATATTTCATGTCTAATTCCAAAATATCCTCAAAAAGTCAGGAGGATATTGTGACCGCACTAAGTAAAAAGGATGTGAAAAAAAAGACATGAAAGGTCTCTCTCTCAAGGAAGAAAAGGGATATTTCTTCATGCTGTATAAGCAAGTAAGAAAAATGAGTATTACAGTAAAGTTTAATATCCTAGCTTCAACTTTGAGGCCATCGTTCAAAATAGAAACAAAATGTTAAATATCATTCCAGAATATGACTCTGAAGAAAAAAATTGAAGGTAGCAAAATGAGAACATTTATTTGATTACTTTCTGGAGTTTCAGAAAGATAATCTGCCAACATCTGGGCCTTTTTTGACAGAAAAAGCAAATAAAATTTAAACTGTAGTAGAATATTTCTGAAGACTTCAACTTTTTCACAGATGGTTCAATAACTTAAAACACACCACAATATATTGAATTTGAGATTTTGTAAAGAATAAGATGAAGTAAGTAAAGAAGCAGTCAATGAATGGCATATATTTAACTACCCCAAACTTTCTAGCTATCCTCCAGACTGTAGATAAAATCTTGAGTAAAATAAACACTTCTATAAGGCACTACCTTAAACCAGATTGAAAGACTGTACTATGAACATAGCTGAAAAAGCCTTTGCAATAATTGACTGCTGACATTGCAATAAGCGGTAATGTCGCAAATCCACAAACATGTATTGCTACATTCATACTATTGGTTTTGATATGAATAAGTGTGATGTGAAGGTTTTTTGTGAACATACCAAAACTGTCCATGTGAATTATTTATTTGTGGAATAAAAACTAAGTTGTATTCACAGTCTTGTGTTAAGATGGATTTCTATGAAGTTAAAGTTATTGATTTTGACTACTAAAAAATGTTAAAAGATACACAAATTCATGAAAATGTGTCCTTAGTCATAAGCTTGATCTTGAGATCTCTTCTAATAAAATGTAAAAACAAAATAGTCTGATGAAGCTTCAGTAAAAGTGAAGTGAATGACAAGCATCATTTAATAAAGGAAGAATTCTTCCAGTTGATTCATGAGAAACAACTCATTTAATAATGCATTGCATTCAAATGCATTTACTTTTCAACATTATGTGGCTTGTACATGGAGTCTTGCAATAACAAAATTTTCAATACAAAATGTGCAATTTACTGTCTCATTGATTTTGTTATTGCAAAATTTTACTGTAGTTCATACATCCTGGACATTTAGGTTGGAAATGAACCATAGCTAGTCATCACAATTGGAATAAAACTAATACAACTGAATTTTGAGCTGGGTACTTCCTAGAAGAACAAAAACAAATTTATATTCAATTACAATGTGTGTGACTTTTTAAAAAGTAAATTGTTATTTTAAGATTAATAGAACATTCATTTAACAACATAAGATACATCTCAGAACTTATGGATAAAATATGCTGACTAAACTTCATTAAAGCTAAAGAATTCTGCTTCGTCTTTATAAAATTGAACATAGTTATTCATACTACACAGAATTCCATTACCAACGTCAAAATGCAATTATTTACTAATCAGAGGAATCTAATCAAAGAAACAGTCTCAAAGCAGTCAATAGCCAAAAGAGATTCCCTATTAGGGGGCCCTCAACTTCATTCTTGCCACACGATGAAATAAACACAGCTAAGATTTCCCTTTCCCCTGAAGAGAATGGATCTTCATTAAGGAACAAGCTTAGTGGGTGTACAACATGGCTCATTCTAGATACAGGAGAACATACTGCTTAGATACATCACTACATTCCTTTACTCTTCACCACAATTTAAGATATTATAAGATACTTTCCTAAAATTAAAAATAAATTCTACTAAGGTATTTTCATTAACAACATTCCTCAAGTTTGTTTCAAACTTAATAATCACAGAAAGATTAGTCATAAACAATAATTAATCTGCTTACTTCCCACAATTTAATTTTTTTCGATCAATGGAGCTTATACACCTCATGATAAAAATAGAAAAACACAGAGAAATAAAATTGTGAGTCATAGGACTTAACCGGGAAAAGAAAAAATACTTCAATAGGAAAAACCCAAGCAACTGCATTAGGAATATTTTAAAAAACTAAAACTTGGATTTTACAATAAACAATAATTCCAAATATTTTAATCAATATGGCATCGTTGCGGTGAAACAACATCCATGAACTTTCCCGATAATATCAGAATAGACAATTATTCAAAATTATTCTCAACCTTCACAGAGATAGAATTGCAATTTATAAATTATATTCAACTATTTCAACTTGTTTTCATTAGATTCTAGAGAAAAATGTCATGAAACTTACATTTCAAAGATAGATTTAGAAACAGTGATGATGCTTAGAGTGAAAATAAAATCCATGAGCAATTTTCATCTTAGAATTTTATGGCAGTTCCCAATTCAAAAGGTCATTTTTTATTTATTTGCCCTGTCTAGAAGGCACTAAAAAGCTACATATTGCTTACTTTCAAGTCACCACAGCTAAGTTGCAAATCTTGAAATGGGACTTAAAGATGTTTTAGCTATGTAGTCAGTCTGTATCTCCTTAAAGTTTTTCAGTAAGTAAGATTGCCATAAAAGAAGTACAGATAATTGATAACTTTACATTTGCTATTTGTTTTGGAATTATATCTAGAATGAAAATCTTTAACCTTTACATTAAAGTGAATACTTTACTACAAGTGCAGCAAAATTGCAAATAAAACCTGTTAAGAAGATAATAGTAGCAAAAATCTAATAATCTATTAAACTGATAAAACTTTTTGATCTGAATGTGAAATTCCTCCTAAAGTTTACCCAGTTTGATGCCATTTTGGCAGCTAAGAGGAAATGCGTGGAAATGGATTCCCATGCAACACACACTAGAAAATTTCAAATGAATGCTATCACCAACCTGATGACTTGACTCGGCATTTTTGTGTAATTCTATACTTAAAAAATATATCATACATAACTTTAACAGGTTAGTAAAAACCCATGCAATTCCTTCCCGCATACAATTAATTTCAATGTATTATTTAGTTCATTCGGTAGAGGCTGAGAGCCATGTTAGTTGAGTGGTTTAATTAGCTGCAATTAATCTTTTCAAATGTCTTTCAAGACTTACCATTAGCTCCTTGGGATTGACAAACTCCAGGGCATGGCGTTTAATTGCATGAAAGGCTGCATTAGGTGCATAGCCTGGATGAGGAGGAGGTGGGGTTGGTGGAGGAATTTCACTTCTACCACTTTGTGAAAGCTGCCTACGTCTCATGGCCATCATGCGAAGTACCTAGAATAATCAATTAACGTCATTCAAGACAAACTAATCTTCAAGATACTCCTACAGTGCATTAAATGAAAAGGCATTCCTTAAACCTTAGACATTCAAGAGTCAAGAAAAAATAATTGAAAGATGCATGCAGGATTTCAATTTATAAAGTCGTCTTACTCTCCGAATTCTTACCAATCTAAAATTCTGCAAAGATACACTCTGGTTAAGATGAAATTAGACCAAACTGACTAAAGATAAACATTTCAAATACTATGAACCAAAATGTAGTTCATAAGGTAACACTTCAATATCTCAAGAACTAATTATCTCAATAATAGTGAGGTATCTTTTCCTTTCAAAAGTAATGCAACTTCTAAATCTGAAAGAACTGAATGAATTTCAAATTTTAATAAACTCTTTTCCTTCTTTCTGCATATGGACTGTTAAATTTCATAAAAATATAAGGATCTGGAAGTTTTAATTCATGATTGCTCTCAAACTTTTTAAAATTAAACTCCAAAAAATATGGTAAACTAATGAACATTCAACATTGTGGTAATGATAATTCATAGTCTTAAAACGGTTTATCCACACAGGCTACCCAATATTTCTGGCGTGAAAGCATTATAGAATGGGAGATTTTTCTACTGTCAATTTGACTTATAATAACTAAGAATGACCATATGATAAATTTCTTTGACTTTAAAAGTTGATAAAATTTTACATAATTTGCAACTTTCCCTCATAGTAAGATTTATATTAATTTCCAGGAAACTATCCATCTTGTAATATTTAAAAACCAAAGTTTATTTAAAGATGCACCATCATCAACATGTTAGGCTAAAAATATGAATTACAATACTCATTCATTCTCTAAATAAAATTACAGCTCATTACTAATGACAAAACAAAATTTACGGTATCAAATTTGGATTCTGAATGGCTGTCATCAAGATGAATTTGGAGTGGAAATATCTATTCAACATACAAACTGATGAACTTCTTAAGATTATGAACAAGAAATATCCAGGGAAAATAAGACATCAATAGGGCTTCAAAATAAAAAGGTAAAACCATTCAGAAATAATCTAGAATACTGGTTTCATTTACTGAGGAAAACAAATTCAAGAGCATGGAAATCTTTGGCTGACTCAGAAAAGCAACCACTGTTAAAAGCAGTTATATACTTTCAGAGGAACAAACTAAAAGTTTTCCAGTTGAGATACTTTGTCAGTGGAGAAATATTTTGGAAGTTTTTACTAAAGATGGACACAACCCCAGACATTCAGCAGAAAATGCAGACTGTTTTCTCAACATAGCCATAAAAAATTTTCTTCTCTTTCTTTCAAAATATCTTTAAGTTCTTTCTCACCTAAGTTCAATAGCTAAATTACTAAAAACACAGTAACAGGTTGTGAGATCATCATACACTTCTATTACAGGAATGAAATAGTCCAGTTTTAAATTTCTCTCTCACCTCCTTAAGAAGTACCAAGAAAATAATTTGGTTAAAATATGCATCTTCCTCAAGGAAAAATATTTAAGCACCAATTGTGTTGAAGTGAATGAAAGGTATCAAAGATGTTACAAATCATTTTAACTTAAGTAAAAGTGAGACAAAGAGCTTTGAGGAAAGATTTTGAAGCTCAAGCAGCAATGGATGCCTCCTCTGAGGATAATGTGCAATGATTTATGAGCAAACATAATGCATTGAAAAATTAAGCACTTATCAAAAATTTCTATACTAATGAATGTGTGAACTATAATGAGACCTACTTTAGATGTTAATGTGTTTAATAAGACTTTAAATATTTGCATTACAACTACCAAAATGGGATGCAGTCTATTAAACGGAGAAACAACCCTAATGTAGGATTTTTTTATGCATACTCAAATCTGAAGTAAAATAAAAATAAACTAGGAATTACTCAGAGAAAAAATGTATGCCAAATAGTCTCATCCCCCATCATCTTATTATATACTATTTCCGAAGTGTCCGCCCCTCCATCTCTGAAACAGCATGATGCAAAGATATGAAACAAACTGTATTTTTTCTGCCAATTTGTAAGCCCCATCAAAACTATTCAATTCAAGATTGCGAGAATTTTGATGAAATAAACAGAAAATTACTTTCCGAAGTGGTGCCTGGGTTTGAAGTAGCTGCCGCCTAGGAGGCAGCACTAGCATATGCCTGACTAATTCTATGATACATTAATGTTCAGAATTCAAATAAATAATTTTTACATATTATCTGGCTGAATTGTTTAAAAGAATATTTCATCTAACCATAGCTGTTCTTCATAAATTTTCTGAATTAAAGTAATAAACAAATAATATTTGTAGATAAATGAAGTTCAATTCCTACCATTTCCTTTTTGTTTAAGCATCTATAGCAAACAAGTTCTGTTTATAGCAACGTAAATGCTTATGAATTATGACGTGAAAGAATAGGGATTGGTATAAGAAATTATACTAAATTATATTTAAAAATACTGGAAATTGCATCAGTTTAATTTAAGAGATTCTCCGCTCAATGGTACATTGAGAACGTTTCAAATAATATCTTTTGAATTTAGTGGTACATTAGATCTGTTAGTTTCATTGTCAATTTGGGGGGTGACGAAAGTGAATCACTGAATAAGAACGTTAACATTATCCTAATTTCAGTATTTCCTTTCTCAAAGGTATTGATCGGCAAGTAATCAAATGCCAGCAAATCGTGCTCATCTCATACCTGACTGAAGAAGATAGTTGTGTGTTTTGTTATCAGCATAATGGAAAAATGATAGATTTATCATTGAAATAATCTTTATAATTTTTTATCACCATCAATTGCACAATTCAATTTCATATTCATATTTAAGAGTTTTATACTTAACCAAAGCTCTTACGAGCTCTACTATTATCAATTTGATCATAATTTTTAATAGGTATGGAATCAGGTACTTGACCAATCGACAAATCATAGGCATTATAATCCCTAGACGTATGATGCATGAATGTAGCGCCTCCTTTCTCATTTTCAACACCTTCCGGAACATCTGGTGTGACTTTTCCTGACGATACTGCCTTAGCGTAATTAAGTAAAAACTCTTCAGATTTAGGTCCAGAAACAAAGATTTCTTGAGTAGTGCAAGACAACTGTTTTACAAAGACACGTATTCTACGTATAAGAAATTTTGAGTATCCTTCAATTATTCCCTTTAAACATAAACTAGGTCCAACAAATTTTTTAATGGAATCTACATGAGTGAAATCTTTCTGAAAAGTGGTACTAGCAGTCAAAAAACAAAAATAAATTACAGCTTTCTTAGGTTAACTTTTGATGAATAACTCTCCAATGTTAGATATTACAGTAGATTAAAATTAATCGAGGTAAAATTATCTACTTTCTACATGTACTTGATAGCATAAGAAAACTTTATGGTCAAAAATGGCAATAATTTCTAACTGTTTGAAGGAAATCAATAATGTTGGATAGATCCAGAAAAAAGCCTATGATTTCAGCAATAAGTCTTACTAGAGCCTCCATCTGTAGGATGAATATCTACATTATCCAATACTTTGCATAAGACAAAAAAGAATATGAAGCAAACAATAAAAACATTTATCTCATACCTCAGCATTGCAATGGCGATCGAAAAGATGTGTCATCAGAGAGAACCTCTTTCTTCTCATGCCATCACAGCGCTCCCACAGACACTGCTGTTCTTCATTTGCAGATATTGGGCAGTGCTCCCGACAAGCATGCATATACACCTCATTTGCAGACTTGAAGCTCCTATTTGAAAAAATGAGCAACACAAATTAAAGTTAACAGAAGATGAGCCAATGAGTCTAAGTAAAGACCCCGACCATGACACTAGGGAATAAATGAGACATCGCTCCTAGGTATCATGGGTTTGATACTAAAAAGACCCAAATAAGGTACTTTTAGCAATTTTGTACATCGCATAAGTTTTCAGTCATTTGTTTCTAGAATTTTCCACTAAATGGGAAGCATCACTGACACTGTGAATTTTCTTCTTGAACACTCCAGCAATCACATAAGGGAATTAATGAGACATTGCTCCTGTGTACCTTGGGTTCGATCCTAGGAAGGCTCCAAAATTGGTACTATTGGTAATTTTGTACAATGAGCTGATTTTCCAAAATTGTTTTATGGCATTTTCTGTCAGCATAGAAGGTTGAAATTTATGATATTGTTGTCAGATATGGTTTTCTATTGCATGTAGCAAAGACCATTCCCGTAGTGGCCATGGGATCAATGCTAGGGCATATCACGGAATCACTGCCAGGAGAGTATGGCAGGGGGTGCATTAATTCTTAACCTAATCTACCCTATATATTACTTCTCAATATGGTATTGTCTTGAAACCCAACAGATAGATTTAGATTTGTATGTTGCCACCAGTGGCATATGGCAGGGAGTTATTAATACCTTACTTAATCTACTACCTTCTCTGATGCTATACTTGCTGGAGGAGATTGTTACATAATACGAGAAGATATCTCCTAAAATACCCTGGTTTTGATGAAGGGACTGTTCACAACTTATCTATCGAATTTACATGGGATTTCCCATAGAGCTAATTAGATATATCTTGGCATATGAAAAGTGTTTGTGACTATAAGACTATTTGAGATACTTCCCAATTGTTACATGGTTCAATGCTAGGGCACGTATACGCTGGAAATTGACTTTAAGCATTTCCTGAAATGACGTGAAAGCTGTGCAGAATGAGAGTTGGAGAAATATATTACCATAAAGTTTGCAGTATGCAAGCGACTTAGATTGATTAAATAGATTTACTGTGAATACATAAACAAGGACTACAGCCCAATTCAACTCCCTTCGTTAATGCTCTAAAAAAATCACAGTAATGATAATTTATGATTCTTTAATAACAGCATAAGCACTGCTAATATTTGGTCATGGTGAAGGTTATAAAAGAAGTTCAAGCAAGGCAAACTACCATATTTCATCATGGATAACACATGAATTATTTATTCTAAACTAAAAAAAAAAGAGATGGAAATTTGTCAGTGAAATGCCAAAGAAATTTGATGCACAACTAGAATCAGAAATTCTGTTAAAATACCTCTGAGTAAGATACTCTGAGAATGAGATTAATTGATTTCTAAATTAATTGTTTTTTGGAAGGTATCTTTAATTCAAAATGAATTTGCTGTGGTTTAAGTTAAAAAATCAAAAAACTTTTTTAATAGCAAATAGACAAACTATCACATTAGCTTATGAAATGCACATTGTCTAGTAGGTGTGCATTACACGCAACTAACTTATGAACAACTTTTGTTAAATATCTTGTAGATACAGATTTTAACAAAACAACAAAGTAAAAACAAAGGAGTTTACCCAATTTTACATAGCATGAAAGAAATAAAATGTATGAAAAATGAGTTTTCATGAAACAGAGAAACTGATAAAGAATAAATCATTATTAACGAAACTTACCTCATACACCCTCTCCATTCACACAGGAATTGCACAAGATGCAATTCTCTGTGAGGACTGGGATTAGTAGCCATCCTGCTAGAGTTTGAGACAACAGCTGAATGTTGCTGGGAATGGTCTGCATCCTGTCCACTTCTAGGGGTAGTAGGCCGAGATGGCATGATAACAGACGAGGTTGGCATAACTTTCCCAAGAGTTGTGCTACCCACACTCCCTGGGGCTGGAGGAGTTTTTAAAGTGGGAGAGACACTTGGCTTTGGAGATGTTGAGGGGGTTACCTGCTGTACTTTCTGTTGTGATCCCACTGCCATAGTTATGACAGTTGGGGCTGGGGAAGTACAAGGTGTAGGTATGGAGGAAGATGGTACCGGTGAAATTGCAGGAGCAGGTGTAGCTGAGGGCTGAGCTTGAATCTGCTGATGCTGCAAAACAATCTGCTGCTGCTGCATCTGCTCCTGTTGTTGAATAGGCTGCTGAACAACTTGCTGATTAAGCATTTGCTGTTGTTGTTGTTGATTTTGTGTGAGAGTTTGAGTTTGCTGAGTTATTTGCTGATCTTGCTGATTTTGTTGTTCAATGGTCTGTACTTGCACTTGCTGAGTTTGCACCTGCACTTGTTGCTGTTGCACTTGTACTTGCTGATTCTGCTGAGCTTGCTGAACTTGAATTTGTTGCTGTGATGGAATCTGGACTTGAGGCTGCCCAATAAGACCATGATTGCTTACTAATTGAGCCCGAGCAGCTGTTGCTACTGGAACAGCTACAGTTACTGCACCACTTTGACCCCCAGTCATCACTGCCTGTGCAGCTGAAACAGCAACTTGCATACAGGCCTGAGAAGTAACAGGTCCTCCACCAGCTGCCTGAATAATGCTTGCTCCACTAGCTGTGGCCACAGCACGAGGAACCTGCATTACCACTTGTTGCCCTCCAGTTCCCCCAGTGGCCATCATCATTTTCTGTCCTTGAGACTGAAGGATTATTATTGTCTTAGCACTTGTGCCCTGCTGCTGAGGAGTCTGAGCCACAAGCACTGTTTGCGTTTGTCCCTGTACAAGAGCTGTCTGAGGTTGAGCTACAACATAATTCACCCCACCTCCAGTAGCACCAGTGACACCACCACCACTTGAGGCTACCAGATACTGCTGTGTTCCAGTAGTATTAGGAGGCTGGGTTGTCACAAACACAGGGCCCTGAGAGGTCATTTGGGCATGTGATACAAGTACTTGGGCTCCTCCTCCCTGCGAGATCATAACTTGACCAGGCACCAGCTGACGTTGGCCTCCAGCAGATGTAGCTACTAGCATTCCGGGTCCTCCAGCTTTCTGTTGGATGGCAACCATCTGATGATGTTGTGGTACAGTAGTCTGTGTCCCCTGAGAAATTACAGTACCACCAGGAATGCCACCTGGTGGAGCAGCTAGGACAATTTGCCTTGGTGCCACAGCTATCAATTGCTGTTCTCCACTTTGACCCTGTGAAACCAAGACTTGTCTCACCTGCTGAGTTGCAAGTCCAGGACTTTGTACCACAGTTGGCTGACTTGACACAGCCACTGCCCCATCTAACTGCTTCATGATTAATTGGGGTTGGGGTGATGGCTGCTGTTGAGGCTGATGGTTAGTTGAAACAGCCACATTATCCTGTGCCTGTACACTATACTGCATCGAGCCTCCAGCCATGGTAGTTGCAGCAGTTGTATTTGTTGCTTGATTAGAGAAAGCCACAGAAATCCCAACTTGCTGCTCTTTCCCTGCTATAGGTATCAATGGTGGGGTACTATTGCCATTTGGAACATTTGCCAAATGGACTCTCTTAATTTCAGGCTGCCCTTCACGAGGAATAGGAGGTGCAGGTCTTTTAAGAGTTTGCTGCTGCTGAGGAACAGTTTGTTGTTGGATATGTTGTTGTGTTTGCATAGGCTGCTGCTGTTGCTGAATCTGCATAGGTTGCAACTGCTGCTGCTGCAATTGTTGTTGTTGCTGCAGTTGTTGTTGCTGTTGTTGTAACTGCTGCTGTTGAATTAACTGCTTCAATTGCTCCACCGAAACTTGAGAGCCAGCAAGCAATTCTTCTAAACCACCAGCAATACGTATAGTCTGTATGGCCCCTGGTTGGCCACTCACTCCACCAGCATTGGTCCCCAGCAATCCCACAACCTGAACCTTTGCATCACTGGAATTATTGGCCCCACCGATACTACCTAATACACCATCGGCAGGCCTTACCACAACACCACTGCTATTGCCAGCTGAAATAACCACTGTCCTCAGTGGAGGAGGCTGCTGAGAGGTCACTTCACCCATAGACACAGTATTGGAGGCTCCTCCAGCAATAACAACTCTGCCAACAACAACTCCACCAGGAATTGTAGCTGGAGGGAGACTTCCTGTGGTGGTAGTTGTAGTTGTCACAGTCCCTGATGTTACTACAGCATCTGAGGATACAACTCCTGCTGGTAGATTAATAGGAGCAGCATTTGAAGAAGATACCATTAGCTGAGAATCACCATTACCACTCTCTGTAGGATTGTCATTCAGTTCAGCCATCTCATGATTTTCAACCAACTCTAGACCACGTTCACCAATTCTAAGTTCTTTTCCCAAAACACCATTTATTAGAGGTTCCCTTGGGCCTACTTTCTTTTCCAGAAGATCTGCAAGCATGCCTTTAACTTTAGTGGCTCCACCTCCTGGATTGTTATTAGGCAACCTGCTAAGTCCACTTCTGGCAGAATCCTTTGAAGAACTGTCATCATCATTTGATGCTAACCCACCACCTATGTTACTATTGCCATCAATATCCAAGGAGTGAGGCACAACAGTACCACCATTAAGAAGTAATCCTTCAAAACTAGTAAGAGAATTTTCATCTCCATCTGATGCACTGGGAGTATTTGAGGGGACGGGAAGAGGAGTAGTCTGCATTGCAGCATTAGCACTTCCAGTTATAACACTAGACACAGTGGAAGAGGAAGCGCCAGAATTGGAATCTTCATCTGGCCTTGGTGGAGGAGCACAAATAGGGCTTCTCACTCCACCTATGGCAACAAGAGGAGGAGGCAGAGTAGAAGATATCGGTTGAGGACTGGGTGTCAAAGAATGTGGTGTTAATGGAGGAGGTGGTTGAGGTGGATCCCGACGTCCTCTCAATGGAGAGTTAGACAAATGATTGCTGTCTGCTTTTTCAGCACTCCAAGTCCCTTGAGGAGATAGTGGTATTGCATTTATATCCCATACTTCTTTTCCATCAACCTATTAGTAAAAATTAAGAGTTGGTTAAGTATAATGCATAACAAATTTAGTTTGAACAGTTCTTTATCTAACTCATTTTTAAACAAAAGCTAAATTAATTATCATTTAAAAATAATGGTGATTTAAATTTGCAAATAAAAGACTTTATAAAGAAAACCATAAATAAATTCATGTATCAAAACAGTCAGTAATTAACGCATTCACTTGCTCTTTTACTTACCATGCTTATAAGATCAAACTGCAGACATTAACATTTTATGAACATGAACTTAATAATTATGTTTTTTACACAAAAAAATATGAAAACGATTACTGGGTAAAAAACTTTATTTTACTATAAAAGCTTATAAGGATTTCAAATTTGTCAATTAACTCAAACTAAAACAAGGACAGTAGAACATTTCCGTGAACACAAAACTCATTGAAAATTATGTTTTGAAGTTAAGCAAAGTAAAACTTTTTGATACTCCATTAAAATTATGAAGAAGATAATTTATGATCAGCATCACATTTTCCACTCAATAATTTTCAGAAGCAATCAATTCCACTAACCTCCATTGACACAACTCTGGCACCATTTATCCGTGAAATCCTGGGTCTTGGAGATGTAGGTTCATTCATTTTATTAATAGTTCCAGTAGTCACCACTGCACCAGTAATTAGACCTGGTTTGGACATGATTGGGCTCAAGGTTGGCTGAACTTTCTGTTGTTGAGAGAGTGGTATGTTCACAGTTGAACTTGTGGTGCTAGTCACTGAAGAAGGAGTGGAAGGTGTTGCTGGCCTTGGACTGAGGGGGTTTGAAACTGAGGTGGTGGCTGTCAAAGTTGTGCTTGATGGTGCAGTTGTGTTCTGCTGCTGAAGCTGCATTAGTAATCTTTGCTGCTGTTGCCGTTGTGCCACCTACATTTTAGCATAAATGCATTAACTCTTTGAAATGAAGAATATTCTAAAAACAAAGACTTCAGTTGAAAAAAGCACCCTTAAAATGACAACTGTCTAAGCCAATGAAATTATTAATCTAAACAGTATTTTCATAAACTTTGTCATATACTTTAGTTTGCCAAATGCATTCAATAAATCACTCATCATATTCACCTTATAAAGATGATAAAATAAATACTGAATAGTTCTTAACTGAATGTAAATACTTATCAGATTAAAAGGTGAAATGAATTTCCCATCATAAATTAGCCAATTGAAAGCATTAAGAAATATAGAATAGAAGCAATCAATTTCTTTGTCAGTTTTACAACTGATAGATGAAATGATTAGAATAAATACATTTTAATGTCAATTAAAATTAAAATAAAAAGGAAGTTTTAAATAGAAATATGATGCTAAAGAAGTGCAAACATGAAATTCTCAATGTTAGTAACTTCTGCATAGGATATCAAACTCTTTAATGTATTATCACTAGGGATTATTGAGGCCTCATAACATGCATTATATAGACAAAAGAGTGTACCTTGTCTTCTTATCAACTTTTCATTCTCCTAGTTACAAGATGAAACACAACTAAAATTACCTTAAAATCATTTAATAATTCTCAAAAAATCATAAGTTTATTTTTGTAATACTTAGGCAATTCATAATTGATATTACGCTTATGGAAAAATCACACATTCACATTTATTAAAATTCTAGTCCAAATTATTTATTTGATTATCAGTAGCACTGATTTCTTAATATCTTGCTTTTTGTGAAGTAATTTACACTTTTATAAATGGTTACATAGGTATGGAATGTTAAATTCTTAAAGAAATAACATAACAGCAATCATAACATCCATATGACTATTTATGATGATGGTACATCAAATTCATATTCATTCTCTGAGAGGTTATTTAAAGGGAGTTCATATTTTATACTTTTTGTAAAAGACTAATTTTGTTTAAAAAAATATCTTTAAGGTTAAGAACAATGTCAATATTTCCTATAGATGTCTTATTGGTGAGGGCAACTGTAAGCAAATCAAAAAGGACATTCTTTCTCTAAAACTTTGCTCTTGCTACGAATTAGTGCTTGTTTGGCATATGTAACTTGGTAAAGAAATCTGTCCAAAAGAGTGTTTTCAAAACCTATAGTTTTGAGAGTCAACTTTGCATCCAAATTGAAAACATGCAACTCCAACTCTTTTGTATACATTTTTAATTTCATATCATAACCAATACTGTTTAGGTATAGAGATGTCTTCAGTATAAATTTTGTTTTCAGATGTAGAAATAATGTTAGTAATATTAGGGAAAATGTTGTCTAAAACTTTGTGTTAACAAAAGAACATCTGCACATATTAAGTGTGTGCTCAAATTCTAGTGGGACTGGATGAGGAAAAACCAATGATAAAAATTGAGACTAAGGCTTGCTTAAATGTAATATGTCAACAGGACACATTCAAGCAAAAATAGATAAGATATGATAAGAAGACTGACAGTAAAATTCCAACAACCATAAATACAAGTCAAAAATCTGTCAAATCTGTTTTAATAAAAACCTAATGCATATTTCAACAGCAAGGCTGTCATCATCAGAGGTGAAGCTACATTCACCTGGAACAGAGGTAATTATTATTATTAAGGTAATTTATATGTAATATGACTTTACAGTGGGTTGTAGGTAGATGGGAGGGGGTGCATATGAGCAAGTACTCAGTAAAAGGGGACATTGGAATGGAATCTTTGTGAGAGATAAACACACTCTTTCATAACCTAACCTAACATTAGACTAGTTAACCTTACAGATATTTCATTTAAAAACAAACAGATTAATCTTCTACAAAAAAGTATCAAATTCTTTTATAATTGCATTCACTGCACTAGCATATTTTAATTTCAGTAAGCCATTTGAAACTCCTATCCCATGAATAGCAACTCTCAAACCTGCTGCCATTCAAGTCTACCTCTCAAAAGTATCTGATAATGAAGTGGAGGTATAGTGAAATCATGCATTTTAAAGAAGGGATGAGTAAAGAAATAACAGAAAGATATTTATATTAAGAGTTCCATAATAGATATTCAAATAGGATAATACAGAATTATTCCAATAGTTCTCCTGAAACAATTTCACAGCCACACTTCTTACTTCAGTGCTCATACAAAGAATAATCATATGTTTTGAATTGTACATACACAGAAAACTCTTATCTAACTTCTTTGCTTCCAATGATTATCTACACCTGAAGTAAAACTTTGCTGTGAAAACTTTAATAATTATAACTAATAATTTTTCTTGCTCCTGATGTTTTTCCTTAATTAATGTTTTCCTCATCTTAAGTATTGAGTTTTATGTCCCTATCTGGAATTACATACTTAATTATTCAGCAAATGATAATTACATTTACAATGAAAAGGAAAAGTTAAATCATTAGGGATGAAATAATGTGAATTTCTCTCCAATATTCTATAGCTATGCACAATACAATTGTACAATAAATTTATACATGTACAAAATGAATTTAGTAAGACAGAGTGAACAAATATTCCACTTTCATTGTCTTACCATCAAATCTTGTGCATAAATCTTAGCTTCCGTGAGATAAGGTTTTACCATAGGTGAATATCAGTAAATACCCTTACTTTCACTTCTTACATTTTTCTGTGTCTAAATTGGTTTCTCTAAGTCCAGATCATGAGTTTATTGTGTTTTTTTTTGTGTTTACAATCTAAAACTTATCATCTGATTTGTGTATGGGAAATCATTCAGAAGGTCCTGAAAGTTGGAGTTATTCACTCATTTATATGAGAGTGAAAATATTTTTTTTTAAAGTTAATAAATCCTGAAATTGCAATGAATGAGTGATTCTCAAAAGTTTTCAACTTATTAATTCATATTAAATCTAATTAAGAATGATTGAGGCTCAATTTACATGAATGGGAGGATTAGTACAATATACACATACCAATGAAACTTACAACAGGAAGATCATAGAAGTACCATTATTTTATTTTGTCAATAAATAAATACCATGCTAAGTCTTCAATCCTGAAAATCAAACTGTTATCTATTCAAATACACATGGTTAATTCAGAAAACACAAATGTCATTAATATTTGCTTCAACTTCTCCAAACAATGGTTAAATAAGGTTATTAATGAGGATCATACCTTTCACACTTCCGTTAGAGTTGAGTCCCATAAAAATGCAAGAAAATACTAGCAAATTTCTGATAAAAGGAAACACAAAAGTACATGCTTAAAAAATATATAATAACAAGAAATGAATCAGAAATAAAACTTGAAAAAACCATGCAACTACTGCCCACTGCCAGCGTGTCCACCACCATTATATTTATCTAGGATACCTGTTCAAATCTATTCCACTTTATGACAAAAAATGAAGCTCCTTTAATGTAGTCAGCAGCATCTGATAACTGGACAACCACACATGTAAACCCTCACCACTGACAAACATACTTTCATACAGATTACGCAAAAATGAAATAGAAAATAGAAACAATCTTCCAAAAATAGTATGCACCATCGATTGATATATCAAGAATTGGATATTCAGCTATGTGCACAGATTGATACTAAATGATCAATTTTGGCCTTTATTTTGTTAGACAGAGAATTCAAACATTTTTAAGCTGATAAAAATTTAAGAGGGCAATTCTGGAGGCTAAAGATAACTTTCATCATCAAAGGGTGAATTCAGAGGAGCCTGAAAAGGGAAAATTTAATTCTTTTTATTTTAATATCCTTGAACAACTGCTTTTTAAACTCACCTACATTTCAAAGCCATATCTTGTAGGAATCTGACTTTTCAGTTGAAATGAATGAGAATATTAATCAGATCATTCACTTACTCTTTTAAATTATAGAAAGATGAGGAAAATCTTTAGGATGACTTTATTTACCACAGCGATACAAAAATGCAGAATGAGCAAATAGACAGCAATGGCTGAATAAATTAGAGGCAAATGCCTCAATAAAAAATATTTTGTTATCAACTGTGGCTAAATATTTTGTTATCAACTGTGGCTTTCATAGGAGTTTCATCACAGCAATTGTAAAAATTTCAGCAGATAAAAACATCAACTTTGAAGAGTAACAAAATATATCGAACTTTCTATTTTTTAAACATAAGCCATCCCAATCTTATCATTTGGCAAAAAAATGCACATTACCAACAAAATTACGGAATGAGGGCAATGTAGGAAAAGAAATGAAATTATGACCGACCGATTGAAAAAGCACAGCAACAAATAAACCAAAACCAGCAGATAAGAAATACATATAACCCCAACCATAGCGAAACATACATTTCCCCATAATTTTCTTTCATTCGTATATCCTCCACCAATTATTCTGAGAGTACTATTAGAGAGCAGTTACCTGATTGCTCTCTGGGGACAACGGCGTTTCGATGGCAACTGTAGGTGGTGTCACCAGTGGGCTTGGGGCAATGGGTTGGGTGGGGGTGGTAGTAACATTGGGGCTAGGCACTGTCATGCCACTCATGCACTGCGCTGCACTCTTCTGCGGCTGCAGTTGTCGGCTGTCAGGCATTGACCCGACGCACTGGGTCCCATCTGGGGGCCCTGTGTTTACCTTGGATGCTAGCAGACTCTTGATGAGAGAGGACGATGAAGTACAACTCCCACTGCTTGAAGAGGCTGTGAGGGTTCCCGTGGAAGAGGATGAGGGTGTGGGAGAGGCACAGGTTGATGGGGAAGGGGAAACTGGGGAGGAAGAAGGGGAGGGGGGAGGTTGAGGGACAGAGGGAGAGACAGTAGAAGTGACGGAAGGGCAAGTGGAGGATGTTTGTGGATGCTGGATGGGGGGAGGGGGAGAATTTCTGGGTCCCGTTGTACTGCCAAGCAGAGCCTGTGTAAGGTGCGGATGGGCCAACACCTGCACCCAAACAGAAATGCCAAGGACATTGGGGAATGAGGACTTTATCTGCTTAAATAGCACACAGATTATGCACCTTATCAATCAAATGAATACCTCGCGGTGCAATTAAAAGAAACTTTGGTCAAAGAAAATCAGATAAAAGAATATAAATAACTTAAATCAAAGACATACCAGGGTGGAAAATCATATCAGAGTGAAATAATAAATGCACGATGAAGTGCAAATTAATATTGGCATGACAGTTTTGTATCACTGATTTTCATTCTATCAATCAATTGATTTTAAAACAGCTATAAGGAAGAGCATGTCTTTTGATATAAACTCAGCAGAAAACAGCTTATAAAAGATATCATTAACCACCATAAACTATTTGAAAACGTAAGGAAGTTTTAAAAACCAAAATTATGAACCATCAACAGCTTAAATGAAATTTTAAAAGGCAAAAAAATATAACAAGATGGAATAACCTCAATCAATCAAGGCAAGATTAAAATTATATGGCTTCAGTTTGTAATAATTAAAGTAATTCATCTACAGGAACAGTAAATGGACAGTTAATACTCAGCACTGTGGGTAGGCTTTTGGATATTTTGATTCAGCAACAAGTGGAAACCAGACACATTAAAAGAAAATTAAGGATTCTTCAGGTAATCACTCTACTAACTTAAGTAATAATAATATCAATGAACTCATAAAATATTAATTTGTGAATCCTATGTTCTAACTGAAAATTTAACAAGAAAAATAAATCTTTGCTATTAAATGCAAAGTAAAATGTAACTTAATATGTTGTTCTAATCCATTTTTTGTTTTATCAGAGATTTTAATCGTCAATGTTCCTCCATTAGATTGAAAATATATAGGCTGTACAAATGGGAATGAAATTACTTCTCCCATTCATCAAAATATGATTTCCTGAATAACTGAATTTATGTCATGGAAAATAGAACTTAAAATGCTGTGGGATAAGAAGTTTCTGTAGCCATACAGCAATCATCTCAAGGGTATTCCAAGGGACACTGATGCCATGAATATGGAAAGCACCAAGAAAGTTTGTTTATTCAACACCTCCAGTAGTAAATTAAATAAACATTTTCTGAACATTGCCATAGTTGAGAAAACAGCTATTGTTAGAACATCCACTTGAAGACCTAAAGGTATGACTGCAAAAGTAACTGCACTAACAAATTTAAAAGCATTTTGGTCCTTCTTCGTTCAATAAACTCAAAATCTGTCTGAAAGATATGAAATAATATCAGGATGGATCTGTCCTGGGACAGGTTGCAGCTAATCATTTCCAAAATTGTCTGTTTTGGGCCTGCTTTTTCATTTCCTTGTAAGTTCTTATTCCCTGCAAATCTGTGAACTGTTAAATTTTTGTCTTCCTTTCCTCCATTTTCCTCTTACTTTTTCTTCTATAATCCTACTCAGTAGGCAGTCATGCCTCATGAACCAGTTTGCCTTGCTTCTTTTTATTATGTTAATGATTGATCTTTTCTCTTCAATCCGTTCCAAAACTTAGTCATTCCTCACCTTGTCTTTCCATCTCACTCTCATCATCTTTCTCCATAGCCACATTTCATAACTCTCAAGATACTTCTTTTACATTTTCCTATAGGTCCAAGTTTCTGTTCCATATAGGACCACATTCCATATTTTGCAAATATCTTCCTTGATGTCATAGGTATTTCTTTGACAGTTAAAAAGAGCTTTTAATTTTTCTAAGGCTTTCTTTCCCATGGACATCCTACTCCTTATTTCTTGAGTATAGTTTCCTTCTTTTACTGAGGTATCTGAAAGTTTCTATCTGCTCTAGTCGTTGACCTTTTAGTAAGATAATAAAATCATCTTCTTCTTTCCCAATCATCAGAACCTTTATTTTTATTTATGTTTACCTTCATTCCATACATCTCTCCAACCTTACATATTCTTTCCATGGTTTTCTGTAGCTCTTTTTCTGTCCATGCCACAACCACTTGATTGTTAGCATATTTCATGGTTTTTACTTTTACTTCTCCAACATTTTCCACTCTTGACTTCTTTTATGCCATTTCCATCAGCTTTTCTGCATAAAGGCTGAACAAGACTGGTGACATGTACTGGATACCAAACTGGTAAGTTCTCTTTTGAAGAGATTGTCCTACTCTTGAGATTGTTTTGATTGAAGCATCAGTTTAATAAAGCATATTAAACTGATGCTTCTATAATCTTTACATTCTTCGGCATTGTTTTTATTTGGTATCAGAACTAGTATTGTTTTTAGTTTGTTCTTCATGCCTATTTCCTGTTTCATGTATGTTATTTATTATGCTAGTAACTCTATCAAGCACATCTCCTCCTAAATTTTCAGTGCTTCTAGTGGAATCTTATCAGAGCCAAGAGCTTTACCATTCTTTAAATCTTTCAGTGTTTTCTCAACTTCAACTCAACTAGCATAACACCAACATGGTGTCTACCTCAATAGACCAGCCACTTCTAGGTAAAAATAGCAAATTTCAGCTGCCATGAACGTATTGAAAATATAATTAGTAGAAAACCAGTACCAGTAAAAGTAGATAACAGGTTATTCCCTGTTTCTAAGCATAGAAAATTATTTATAAGCTCCAAAAAGAAAGAATTATCTCAAATCCTGAAACAGTGGATTTTCCTTATTCTAACACTTTCTGAAGAAGTCAGAATTGAAACTCAATACAAAACAAGTTACCCTTCTTTAGGAAATCAGATGAATAATTTACCAACATAAAATTCAAAGTGATTAATGTAGAACATTCTATGAAATATAACTACTTCCAATAAACTAATATTGAAATAAAACCATAACCAACTTCACAACAGACACTTCTACAAGCAGTTTAACACAATATATGAATAACAAGGAAAAATAAAGTTTACAAGGAAAGAGTAATATATTTCAATAAGGACGAAAATCCATTTAACATAGAATGACACATAACAGAAAGATAATTTACTTGGGAAATATACAGAAAAAAGCTACTCTACAGGGTATGAAGCTGACTAAAATACATATGACCAGAAGAGGCACACAATAAAATTAATCGATCAAAGAAGAACATCATTACAAAAATAAGCATAAAATTTGAAGTTCTGACCATTGTACCACAGTTTACATAAATGGAATGACTGATGATAATATTTTATGAAATGACCATGAAGCTGCAGAGAGTATTGAGTGAAAATGTCAGAGAATTAAAAAAAAAATATTAAGAAAATAGGATGAAAAATGAATTGTGTGATGCAAGACCAACTGCAGAGAGAGTTTTCCCAAAACTTCTGGAGTTATAAACATAGTATAATTTGTTTTCCTCTTTGAATGATAACTGACATGTTGAATGAAGGAAGATGCCTTATGAATATGCTTTTTTGCATATCCTGAGTTTCCATAATGGTATACTTTACCATTGATTAGTATACCTTTAATAGATACAACTCCACGATGCATTTCAATCATACGAAATGACTGAGAATGCACTTGCAGGTTCACCAATCAGAAACTGACTTCATGACAGCACAATAAACATAACATTTGTAAAATGCTATTCGAAAAAATGGTTTTCAATTACATCAAAATAATTTCATGACCAAAATGAAAATGCAGCATATTCAGCATTAAACCTTTGGAGAAAAGTTGGATTTACCAAGCAATATAATGTCTGAATGGATGACCTTACTGTTACAATTACCCAACTTTGAATCAAGAAGTAACTTCAATAAAAACAACATCATCCAAAAATAAAGATCATAATGAATTTCCTCAACACCTCGGCTGCCTCATGGATTTTAAAATGAATCTGCTAGAATTTTTCAAGTTTTACCAAGCCCACATCCACCAATAATAATATTCCCAAAATAATTTGTCCTATATATAATTTTATGCTTTGTAGAGGTTAAAATGCTTTCCAACAAGTATGCAGCTTTGTTTTAAAAATAAGAATCGTTCTCGTTAAAGTTTTTCTGAATTCTTCCCTCTTTAGATCCTTCAAAGGGCAACTTATGAAACTAGGATATGCAAAACCTTGTTCAAAGGAGAATGGATGGATCCTGTGGCAAAGCACTTGGCATAACTGTGTGCCTCTTTGGTTAACAAGACAAGAAAAACAGAGTACACGTACCTGACTCTTACTCTCCCCTTTGGTGGCTTTGGGAGGGGCACTCAACTGAGCCTTGAGGATTGGTGAGCAGGGGGCAACACTGGGAGTGGGGGAAGGGGCAGGGGAAGACACCAGAGGAGGGGAGGCCGTGCTGTCTGGCCTATGGAGAAGCTGCTGGTGCTGAATAGGAGGGACTTGCTTCCGAAGATGTGGTTGTGCCTGGTGCAATTGGGGAGGGTTTGAAAGTGGGGTGGGGCCTGCAAGGTTGGGCAAGGAGGATGGCCCCCCTGCAAATCGGGACAGGGCATTCGCTCGCACCTTGATACCCTCATAGTGATATTCTGTTGCTCCACTCGGAGAAACTCGCTGGATGGGCCCAACTGCATTACCGAAGACAGTCCTAACAATCAGAAAAATAATTAATTAGGAATTGCCTTTGCATTATCCATAAAAACAATCGTGCTAATAACAAATTAATCTTTCCAAAATCCATGAAATTGATGCTGTAACAGATACATTGTCAAGCCTTTTCAGCAATTAATACTTTGCAGTTTAATACCAACTTTTTAAGATAAAGGAATGGATGCTATGGATCTCCAACTTTAATGACTGAGATGAAAAGCTTATAAGCACAAAGAAAACGACAAATTTTTAAACTGAATAAATAACTCAACATGGACTTCCTAAGAATACCTTGAAATCAATCTATCAGTAAGGTATAAGTTAAATAATTTTAACTAACTGGGAAAGTAAAAAATACAAAACCTGTGTAGTTAATAGTTTCTAATAGAAACTAAATGAAAATACTGATATCAAGCTTCAATAATGTTTCAATTTCAAATGATCTAACTACAAGTTATATAAATTTATAGTTGAAAAGGCAAGTATTCAACGCATAAATAAAATGAAAAATTTAACACACTGACATCAATTACAAAATCTTCCAAGAGAAAGAAAAATTTTAAACTTGTTATCTTTTACTTTAATTTAAAATTAAAAATTTATCAACTGTTTCTCTACAA
>KZ308539.1:0-67573 GCA_000376725.2 Ladona fulva
TGACGTACTGGGTGGTGGGTGTCATGGGGTGACATAGGGGTGGAGTGGCATGGAGGGGAGGGGGACATAGGGGGAGGGTAACATATGGGGAGGGGTTACACGTTGAGAGGGTGTGACAGAGGTGAGGGTAACTTAGAGATGAACGTAACATGTATGGGAGAGAGTGGACGGGGGGGAGGGTGACAGTGAGGTGAAGGGGAAGATGGAGGGAGGGGAACATTGAGGGGAGGGTAACACGAAGAAGAGGGAATCTTAGAAAGGGAGTGGGACATAGGAGGGAGGGCGAGAAGGGGGGGGGGGTAATGTTCAGATAGGAGGTTACAAGGAGGGAAGGGTGACATGAAAGAAGGGAGAACATGGAGGGGATGGTAACTTAGAGAGGGAGGGTAAAAGAAGGGGAGTGGGACATAACAGGAGAGTGGTATAGAGATATGGGTTTGCAAGGGGACATGGAGGGGAGGGTAACATAGAGAGGAATAGTAACAGAGAGGGGGGAGAAGACATAACAGGAGTGATATAGAGATAGGAAGTAGCATAGGGAATATGGAAGGAGGGAGGAGGGGATTTTGAAACAGAGGAGAGTTATATAGGTTTGGATGGATGAAATACAGAAGACTGTCATGGAGGGGTAAGCTGACGGAGGTGTGGGTGGTGGTTCTGGAGGAAAAAGATGACGAAAGGGAGACCTGGATGGGATAGGCGATATGGGACGATAGGTCGATATAAGGAATATCGAAGTCCTGGGTCGAAAGGTTCTTTTTTCCACCCGCCATCTACGACAAGTCCGGGTAAGAGGAATCGATATTGACGTTACCATTCTCCGTTTGAGACAGTTTCTTTTTATCAGAAGGAGATATTATGGATTACTTCCGATTTGATGCTTTGAATACCCGCGCGGAAATACGGCTAAATTATCGGTCGAATTACCTCTTCTGAAAGGAAAAGGTTTTCTTTTTAACCACTGCCGAAATGTTTTTTCGGAAATGCTGTTTAGCAAGAAACATACCGATTTTGCTTCGATGAAAAGATTGCCTTTGATATACTCAGTTAAATCGTCTTAATCATTGGACATACCAAACGGTTTTTTGCGTCGTAAGAAAAATATCACAGATAGGGAAATTCATGAGAAAAGATGATACGGTATATCGCAAACATTGATAACACACACCAATAATGGAAATGAAAATAGAATATTTGGACCGGGACTCGAAGCCGGAATCTTTCATTTTATGGGAGGATGCAATAGCCAATAAAGTAACCTTAGGCAATAGCGACTGGTTTTGTCACGATGGTAGCGACATAAGGTCTCCCTTAGCAACAAGTATTTATACAGGATATCTTTCCCTCACATAGCTATATTGCATACAGTGATTTCAAAACAAATTTAACGAACAGAATTTATGTATTTTGCATGAATTCAATGAGCGTATAAAAATTTATTTTACCAAGCTCGTCCTCCCGGTAGCCAGTTCTAATCTTCCTAGTACTCTCCTCATGCATAGCGTAAGCCAGAGATAAAACAAACACCTGGGACGCTAACAATCTATGCTACACCTCGGGTAACTAAATTGCGGTCACTGTAACGCTTTAACATAAACGCGCGGCCTGTTAACTAATACATCCGGTCACTTTGATCCCGACTAATGTTAGCCCATCAGCTGTCAGACAGAGAGCAAAGGATTCGTTTCCCATATGTTACTTTCTTTGCTTCTCGACAAATGATTCCGTGACAGCGTCTGTCTTACCGTCCGAAATGAGTTATGACCATGTTTACTCACGGACCACCAGAATTGCCGTCAACACCCATGTTGGAAAGGTTAAGGATACCCTCTGCTTACCTGTAAATAGAAAATAATATAGATTAAGTTACTGGAATGAAAATTATATTAATGTATTTAATCAAGTATCTTAGATTACTCATAGTTTCCATGTAATATACTTCTCACGGTAATAGGTAAAGAAAAATATACAATTAAACATTATAAGGATTAATGAAAGGTGTATTATCTTTGCATTGTGAAGCCGTGCAGCTGAATTCCAAGGAATAACACATTTTTTCACACTTGTTATTCCTTAAAACATTTTTTTTGGCGAGAGAATAAACGGTAAAGTAAAAAAATTATGGTCTTGCACTATATCAAATCTATGATTCTTTCAAGTATCGCTACGATAGATTTCTAAGTGCTACCATGGTGATTCTTGAATATGAGAAATTGCTTGAAAAAAGGATTGTGTTAAATTTGATACATAAATATACGAGGTCTACGTTCCCGGAAGACGGAGTAAAAACTATGCCCTCACCCTGCTTCTTACTCGTAAATCTATCAGGTACTTCTGCGGAATAAAATCAGAGTATGTACAAGAGGTGAACAGTTTCAGCCATAACCTAGGGAAACAGCAGTTTTTGGTTCATAGATTTAGAACATAATGCGACCATCAAGTTAAGCTAATGGACGACTTAGGAAAGGTGTATTTATGTGAGTCTAATTATGTGGTTTTCTAACATATCGTGAGCAGAAATTCCTGACCTTCCTCTGATCGAGATCTCCGCTTATCTGAGAAACGGAACAAGGGCTTAATGGGCTTTCCGTGACGCAAGAAAGGACTCCAGATGTGTATGACTTCCAAGTTGGTGCTTCGGTTTAGTTGCCACGGTAACTATGGAACAATCCAAAGTTACACTCGAGGAACGTGTGCGTATCCGACGCTAATGATTTTATATTCTCCGAGGATATATTTCTTTTCTTCTTCTCCTCGTATTGCATAAGGTCCCTATTTTCTTTCCCATTGCTCCCCTTGGGGCTGATAAGGGAATTCCTCTTACCCAAGAGCATGGAATTGTCCTATCTTTTGAAGCTTTCACAAAAATAATAAAATGTATGCTGTCATTTATTTATTTATAGTGTATGTAGTTCAGCTAATGAATATACAACTGCAGCATTAACTCAAGATACAACAAAAACTACAACAAACACATAAATCTGGTAAAAACGAAGAGAAGTTAACAAAATTCTGTTGACACGGTGAGACTAGGACAAAAATTACTTTATTTCCTTACAGAAGTGCTCCTGAGCCTTACACGGAAGTAGTTTTTTACAAGAGGTTTTACAGTTACTATTTTTTTTTGCATTTTTGCAGTGGTTCAAAAGAGTCATCTTTTGCTTACCCTTACTTGTTTTAAAATATAAAAATATAGTGGGTGAATGAATGTTTTAACATATTAAACGAACGTAATTTGAGTATATATATGAATTTAGCCTTTTCTGAGTCGAAAGTGTCACTTTAAAACACTCAGCAATGATATTTCCATGGTAGCTTAGGGTCTTGTACTTTTCACGTGGTAATTTTTCTAGCTTTGACCTCGCAAAAGTTAGCCTAGTTAAAATATAAACATTGGTATTAAAACATCCATACTGACAGTGTAAAAATCTTTTCCTATCAACTGGAAAGATTTTCGCTCCGCATTCTTTTATGAATATTTCTACAAACCCACGAAAAAGTAGTACTGATACCTTAAAGGATATTTTTCCCCTAAAGTAAATTTTTCATAGCGTTAAAATAAAGGAAATGTTAACTCCTAATATACCTACAATTTACAATGGTAAACTGCAATCATTGGTATAATGGTGATTTCCGCTTCTTACTATTTGGTGTAAAGAAAAATTCATTTCATTAGCGGAATACGATCTATTTTACTCATCCGTAGCACTCTATGTTTATGCTTTTGGGACTTTTAAAATGTACTGTAAATTAAATATGATGTTTACATAGTCCCTCGTCTACATACTAATCATATTACTATAATACGATGTTGTTATACTTATTCGATGTTTAATAATCTACGACGTCATCAATTGCTTCCTTTATTGTTAAAAATAGTTTTGGTCGTTGATATAATAATACTAAGCTAATGTATGAGTTGAAATAAAGCCGAAATGTACAGCTTTTCAGAGAAACTACTTTCATATGAAAATGCCTAAAATGTACTATTCCTTGGATTTAACATTTTTAACGTCAATATTTCTGTAAACGTTATTTAAATATGATATGAGAGCATACAATTCAGCAAATTAGTTATTATTGTACATTAAAATGCAAATGAAATACAAATCTTGCGTTCAAAGAGATTCAGCTGAGATAAACAAGGCTGAAATATTGCCATCCCAGAGGACGGCTAACAAAAGCCCCCATAAGAGTTAAGAGAAACTTTTTTGAAAACAAATTTGTAGCTGCTTTGAATATCGCCATGCCTTTTGAAGGCTTCAGCTCTTAAAAGTTAGCGTGGTTTCGTTTTCTATTCCACACCAGGATTCAACAGAAATCCTTCGCAAATAATACGATTTATTCCATTATAATATTAATGATTTAATATTAATACATTTTGAAACTCATTTTTTCGGTATAATACTATCTAAAATTACAAAAACGAAAACGGTAAAAAATATAAATTTCGAGTTTCTCAATGATATTCCGAAAGTGAGTTTTGGTTGAGGTTCGTATTGCTATGGATTCAACGCCTCAAAGTGCCTAGCGAAGATAACAATCGGATCTTCAACAAACACTATTGTTATTATGTCATTATTATATCAATGGATTACGTTGTTGAGCAAACAATCACGTAATCCATACTTGGAAGAACATAGTATGATAATGCATAATAAAGGGATAAGTCCCTCAAATGTTTGTCTAATTTACGATACTTTTAACGAGTATCCCTATGGAAAGAGTTCTTCATAAGTTAGGTCGAATAACAATTATGAATTTTCAGAATGCTTTTCTTGGTTTTCGTCCACTCTTTATAGTAAAATTATCGGCAAGTTCATATATCTGACAAATATCGAGCTCGAAGATCAGTTTGAACTTCAACTCCTCTACCATCAATCACAGAAAGCTTTGAAGGAATGAGGCATCTCTGCAGGAGACGTATTTGTCGAGATAGATTTGACGAAAACGTTCAGGTAATTGAAGCACAATGACCCAATGCATAATACTTTTAATACAACCGATAAGGAGTAAATGCCATGGTTCATTCATACCCAAGCAGCTTTCATATAATTTTTCCCTTGAACAAGACCGAGACAAAAGTAAATGAAAGATATATAGTACCTTTCTACACCTTATTAGAAAACGTGAAAGAAAAATATTTCATTCTTCAGGATTTGGCAGCAGGAACATTCACGTATCGGTGACTCCTACAACGCGTGACTGTTCAAACACATCGCCTTGTTCGGGCTGTTGATACATCCTTGAGAGTTCAGCCAGACTGGGCCTTTACTCGTACGGATTAAAGAATTCGAACCCGAGATTTTTATTGCTTGTCTCGCGTTTATCCCTTTCAGCGAAACGTGCACCGACTTTCCTTTGGAAAACTCGAAATTGAGTTGGTTCTTGTAGTTGCTTAATGCTTTCGAGCGCTCGGTTAAGTCTTTCAGAGTCTCTGCCGTTAAACACTAATTGCACTCTTTATCCAATCCTCCGCTACAAGTGAAGGCACTCGACTGGCGCTTATAAAATCGTATTTATTTCAATCGGTTTGAAGAGTCAGCTTTTAAAGCTGCGGCGTCAACAAATTAACTGAAAATTCACTCCCCGCTTAGAGGAGTCGGCGAAACGTGCCGCCGTAATACGCCAAGAATTATTGCTGTCGTTTTGTTCGCAGTTCCGTCATTTCCTTGTGAATTCCCTTTCATCGTCGAATGGAAATTCTGTGAAGGAGGGTTATTTGATATAAAGGGAGGCTGATTGTTTATTTCATGGCCTATTTCAGGGGAATGTTCAAGCAAATCCTCGAGTTCTCATTAAGCGTTAAGCATGCGTTCATAAATGGGTCGGAAAGTTGTGTAAAACGTTGGTAATTAATACACCTCATTTTATAGAAAGCTACAATCAAGATTATACAGAAGCTTTTAGTTATAGGAACGGAAAGTCAAAACGAAACATTTTCATTTGATAATTTACATCTATATAATAAATTTAGAATAATTTTCGGTAATTGCAGCAGGAGTTATTACTCTTATTTAACTTTATTCCTTCGCATATTATACAGTCTCGTAAGGCTCTCGCGCGACCTAATAGGTGGGGTTACCATAACCTTTACCTTAGGTAGATACGCTGATACGCTGGGAATAAAAGAACGTCGCTTGAAAACATCTAAAATACTCCATTCCTCAATTCGTGATTTATTTCTTAATGTAATGTATACTATTTTCTTCAAGGACTTTTCTTCAGCATAAACTTTCCTTGATTTCACTTAAGCTTTCTCATGTAAGTAACTGTCTTATAATTTTGCTGTGTTTCGATCAAAGAAAATAAAATCATAAAGTTACTTTGCTTTGGCCAATTTAATGTTTAAAAACGATGAGATACGCATAGTTCACATGCTTTGAATTTAGAAGAAGAAATCNGGCTTACTGTGCCATAAGAGAATGGGTCCATAGAGTTGATAAACTGTTCCATAAAATCGTGCTTTTCTCATTGCTCGGGCGTTAAAGTTGCCGACCGAGATTTTTCCAGTTGAAGAACATCTCTAGATCCGCATTGCTGTAAGAGGGAAGCGAATATCACGTCAGGTGCATTAAAACATAATCCATGCTGTAGGAGAGAGCAAAGTGCTATTCCTTTGAATACCTGACGGCGTTTGTCTGCACACCAGTGTGTTATTAATCACTTTATTATATACGAGGGTTATATACCTAATTTCACCCTCTTTTATGGTCTCGGTTCTATTTCCCAATACTGATGGCTACACACTCTTTTCGAAAAAGGTTGGTAAGAGGAAGTGGGTAAGAATTAGACAGTTGAAATCGGTAATTGAAACATGTATTTGTCGAAGTACGTAGAACTTATAATCACCACCAATATCACAATTTATCTCTTATCATAATTAGTTGATTCCGTGAATCTTTTCAGACTTAAAGAAATACAAGGCTACAGTTAAAAACAAAGTCTATTGCTATGGATAAAAAAATTAAATAAAAACAAACTATTTTTATAGTATCGTTGCAACTTTTAATGCAGCAAGTGATAAAATTTTGTAAAAACTTAAAGGGGTAGCTTGTAAGATAAACCAATAATAAATTCACCGACATGGCGTTCAGAGCTCGACCGCAAATATGTGTCAGTTCGATTTTTATTTAGGTAATTTCGAATCGCCCATCGTAAACAGAACGTAGACACTTTGTGACGTAAACGCCCATCTGGTTTACTTGACCGCATTATGCACGAATAACCCTCTCGGCTCGTTTAATTAATCCATAAATAAATACGATAATGTGCGTATGAATGCCAAAATGACCAGTTTCATTTCTGCCCCATTTGAATCGATATATAAAACACTCCAATTTGTGGAAAATGTTAATTTATCGGTGCGACAAATTTGAGAAAAAAAAGGGCTATAAAGATGCATGCTTAGCGTGAGGGAAGATACCTCACATAAAAGTGAAGAATGTAATTCTGGTGAATTTGAGGCCTGAAAAATGGTAAATTTTCAACCGGTATAGCTATGGAAATGGGGACAATTTTTCTAAACATTTTTATCCATAATAAGTTACCTGAGTTTGCTGAAAAGAAGTTACCTTCCATCACGAAAACTCCCTTTTCACTAAATTTAGCAGCAAGAATTCGTTTTTTTTTTCATTCCGGAAATACCCAAATTTAGAGCTGCTGAAGAAAGACGAAAATATTGAATTTTTTTGTGAGTACCCTCATTCCACTTTACTTCAGCAAAAAAATGTATGCTGTTCATCATAGTATACTGTAACATAGTCCTGAATAGTATATTTAGATATTTCTCTCAAAAGGTTATCTGCAAAAAGATGTAAATGAATAAATAACGTCTTTATTATGTGCGAAACTGAGTAAAGAAATAAAGCATCCTCTTCCATTTAACCCAGAATTTCTCGATTCATCTAAGGCGAAATATGCTTGCAAGGAGCAAAAAGTTAATATTATGTTAAAATATAATGTAAAGGTGTACCATAATACCAATCCATGAGATAGTTATCTAGACCAACTAAGGTGTCTTTAGTGGAGAAAGAAAACTAATGCTTAAGCTTGAATAAAAAAAACAATTGTCAATAGTAAAATCGATATTGGCAGACGTGACTTCGTGGAAAGCTATTGCAGAATGATAGACTTGGTAAATTTTCCACACGGTTTTAATTAGCGACCGGTTTCGTAAGTTGACTTACATCTTCAGCCTGAATTTATTGTATATTGTAATTGTCAATAGTAAAACGGCCTCTTTTTCCGCATAGCCGCATTTTTAACTCTTTATCTTCCAATAAAAGCTTCGATCCATAATATCTACCTTTAAAATCAATGGTTGCAATGGTAACAATGGTTGCAATAGTAACAATGGTTGCCATGGTAATAATGGTTGCAATGGTAACAATGGTTGCAAGGGACTGATTTGGATTTCTGTAACGCTGATCTCTACAACTTTGTTATTATTCAATTACTTGCATTATTGTTCACATTTGTTAATCAATTTTATTATCATTATTGTTGATCTTCAACCGTAATTGGTACTGTATGTTGATGTATTATTAATAAATAAATAAATAAAACATGGAAACCCACATGAAAACGGGAGAAAACGGCTGGAGCGTAGCATAACATAACCATCTGTTACCAGATTCACGGCGCAATTATCAGACACATTCTTCCGTCGTTGAACTTCAAGAGCAATTCCCCTCTATGGGAGAAATGTGAAATTTGTCGGATAAGAATTTTCCAGCAGATGCTCGGCTATCGCGTTCTTCTGCAATTCATCACGGAATCCGGAAAAGACACTCAAATTGCCGAAAGAAATCGTCAACCAAAATATCTCGCTACAGTCGTTACGTAGCTCTATCCCACGGCTGAACTTTATTGCCTCTTGTATTCCCACGCTTTGCATTCCCGTTATCTCATTCCACGCAAGCTCTACTGTACTGAAGTCCATAACTTTCTTCCGTTCGACTCGTTTTGCAAGAAAGAAATGTTCCCACTGCTTCTTAATTCTGTTCTTCCGTTGGTATCCGAATATTAAAATAAAATACAGAGATAAAAGAAAGATTGTAATGCAGGTAGATAGAGAAGTGTTTGAGGGAATCTCTGATTTACCGTGAATTTGTTTAGTGAGGAGTTTCCCAATTTCAATCCGTTCATGATTACCGAAAAGACAAATATCATAGAATCACTGCTCTCTTATATACGTCAGCGGTATATTTTCAGAGTTTTTTAATCTATTCCTGCAATTTGGATATTATTTAAATCGCCGAACTCTAGAAGGTTGGAATAAAAGGTAAAAGGGTAAGAAATAGGAAAGCATGTGCATTCTAGTTACAGAAATTTCGTTTATCACCACTCGCGTATGCATCAAATATGTTTAGAAGGGTAAATGGTTAAGCGCGTAGAAGTTGTAGAATTTAATGGAAATACCTCAAAACTATGAAGAATTGGGAAAAAATACTGTGAGATTAAGAAAATATAGTGAACGTTGCAATCACAGCTTACCATTCGCCGAAAAGCGGCTAGCGGGGTACATACATATCTAGATATGGATGTATTTGAAAGAGAGCTCAAGTCATGGATACTAAAAATACTTCGGTGTTTAACTGTTTTCACCGCTTTTTGTAAAAATCTGCTTTATCCTCCATAATATCGCTCTTAGGAGCGCTCTTAGGTCCTCCACATTGTGATGTGGAGCACGCAAATCTTCAATTGTGGTCAATAGAACGGTAAGATATAAAGAAGAAAAACAAATTTCAAGATTGCGTTATGTTTATCCTGTAAAAATCCTCCTATGAATCCGGCATCGTCTTTATTTTAGAATATTTAAAGTTGATTTGTACCTGAAGAATTTAAAGTAATTTTTCGAAAAATTTGTTCAACTTTAACTTCTTGTTACATACTTATACACAAAAATCGATATATATGACTCACATGATGGAGTGTGGAATTTAGTGGAGAGTTGCATTACCAAGTTTCAGATCGGCAATCGTAAAAAAATCACTTTTATAATTTTGCTTAACTTTTCTCGATTTTGGCTTACTGTGCCATAAGAGAATGGGTCCATAGAGTTGATAAACTGTTCCATAAAATCGTGCTTTTCTCATTGCTCGGGCGTTAAAGTTGCCGACCGAGATTTTTCCAGTTGAAGAACATCTCTAGATCCGCATTGCTGTAAGAGGGAAGAGAATATCACGTCAGGTGCATTAAAACATAATCCATGCTGTAGGAGAGAGCAAAGTGCCATTCCTTTGAATACCTGACGGCGTTTGTCTGCTCAGTCGGAGGCATAAGGGAGAGAAAGAGTGATTCGATTTGAGTAGGCACTCACGGGGAACTATCGGGAATATAATGCATTTCTTCTTCGGGTGCAGCGAAAAAGCGATTCGCAGAGTGGTTCCCAAATTAGATTCGAAGGTGCAATCACGGAAGAGGAGGAACAGTTGAAGGTGCAAAAGCGCACTCCACGCTACCTTTTTATTCATTTTTAATTCGCCGCTGAGGGCGCTGGAAGCAACTCAGTTTTCGACGCTTAACTGCTTTTGTCGCCAAAATCGTTCAACTCGAAAAAAAGGGCTGTTTTAGTCCACAATTGCGCATATTTTTCGATTCGCGAAGGCCTTTACTCGGGTTTCGCAGAAAAGCGATTGTAAAGTGAGTACGGCAATGAAGATGAGTCCCTCGCGCGCTATATAAGAAGAAATGCAGTATCCTCAAATAGATATTCCCACACACTAACACTGCTTCACATGTAATTACCTTCAGAACGTTTAAAGTGTAACCTTAATTTGCCCTCTATTTTTCTTCTTTTTCATAAATAAATACTTCCTTCTTCCCCTCGACAAAAATTTAAATATCCATAAACATTTGCCCAAATACTCAAATTTACTATTATCCGTAATAAATTCCAGTCTATTATACAGGGCGGTTCAAAAGTCTTGTTATGATTACGGAAAATCAGAACTTTGTTAAACATAGATAGATGAAACGAAGATGAAAATGTTACTAAATGCATCAAGATGTGTGCCGTGCTTCAAATGGAGGTCAAATTGAACATTTGTAGCTATAACAAAATAAAACTTGATGTATTTAGTAACATCTTCATCTTTGTTTCATGTATCTTTGTTGAAAAATAAAAATGTTCTGATTTTCCGTAATCATAACCAGACTTTTGAATCACCCTGTATATGTATTCCTAACTATCCTCGACAGGTTTTTTTGTTTCCATGTTAATACTTCCAAAATACTCAAAGTAGTAATGGCCTGCGACGCACATCTTTCGACTCATGCCATGAAAGCAGTTGCTTTAAATCATAATGTGAAAACGGTCGAACGATAACTTTTTTTTTTAGAATACAGTTTTAAGCAATACATTATATAGCAATCAGTTACATATTCCTTCTAATAAAATTCAACCTGAAAGTCTTGTTTAAAATGTGTCATTATATACCTGAGTTTTTAAGATACATTTTTAGATGCACCTCATTATATCATTTACCAAAATAACTGAATATGAAATAACATTTAAACTTTTAATTATTATAACTACAGTACTAAAGGGTAGTTATGCTTCTATTTTCTTAATTTCTCAAAAATTTCCCCTTGAATTTTAATGGGTAGGTACTCCTCCGGTTCAATAACCTTTTTCCGCCGCTTCTAATTAAGTTTTTCAACGCGCGGCTTATCTCTGAAAAGTATTCAACAGATTCTAAGGAGAATACTCGCCGGACTGGATCAGATTAGCTTCAATTTAATTATGGATCCTCATAATCACAAAAACCTGAAAACATCCATATGAAATGGGCTTAACGGTCATAGAAAACTGCGAGTTAATTAAATGATTACATTTGCAGATTTACGTAAAAAAATCTTCCTTTGCTATCAACACGATCTAACTTCACCCTTTTTATTCCTAATTATTTCGTACGTTGAAAGCTCAGATGGATTTTAGCAAAATTATCGGAAAGTATTCAAAGAGAGTTGTTTCGATGTGCAGTGAAATTTACTATCTATTAATGGTTTCAGAAGCACGCTTGGTTTATTTTCAATAAATAACGCTTGAACTTCGGCCTATCGTATCTGAAATAACCGATAGAAATAATGATGGATGGGGGAAAAGGAGAAGTGAGGACTCGGCTTATTTTACGAAAAATATAAGAACTAAAAATAAAAATGTTTATAACCAATGCGTAGCTTGATAGAATTTCATAATAAAAATCAAACATGAAATAACACAATAAAAAGAATTTGAAACTATGGAAATATTTTAAAATTGTTATTACTGCACACATTATAGCAATAACGAATCAACTGCACAAAACCTAACCATCGTTAAATAATTTTATTAAGAAATAAAGTAAAGATATATGTGATCAGTATCCTAGGGGATGATACTGTAATTTGTAAGAAACCTGGTAACGCTTTCCTGCTAATTTAATAATACTGCTAAGGGTTAGACGTAAGACCATACTTTCCAGTCCCAATCTCGCCCTGAATGAAGACGTATTCTAATCTATTCTAATCTACGTTTTAAATTAGTTTTCTTTCCACTGAGCTTCTTAAAACATGCATAGAGTGTAGTTTAAAAACTCATAATTTCATACATCCATATTTGTCCAAAATTCTGACAAGGGTTAAATGGAAGATGGGACTCCTTACTCCCAATATCGCCCAATAAAAAGACGTTTGTATCGTATCGTATCGTATCTTGGGAACATTAAAAGTCAAAGTTTTGACCTACTAGGGTTTTCACGATAAACAGGTTCCAAGATTGAATGCGGAATTCGTCAGTGATGTATTCCAAATAGTTCGTATTTAAAACGACGTCTTTCCCTGCGAGCTGCCTTTCTTCGCGTGGCAGGTGCATAAAACCTAAATCTATTTCCTTAGTCTGTTACTGCCGTGTATCTTCCAAGGAAATCAGTCTTTGAAACTGCTGGTTCTAGTATCTATTTCCCTAACCTTTTTATAGTATAACGATTAACTTAATTAACTAACGATTCCCAACTTATGCCAGATGTACCTCAGTTACGCTCATAGGGTTTCTGTTCTCTTCACAAAACGCTTCGACTTAAGTCGGGCCTCATCTAGTTCGCGAAACCAATGCCGACATGAAGTTAGTCTAGTATGACGCGAATGAGTTTTGAGTCCTACCTATTAACACAACGCTTTAAACATTACCGGACTGGTTATGTTCTTGGGTAATGACGGCTTTATCTTTGACGTGCAATTCCGTAGAACGCGAACGTAACACGCTGTGACACCGCACGACAAAGGAATCAGAGAGATTGAACACGACTCTTCATGACGCTCTATTAAAGACGCCTAAAGATTGGAGCGATTGTGCGGAGACAGCGCCGGACGCACAAAAGGGCCCTAATTAAAACACGGCGTGTCCCATCGGCACGCGTAAATCCGTGCGACTTTCTTCGTTTTAGAGCCGACCTCAATCAACTATCGCGAGCGCCGCTTTATTAAGTTAATTGGAGTGCGTCCGGGCGAATGAGTCGCGGATTCCCGCTTCATTGGCTCAATATGTCCGCGCGGCCTTATCGCAAACTGCACAGAAATACCCCCAATTCCATCCGACGACAATGGATTTATTTTGGGAATACTTGCGCATACAAGGGCAATTCAACGGCAAACGTTCGGTATCTCTTTTGTCCTGAAGTCCTGTCAACGGAAATTGAATTCAATTTGTCCTCTTTCTTTCTTCTTTCCCAAACTGAGGTAATGCATTTTTACTCACTGGTGCATGGCAGTGTGGTGGTTTTTAATTCGTTCTATAAATTCTACTACAGGCTATCTTATTCTATACGTTGTAACATCAACAAAAAACGTTATGAAACGTACTCATTCAATACTAGTGAAGCTTTCTGGATAAGGGCGTAGCTAGGATTTGTCCACAGGTGGGGTTTTAGAGTCATGGAGTAAATAAATAACTTCTTCATTTTGGGCGAAGTGTTGGCAATAAATATACATGGAGTAACCACTGAATACCCTACAATCTTGGGGAAAGAACATTTTCTGCCCAAAATCCAATGAAAATAGAAACACATTAATTTCAATATGTATACCCTACGGATCTCCAGCAGTGTTTGCAAGGCATAATTGTGAAAGAACATCCTCTCATATGCTTTCGTTTATTGTTGGTTTCGTTTCCATGGTTGTTGAACCCTAAAAACCACCCCCTTGGCTACGTATCTCATTCTAGACGCAATATATACCAAATACGATCGCAGAACTTACACCATAATCAGGCCAAGAAAAAATACAACGGCGTCAGCATATAAATGTTTTCAGGAAAGTACTTGTGATAGGATGTTTTTGTTATTTAAGTCACTGTCAGCTTCTCTTCTCAACCAGATAGAATATGGCTGCCTAAATCAGTCCTATATAGTGTCCAAAGTATGTGGAATAATGTACTATACCGTCAACAGGCTTAGTCCTTACTTGGTTTCATCAAATCACCAGCAAAGAAGTTCAAGAAACAATGTATTTCGAAATTTATTGGTCGTTTCGTGATATTATGGAAGCAATATATAATTAATAAAGGCGAAAATACCGCCGCATTGTTTCAGTAAGTAATTTTACTGCTGAAAACGCGAATATTTAGATATTTATTGTCAAATTACGCGGTGACTGGAATGAAAGATATATAACTTAACGTTATGAACATTAAGACCCGAGCGGAGTGGCACTATTTCCGACTAAATTAAATTAATTGCCACAAACATTCTATCGAAACACCGAAACCCAAATATATTGTTTGGTACGTACCAACAGGCTTCTAATTATGATAACCCATTCACAAGATCTCTGAAAATTTTGAAAATTATATAGTTAAAGAGAAGGGTATTAAGTGGAACATCAATTTCAACTTTCATTTTTCTGCGTTTAACACATCTCTCACGACACACTATTATAATCAGCCGTTTTTAAAAACACAAGTCAACATTTTCACGCTCTAAACACTCCACTTTTGCTTTAATTAAAATGAAATACTCTGGGGGAAAAATCGAGCGTGCAAGTTCGTGGAACAAAACCGCCAAAGCAATTTACTCGTTCACTCCATTTGAATTTGCTCGAAGAAATAATATTTACCTAAAAGCATAAAACTCAAAACATAAGGCCAGATGTTCAATTCTACGACATTTTCACTGAATTCCATGACGAAATATACATAAAAACAATTTCGATGCTAATTATTTCTCACTGATAGCTTACATTCTGTTCTTTCGGCGAAATATTCAGGTAAATAAGGTCTTCCAGTTAATCCCCAATGCTTAGCTATTTCGTTAATGAATGAGATGGGTAAATTATCCACGGACGAGCAGGAGTTTATTGTGAGTAGAAGCATATGTAAGTAAAAGGCGAGGCACGAATACTACGACTATTTAACTAACATCAGAATAATTATCTAAGTTTGGGCATACTTTTTCGATCTTATATTTGTTTGGTAAGCATTTTTCATAATCAATAGAAAATTGAACGAATATCGATCTTACATTCTTATTTAATATGAATGTCTTCTACATTTACATTAAAACCCTGCAAGCCGCCTTCCGGCGATTCGCAGGGAGCTTTTTAAGGATGATGTTGGTTTTCAATTATCGAAATACGCAATTTGCTCTCCCTCTAAATATGAAACTATGAAGACTTATCAGCGGAAAATATTTACAACATTCATATGAAAGTAACGAATGCACAAGTTGACACATCTTTCATAGCAATTCCTTTCTTTTCCTAGACAAACATCTTGCTGCAAAGGAGGTCTATTATGTTACGTCCTTCTAAATAGTTTTAACTACTTAAGTTTCTTAACAATCATGGAATAAATCGATTTTGGCTCCAAGAAATAGCTGGTTGCATATGCATATGCTGATTTTTTTACAGAAGCAGAGAAGTTGGCCGAGAACAGGAAAAGGTAAGGAAATTGAGCTATATCGTATGGAGTTCCGTTGGATCAACGAAATTTTAATCAACGCTTTAGAACATACGACTCTTTCTAGTCTCCTTGACAATGAGTAAAGTAATACAAAGAAGTTATTTTGCATTAGCCACTGTACACGCCATGAATTCCCAAATTTCGGACTGTTATTTCCTTTTACGCGCCCACAAAACATGTGGAGTATAACCCTAAAGCAGGGTTGGGCAACATTTACGAGAATGCGTGCCAAAATCGGCCAAATCTCTGGTACAATATATTTACGCGTGCCAACCAAACTTTTTTGAGAACATATTATTTGATATCGTGACATTTGGTTAGTAAGTGATTATGTAAATCATGTAAAACCGACTGAAATTTGTCAAGGACTTTTTACACGTGCCAGAAATAACTCACATTTGGCATGCGTGCCAATGGTTGCCAACCCTTGCCATAGAGTTTAAAAATCGGTCAATACAAGTGCGAACTCATGGGGAACGGAAGTGACATATACACTCCTTTTAATAAAATCGTACAGTAAGTTTTACGTTTTCAGTGAAAAGTTATCTATTTTATCTCTTTTCAGAGAAATACGAAAAATTCTGTTTTTTTCTAGTTCAAGAACATAAAATCAATCAAAAATAATGGTTGAGAAAAGGTGCCTTTACATTGCAAGGTAAAGTCGTGCGGCTGAATCCCAAGGAATGACAAGTGTGAAAAATTTGAGACATTGCTGGGACTCGAACCCAGGTCTCCCACTTTCCAGGCAGGAATTCTAAACAGTGTGAAAGAATTCCCAAACATCATTCGGGCATGTATTCCGGTGGGGAAGAAATCCCAAACAGTTTGGAAGAGACGCGGGATGGTAGTTCAGTGGTTAGAACACCTGCCTGAAAGTGGGAAACCTGGGTTCGAGTCCCAGTAATGCATGCTACTTTTCACTCTAGTTATTCTTTGTCAATAAAAAATAGTTTGCATGCGTCAGTCTATACATACAATATTGTTTAACCTCCTAAGGACGGCTTCTAAGTACGCCAGTGAGTCAATGCAACAACCCTATAAACAAGGAGGGAAAACTAGAGAAACGAACATATTTTTTTCTACTCACACAATGAGAGTAAATGAATAAAAAATGTGCCATCCGTGGAAGAATTCAAAATAAGAGAGCTTCCTTGAATCAATACGGAGAGGAAAATCAGTGAGAGAAGTTTGGGCGAGACATTCTTTCCCTCAACGGAAGGTTCGATCGAATATCACACTTTTAATTTTCCTCCCTCTGAGCCCCTTTTCCATTGGACGCGCCAAAGAAGATGAAGCGACGACGGAGAATGATAGAGAGCAACAAAGGGAGACGTAAGAATGGAGCAAAAAATAAATAAATTCCTGGAGGAGAGAAGATCAGAACGCTCGCTCAAAATCCGAGTCCCCTTGGTCACGCACTCCCCTTTCATCCTTCACATTATCCGGAAGTGGACATGAATACGAGAGTCCTCCTCCGTCTTAAGCGTCTCCACCCTTATGCCGTGACACGAAGGTGCTGTGCTGCGAGAAGTATCACTGTCTGACGCATTATTTCTCAGAAATCCACGTTTGTAATGGCGAATTTTACCGGAGTAAACTCACTCGGGATACAATCCGCCGCATTCAGTCGCGACAAACAGTTCCATAGCATCACTACATCATGATGATGTGCATGTTTCTGCATCCATACCTTGATAAATAGCCTAAGTCTTCCTAGGTCTTTCGGTTGGTTTGGAAAGAGGAAATCGTGTCTTCAATTTATCTTTGTCACATTCTTCCATATATCTGTGAACGCTTCTGAGATACGAACGATGCTGAATACTCATAGTGGCCATTTCTAGTTGAATACTAGCGATCGTTTATCCTTGAGAATTTTAGAACTTACTAAATTGGCTGATATTTGTAGTGATACTCGTACAACTTGTACCGGATGATTACCACTCATCATACCACTTTCCGTGGTAAGGGTAAAAGTCTGTTTTTCATATCTCTCCTAGAGAAATCTTTTATGACAACACAATATTGGATCTATCTTAGCAATAATTATTAACCCAAAAATGTCAAGAAACAACTTACCAAACCACAAATAAATACATAAAACGACCCACGTTTCGTAGCAACACTGCATCATCACTTGAACACCAAACCTGATGATGCAGCGAAACCCTTATCGTTTTATCTATTTATTTGAGATTTAGTAAACTTTGAAGTTTTAAAAACACTGCGTAAGCCATATGTCGGCTGATGGAAATCGTGTTCGGAGAACAAACGGAGAGTTCCGGATAACCGACTTCTAGGAATTACCCTATGCTCATTTTGGAAACCATGCTCCCATTCCCTAGGGTATCCAAAAAGGAAACGAAGTTTAGTAAACTATTACCCTATGCGCATTTCGGAAACAATGCTTCCATCCCCAAGGGTGTCCACAAAGGAAATGAAGTTTAGTGAACTGTATCTCTCCCGGAGCATTTTTCTTTTAAGACTTTTGTCATACCAATTCTTAATTTAACGCACTGAATTTAGGTCATTCGGTTCACCTTCGCGCTGTGCAAAAGTTGTAACAGAAAATGGGTAATTTATACCAAAGGATGCCAATTTCCATTCGTGTGATGTCAATGTGCCTCACCACGCTTCCATCAAATTCCTACGTGAATATCGAACTTTCGCCCTCCCATTCTTCGTATTCAACGGCGGAGATGACATCAAAAGAAGCTGGCGGATATCAAGATGTGTCTCATTAGGCGAAAGGGGAGAATGAAGAGGAATCCAAGGGGGAGAGCGTCAATTTCCGAAAAGGTTGGATTGATGTGAATTCGGAGAGCGCGAAGAGAGAGCCTCTGAGGTGGTCACTCGGATGCCTCATAAAAGGATGATGAAGGAGAAGATTCTGAAGGAAGATACTTCAGGACTTGAGGAAAAGTTTTGAGGAGGAGAATATTAGAGGGCGTACAGCTAATGTGCGAATGAGCAAAAGCGAAAGTGACGAAGTTGGGATGGGGAATTTTATGAGACCTCGGTAACTAACTAGAGCTCTCCAACGAGAATAAGTTGCTAGGATACATGAGATTTCCAGGGAAATAGCAGACGAATTGAGATTCGCCGACGAATGCTGAGGTTATCCCTTCGCAAGTACCGGGATAAACGGGATTAACTGCAAGAATGCCTTTTGTTTAAGGCTAGTTCACTTTTAGTCACTATCTAGTCATTACTAATTGTGAACTAAAAGAAATAATTTACTTACATGTATGCCTCATTATCCATATATAACGTAAATCGCACTGAATCTATTACCTATAAACACAGCTCCTAAATCATTCTGCGATGCAAACTCAACACAATTACCCTCACAGGGAATCGAACCCGGGATCGCTATTACTGCGGCTAAACTCACAACCCAGCTTCCGTTTTCATGGCTGCAAGAATGATAGCTAGAAATAGTCTCCATGTTGTACATTATCTAGCGATAAATTACTGACACCCGAACGTGTCTAAATTCAGCGGAAGAACAGTAGTTACATCAAAATTTGTTTACGTAGATTTTAATAGAATTTTAAAGCCAGAAAACTCCCAGAACAATCCTATATTTCTGGATATTTTATACTCTGGAGTGCTTCAAAAGAAACAAAACGTTAGTCACAAATACTGATGACCGAATTTTATCGAATAACGCATCCAACGTTGATGGCGCGACACCTAAAGCAATTTGCGAAAAATCAACTGCAATTTTTCTCGCTGATCCAATTTCATGTGGACGCAGTTCGCAGCCGATAAAAATCGACGAGAGGAAAATTCTTCAAAGAAAAGATTTATTAGGGAGTGAAATTCTATCTGAGCCAAAATAATGAATGCATAATTGCTTTGTTGGCAAAATCATTTGGAGATAATTTATCGGATATGCTCAGAGTTCACTTCCATTTAAGCCGTGCATTGCATTCCCTCCGAGCATCCAAAAACACACGTATATGTTGCGAAATGTACGACAGAAATCGGAAAACATCACAATTATATCAAAAGCTAGATTTTCGAGCGTGCTACGCTGTAAAAAAATATCCAAACATGATGATAAATATATTCGCCTGTGACACGAAATGGCGTATGCTCAAAACTTCGCATCCTAACTCTCCAGCATGAGTATTTTTATGGGTTGGACTGAGCTCTTATTAGAGAACAATACGCATACTTACAAATTTAGTGATTTTTCGCTAATTCAAGAGACTTTTTATCTTTATAAGCAACTTTATGAAAGTTACGTTGCGTTCCAGTATTTCTGGTTAGTATGACAGATGAAAAGCGTGGTCGAAATCTTCAAATTTAAACTGCGATTCGTTTTTTTATCCGTCCAAAGGTTGAATCCGAGATAAATAAAACCTGGCATGAGGCAATTTTCGTCGAAAGGAGAAAAATGCATAGGATTTGAATCCTTCGCGAGCTGTCGTTTCTTTCTAGAGAAACTGAAATGCGCTATAGAATGTGTACCGAAATTTTAAAAG
Organism: Ladona fulva; assembly: GCA_000376725.2. Taxonomy (NCBI): domain Eukaryota; kingdom Metazoa; phylum Arthropoda; class Insecta; order Odonata; family Libellulidae; genus Ladona; species Ladona fulva. Next base: position 20,431 of record KZ308539.1, read on the forward strand.
AAGAGCCCTGCAATATATGTAACCTAAAGAATTTAATAGCTTCAATCATGACTATAGGTCGTTAATATTAAATTTCAATTCAGAGATAGGATCGAGAGGCGGTAAAGAGCTAAGACAGATGTGAAAGAATTCTCGATATTTCCGCAGACCGTAAAACTGCAACGAGAGATAGAGGACTGACACCCGATGTGTTCGAAAATAGAAACTGAGGTATAAAAGGAAATTTCAAAGGTTAAATTGATGGGAGTTTCGAAGGCTTAAAGATTTCGAGAAGAGAAAGGTTAAAGTAGGAATGAGGTATTGGAATGGAGATAGGGGATTTAAATGGGCATAAAGGGTTTTTCCCATTTTCAGCTTTCCAATGGAGTGAAATGATAAGCGACATTGTAGCGATCCGGCCAAAGGGAATCGATTGCTTTAAACTTGGAACGAATTGCGAATAATAGGAAGCTTAGTCCCGATGGCGATTGAGACGTTATGAATGTCTCCGAACTGATCCGAACTCCGAACGAATCAAAACTGATCATTGTTCATAATCTTTCTGATTTTGCTCTGGTGAATTTGTGTCGATATCTCACTGGACATTCTCGCATTTTTTTACAAAATATTATCATATGAGAGTTTTTTCGTCAAAATTCAGTTAGAAATTTATTTTTAATTTACATTTCAATCATATAATAAGATCAAGTGATAATAAAGATAAAATCTTACGTAGAGGAAATTCTCACCTTGTGCCAAGTAATTACTACGTCAGCATATGTTAATATTATCAAATTTGGATGTAAACTCGCTGGACATAAAAATTGGAAGTCTAGTTCAATTTATATTCGCTAATTACTAATAAAGAGATCACACTCTAATAATTGTAAATTTTCTTGAAACCCTTAATAACAATCGAATTATGATTATCATTTTTGTGCTTTATAGTACAACTCTAAACATTTATTTACAGGTTTCCGATGACCGATGATGAAATGAACCTATCCCGGGAACGAAGCCACTGGAAGCTAATATGAATAGACTTTCCCAAAATGAATTAAAATATATTGCGACTCTACATCACATTTTTGATACGGATACATTTCCTACGGGCAACCATGATTTTGCGAGTATGAGAGCTTAACATCGACTTAATACACACAAATATATGAATACGCAAGTTATCCAAAAATTTGTTTATCAGGAGTTAATAAAAACGAATTACGAGTGAAAAGGATAAACATCCTCGCATTTGATAATATCGTGCATACAAGCTCTCGTGAATGTGAATCTTTTACGCTCTTTTGGGTTTTGTATGGCTCCATTACTCAACCTGCACCTTATTTCTTGGTCGAAATTAAAACACCCAAATTTTTACAAGCAATTAATTACTTTGGATACAAAATAATTACCGTATTTACTCGAAAATAACCGCCCCTCGAATATAAAGTCAGTTTGTTTTGGGCTGAAAAATATAATAAAAAAACTAGTACGCGAATATTAGCGTCCCTTCTGATGTACAGTAAAGTCAGTTTCACACTATGTATAGGGATGACGGTCGCGGTGCAGTCTCACGGCGGTTATTGACAACTTTCTGATTTAATAAATAAATATATAACTAAATGATATTTTCACGTACAAGTCCGTAATTTCTCTCTTCTCGGTCTATGACATGTGCGCGTGAAAAGTGAATTACGCGAATATAACCGCCCCTCTGTTTTTATTCGGAAAAAATGGACGGTTATATTCGAGTAAATACGGTCATTTCTCATTACACGTTCGTGATTTTTAATTAATTCACTTACGGTTGTGAATACGCTGATAAGTAGGTATTAAGAAAATCATTTTCGCCGTTGCATTCTTGTTAGAAACGGCCCTATAGAACATTCCGAAAGAACTTTGATTCGGGCGGTTTTATCTCGTGAAAGATGTTCCGATGATAGGGTGACGTAAAACCAACTCGACAGAGGCCAGAGTCTTATTTCATTCTTGCTGAACTCAATATTCCATCCTCAGATGGCGAAACTCTTAATGAAAGTTCTCTTACGGCCTCGGATGCTGAGATTAAGAAGATACCGAGAGGTCAGGGCAATCCGATGAATAAGTTAAGCGAATACTTCTTGTAGAGCACGGGCTCGGAACAGGTTCCTTAAGTGCACCGATCTTCCTTTCATTAAACCTTCACTTCTCAAACTATCGCACTTTAATTACGGCCTCTCTCCCAACTTTTGGTATTTTTATCTTTAACTTTTTCTGGCTGCGAGTGCAAAAGAACTTGATGGAAAGGAAGATGAATGTAATTCAATTCACCAAGGATACAATTATCGCAGGGATAACCGTCTTTACGGCCAAGGTATAAGAACTCTATTGGTTCTCAAAATGGAAAGAAAAGTGTTCGAAGATGAATTAATGTTTCTAATGTAAGCTACAATCTTCAATTATATAACCTTCGTGACCAAAGTAAGATTTATCCATTTATCCATCGCGAAAAAACCGATTCATTGAGAGGCACTTGGATATTACAGTTAAAATTCTCATGTTATTAATCCCTTACCTTTCCACATTATCTTAATCAACCTCAAAGAGTAATTTGATCACTAAATGGCTGACTTTAAGAACTACTATTTCAATTATATTCTGAATTTTGTGATATATTTTAAACATGATCGCAAATGTATCGATATATTTGTAAGTAGTCCTACACAAAGTATTTGGAGCGGAAGGAAAACCTTGTGGAAACGACATTCCGTCACATCACATTGTGTAAGGAGATTGTACATTGGCAACATAATTTTAGGTGTAATTTTACAAATGATCCGCGTTTTAACTTCAAGCAGCGCGAAGAATAGAAGTGGATTCTTGTGCTCCCTGAAGACGTTTATAGCCGTTGCCAAGTAGCAATTCTTGAGTCTCATTGCCGTAGGCAAATTTGTCAAAAATTTTTATTATTAGGTAACTACAACAATGATATGCAAGAATATCTCTCAGTATTATTGTAACTTGGGGCATGTATTCCGNCACCTCTCGAGAAGCGACGGCTCGAAAAAATATAATTGTGTTCGGAGTGAAGAGACGGACGGACCACTCTTGGGTGCGGTTGAAGATCGTCTCGGAAAGGAAAGGAGTGCGTGGAGGAGGGGCCGTTTTAAACGGAGGAGACTGTCTTGAAGGTGAAACTCGGATTGCATTTAAATAACAGTCGCATTTATCAGAAGAACTGTTAGAAATACCACCCTATACATTTTAACGCGGAGAAATTAATAGGCAGTTTCAACTATACGTACATCGTAGCTTCAATAGTAGGTCTACAATATAGACCATGCAATTGTAGGCCTACAATATGCGGAACCATATGAGCATACGCGCTCGTGAGTCAAAGGCGTCATGTAAATTCATGCGCATTGTCTCAGAAAACATCGTGTCACTACTTTATGATAACTCTTTATTCTTTAATCGAGCCCTGCTGTGTTCTTTCTTTCTATATTTTCAGCCTATTCTTACTAATCCCGATGAAGCTTTATTCAAGGGTCTTCACAACCGCCTCTCTTCTTTTCAGTTAATTATTAATATTATTGAATTAAGTTTTAGTTAATAGTGTTCAACTTAAAGGATTTTTACTTTTAATGAGTTAAAAGAAACTGAAAATGTAATCAATAGATTAGAAAAGCTGTCCAATTAAACAGAAATTAAAAAGGAACTGCTCGCCAAAGAAACCAACGAATATAAAAAATATCGACAGTTAATTCCTTAAATATGAAATGCTCCTCACGTGTTAGTTCAATGTATGTATACTTTTTCGCAAACTTCGTCAACCCGCCATTTTGTAACTATTCGGAGTGTCGGTCTAGGAATTTGCAGAACTGTTTCTATGATCACTATGAACATTATGATGGAGGTTTAAGAAAATCCGAAAATTGTATTGTCTTTTTTTGGTTCGGTTTGACGCGAAAGGACCCTATAGTCATTTTCAAATATATCGAATATTATATTAACATTATTGCGTATTAATAAAACAGTATTTCATTGTAAATTGAGCCTAAATACAATCATGCCACTATTTATGAACCGCTCTAAATACGAACTTTTAGCCTATTACATTTTGACGTCTACGTAGGAATTCATTTTACGAACGAACCGGAAAAAAACGAAAAAATTTTCGAAAAACTAGGGTTTCGTGATACAGAGTTTTCGAGATACGAAATACGAACTGGAAGAAATTAAGTTCGTAAGTCTATGTACATACCACTGTCTATTGGTTTAACAATGATTCGGGGGTCGGGTTTCATATTCTTCCGTGCAAAATGTGTATAAGTCATCCCTTTAGACCTCGTGCCCCGGATACAAACTGAAGAGGACAGAATTATTTGTTTATTCATGTAACGGCAAAACGTCACAATTAGGTCGGTGGACCCGGTAGCGACGGTCAAGGGGCTCGATTCATACATTTGGTATAGAAAAAGTGCGAATTTAAAATTAATTCAAAATCAAGAATTCTTCCCTTAACCCCGCCTTTCGAGAGAAATACACATCCGATGTAATCGAGTGACGTATTTCTTCATTTCCACGAGATAATGGGAACATTAGCCTTTGTTCTCCCACCGGTTGACGTCAGTAGTGATCTCCGCACTCCCTTGCGTTCACCGCGCATAAACTAGTCCAAAGGATTACATTCACTCTTATTAATTAAATTTCCCGCGAGAATCGCACGTGACTCAATTGCATCCCTTGCGAATGGACTGTCCTTCGGAGTGAATTCCTCACTAATCAGATCGCTATTGTATGTCACGGGAAACCGTTTCATTTTAAAGCCGCTCGGATTATAGGCGCCAATGGATTTAATCCCAAATGTCACCGTGCTTTTTGGTCCTTTCCTTTTTTTCTGACATTTATTGTGGCGAATGATCAAAGGTTTCTCGGTGGTTTTGTTTCGGCTGATGAATCTGGATGTGTGGGAATTGTCCCTCGCTCCGTCTCACGTCGCATTCAGGCCTACCAACTTTTCCAAATTCACCGAGTGCACGAAAATTATTTTGAAATTCATCCACCTCAAGTTTACTTCACTCAATGGTTTTTCGATCTCCAGTGTAAAAGAATACGCAGGGATATTTTTTCGAGTTTTCGTGCCTAAAAATTCACTAATCACCATAGAAATCACTCCCTAAGCCAGGCATAAGTTGACACAATTTGTAGTAGTAATCTTAGCCCTGACCACAAATTGAACCCAGGACCACTTCCACCAAAGACGAACGCGTTACCCACATAGCTACCTCCACTGTCTAAAGGAATAATTTCCTTGTAATATTCCTTATTAATCATATATTCAGTGTAATTAACATAAAACTAAAATATGAAAAACCTAGAATATGTACCTATCTGTGGATAATCATTTAGCTTAGCCTGTCTGAATAAAAGTAAATGGAAGGGAGAAAATAATTGAGATGATGGACTTACACTCAATTGTTAATTGTCAAGAAGAATGTAATGTAATAGAGTTAACATTTTATGTTATGAAACCTCTCGAAAAATAGATTTCAAAAAGTTAGGGCCATATAAAACACTGTAACGGTCGACTCTCAAATCCTCATGGAAATCCTCAGTTTTCTGTTGCATGATTTCCAGCATTACAAATCAATCATCGAGCAATAGATAATCGATATTTATCTCGATTATTTCAAAATGCTGACCGTTTATACGTACGTAACAGAATTTGTAGGGGTTTTATTCAAACCTCAAATAACCTTGTATATCCAAAAGGCAATAAACAACTCTTTCACGATGTGAACGGTATAGATATTTATTTTGCAAGAGCACGCTAGAGCGACGAAATATTTACAAGGCGAGAAATTTCCAAAAGAAGAATTATACAAATATTTGCTTTCGATGTAATTTGAAGATGATCTTCGTGAAGTGAAAACATTACTTTTAGATTTTCCAAGCCTTCTGGGATTAATTGTGCCACTAATCAACTATTCGAGCGAAGAAAAACTCTGTGAGCGATGTTATATTGCGATGGTCAGGCCTCACTTGGAATATGCGTGTAGTGTACGGGACCCTGCAGAAAAGTGTTGTATTCGAAAATGAGAAAAAGTACAGCGAAAGGCGATACGTTTTGTAAAACATTGTTACGACGAGTCGGTGAGTGTTACGCAAATGCTTCTGGACGCGGGATGGAAATAGAACGATTAAACAAAGGATAAATCTACTAAATTTAATTAGAGAAAGCACATTCACAGGTGATGCAGCTGACATCATGCGTCCTCCATGTTACATAGGCCTTTCTGATACTTCGAGGAAAATCAGAGAAATAGATGCTAGAACAAGTCCTTTGAAAAATTAATTTATTTCCGCGAACGATACGCGAATGCAATCGACTAGAGAAGTGCTTGCACCCCCTGCCACACGCCGAAAGGCGGCTTACGGAGTACATACATATGTAATTGTAGATTTGGTTAAAATAAAAGTTCAGATTCTTTGCTTCATATAGATGGAAGTGTTCGTTTTCCGCTTTAAACTGAATTTCACAGAATGCCAGCACACTCCATGAATAAAATACCAGTACGCGCTGCAATAATTAGTGCACTTGCTTTCGTGCCTCTCGTCGCAATGACGACATTTACATGCGAGAGATGCACGATTTCATCTACATCTACATTAGCACCCAGCGAGCCGCCTTTCGGCGTGTGGCGGGGGGATTTGAATTTAATATTCTCAGCGAAATCTGCTCTCGAAAGTAAACTAGCTCCGTCTGTTGACTCTCTTAACTCCAATTCTCACTATTCACGCTCATCTATTCGTTCACCGGATGCAAGCACGCCCACGCGTGATCCTCGCACACCTCTCGAGAAGCGACGGCTCGAAAAAATATAATTGTGTTCGGAGTGAAGAGACGGACGGACCACTCTTGGGTGCGGTTGAAGATCGTCTCGGAAAGGAAAGGAGTGCGTGGAGGAGGGGCCGTTTTAAACGGAGGAGACTGTCTTGAAGGTGAAACTCGGATTGCATTTAAATAACAGTCGCATTTATCAGAAGAACTGTTAGAAATACCACCCTATACATTTTAACGCGGAGAAATTAATAGGCAGTTTCAACTATACGTACATCGTAGCTTCAATAGTAGGTCTACAATATAGACCATGCAATTGTAGGCCTACAATATGCGGAACCATATGAGCATACGCGCTCGTGAGTCAAAGGCGTCATGTAAATTCATGCGCATTGTCTCAGAAAACATCGTGTCACTACTTTATAATAACTCTTTATTCTTTAATCGAGCCCTGCTGTGTTCTTTCTTTCTATATTTTCAGCCTATTCTTACTAACAAGGAATACATAAGTGTGTAATGTAATAACGAAGGTTACCATTAATGGCATTGATTATTCAACGAAGGCCTCAGGCTCGAATTATCATCTGTGGTCATTAGTTAATCTAGAAACACTAATTTTAAATGTTCTGTAATTTAATGGTGTAATAATACAGCTGTAACTAAAAGGTTTGTGTATAGTTCAGTAATTTTTAGTGTTTTCCAACGTATAGCTTGAATTTTCTTTTGTTTCAATTAAAAATATTTGTGTTTTAAATTTTTTAGTTATTTTTTTGCTGTTTTTTTTCACCCCCTGCTCCATGGGTTTTCCCGCAACGTGGGTTTTTTTCTTTCTCAACCTTAAGTTGTAAAGTTTTTTCCTCATACTCTACTGTTTCCTTTTGTTTTTAATTGATCACTATAGATATAATAATGAAATACGAGGTTGGGTAGAAGAGAGGTTCAATTGGACCGAACCACGCCAATAAAGAGTCTACCTATTTATCTGTTCTTAGAAGCAGTAAAAGAAAAGAGATTGGTAAGTGTGACGCCCTTTCACGAGGGAACGCCTGAACATATCGATTCAACCTTCAAGAATAGTTATAACATTCTGGTAGGTAGAAATCGGGAATTTTCAGATTCAGGGCGTTAATTTCATGAGTTTTTCAGACACTTCACGATTGTGCACTTTATATAGTAAAAATTTGGGTTCAATTGATTTCTGACTATGTAATCTTTTTATCTTAAATTATATTTAGTTTCCAAGTTTTTCCTTCAAACGGGAACAACAGATAAATGTGCTTGGACCGTGCGTTAAAACTGGGAATGCTCGGGTTAAAACGGGACGGATGGAAAGCGTGCTTAGAATAAACAACTAAGACTCAGTTATGAAAGTTATTAATCCTTCATAATGTTAAGGTTTGTGGGTTGATGCAGATGGATTTCAGAAATCAGTCGGTATAAAATAAACATTACCAGCAGTACACTTTGATGTAATATAATGGCGTTACTTTCATGGATTTTGAGGAATAGATTATTTTATTACGAAAAGGTTTAGGACCGCGAACCGAGCTAGATTATGGATATAAGAATGGAAATGTACTATAAAAATTACGAGATGTAATTTTACTGCTTGGGATGCTGAAGAACCTCTCTCCTCAAATGGAGGCGTAAAATTATTTGAATGTCAGCGTTATAATGATTAAAGCAAAAGTGACTGCTTACAAGCTATAACGCATAAATAATGGCAAATAATTTTTTTGTTAAATAGAATTCGGTCGTATAACCGATATTTAGAAGAAGAATAAACAGAAAGTTATATTGCTTTAGGAGGAACTCAAATATTATAATTTACATTTAATAACCTAGCATTTAGAAAGAGATTAATTTAAATCGGTAGTAAAAAACACTAGTAAATAATAAGAAAATGTTGTATTATTTGATAGGGTTTTTATTAATTTTAATCAGAATAATATATTCTGAATAATTAAAATATATTATTTTTGTATGAAAAACAATAGTAGAAATAAAGAAATCAAAAATGATAATAACTTGGAAGAGTAATTCATTTTCAGGATTTTAAATGAATTCCAGTGAAACAAACGGAATATTTTTTCCCAATCAATAAACAGAAAAATATATTCCTAAACTCAAAGATGAAACTTTATAAGATACTAACCCTAAAAGAAAATCAATGGAGATATTCTTATAAATCATTTGAAGACATGGATGTTACATATATTCCTACTTTGAATACCATTCCTGACGTCAAGGCCCGCCAGGAGGATAACATCATAGCAACCGTGGGGGTCGGTATGAAGCAGTGTCGGTATCGATATCGGCACTACACCGATTTACTACCGCAGTACAGAAAGAAAACAAACCAAACTATAACAAGTGACAAGACAGAGACAGATTCCTCATGGAACTCAGAGGGATAATGAGCGTCTCCGAGTTTACAGATAAGCCGCTTTAATCTACTCATCTTTGATTGCTATCCCTCCCTACGCTCTAAAAGACGTTTTTTTTTTTGCTCCTCCCCCTGAGCCGTGAAGATACATTTCACAGGCCATAACAAATATTAGAGAACATGAAATCCGAAGAAAGACGCTCTATACCAACAAAACAAGGAATAAAACTTTATTAGCTTGCTGCAAAGAAATTCTACGTCAAAAAAATCACATTGTCGTCAGACGATAAGATTTTATGAAACCATTGAATTCCATCGGAAGGACTTCGTTTTACTTAAATCGTCTATATTTTGTATTATTATGTACAAGGAACTACAATATTTATATAATATTTTTTCTTCTAAATTTGTGTATTTATTTTTTAACTCCTAATGAAACTCTTATTAATGTATATCGTACATTTGCAAAGTTGCACCCCGACGAATTCGAAATAAGCGATTTTGCTCGGTTCCGCTGTAACGCGTATCTTCGAGGTATCACTGAATATTATAGGTGTATTAATCACGACTTTTGATAAGTCCAAAGATCGTACCGATTCACGATGCACAGGTGTCCGCCCTCATACAAAATGAAACACTTCATTCTCAAACCAGTACCAAAAGCGGGTCTGTAATAACGGGGAAATGTCTAACTTCAGGATGAATGACTTTAAGACTATACACCTCTGGGAATTCTCTTTTCCTTGTGGTACCTTAGCAAATACCGTGTGATTTAACGCACGTAATGCGCACGCTCTGTTACTAGGAGAGGCTGAAACTGTACTCTTAAACAAGTTTACATTTCAGCTGAATGCGATTACCACGGAGAGTGGCAATGGAGAAAGCCTCTCAAGAATTAAACCGCAAGAAAAGGTGAGGGAGAGAGAGAGAAAGGGCAAATCACATGGGGAAAGGGAGGAGTCTGCAGGGTGTTGTTGGAGATAAGTCCGTCCCCTAGGAAACCTGAAGCGGAATGAGATTGGGCGACAGAAAGAGGAGGAAGAGGGAGATATGGAAAGAAAGAGGGTCTCCAGAGGAAAGGAAGGGCGACAAAGGAGGAGATCTCCAACGGACGGATAAGAGACTTACGAGTCCCACTCCGTACTTAAAGGGACGAAGAACTCCGTGGAGTAAACTTCGACCTAGTAACCGGTAAATGTCCAGGGATTACTTCGTTTCCGCAAACTGCAATCTGAGCAATTGAATGCAATTGAAAATATACGAAAATTACTTCAACTCAAAGATGGAAAGAGAGAGCAGAAGCCGAAACACCTACACACGTATATTCACCCCGCGAGCCACCTTTCGTCCAGCAAGGGGTGTCTATGTCTATGTAAGTACCCTGCAAGTCGCCTTTGCATGTGACAGGGGGTGCAAGCATCATGACTCTACTTTTCTCATCGACTGCTTTCGCGGAAAAAAAATGAATTCTTGAACTGACTTGTTCTAGCATCTATCTCTCCGATTCTCCTCGCAGTATCAGAACGGCCTATGGAGGACGGATTGTATGGGCTATAGTATGTTTATCCTTTTGCATGCTTTGTTTTCTATTTCTCGAATCTGTTAACGTATCTTTCGCGTATATAATGAAATTTAGTAACGACTACCATCAACTTCCCCATTTTCTTTTCGAGTTAGTGAAATTTCTTTCTTTCGTAAAACATAACGAGTTTGTCTGCGGGTATATAAGACGACTGACTGATATTTTAATTGCATATAAAGTGTGCGTAAAGAATCTTGTAGGTAATTGTTGTATTGGGTAATTGGCGTGCAAAGAATGGATGTATACTAAGGAAGACTAGAGGACGAAATCCTAAGAGGAAATTTTAAACGAGTTTCTACGTTACTACGTAATGGTGAAGCATTGTATTGGATGAAATGTCCTAAGTCGAAAAGTCGATGAGGAAATCTATTCGGTGAAGGAGTTGTATTTGATGCCATGCAACGAATGGTGAGTAACAGCGATGTCTAAAATTATGATGCTCAATTCTTCATCCACTACCATCTATCCACATCATCGTCCAATATGCAAATATAATGTTTCAGTTTTCAAATAGAATTAAAAGTTTACTCTCTTCGTTTAAATATCTATACCAATGGCTACAAGAACCAGTTGAAGAGTATTACAAACCCATTTAATCAAATTTCTGTTAAAAACTCACACCTAGTATGACATTTTAAAAGTATTTCATAAATCGACAGTTTATCGATCGAGAAATCGATAATATCGAAATATTCATCTCCACTGAATACCTAACAAAAACTCTATTCATTAATCTGAACGTTATTTAATTCTTACTTCACATGTAACCAAAAAGAAGTTTTAAATTTATTTAGCAGAATTTCTCGAAACTTGCGTTTCTATCTTTAAATCATTTGAAAGCAATTTGCACTCTTAGAAACCGATGGAGCTAAAATTTCGAATGTTTTACCATCGTAGAGAGATGAAAAATCGAATCTACGGTCAGAAAATGGACGAAATTATTCGCGGCAATATGGCACTTTAAAGTCCAACTCAAAATTCTAGAGAGAAACTGTATCTACAGGCGAAGCATGAATGATAGAGGGTGAAAAGATGAGAAAAATAGATCAAAACAAATGATCAGAAACGAAAATTCATAACGAAACGGAGAAAATGGAATTACACGCCGGCAGCTTTACTTTAAAAGTCTCCAACTTTATCTGAGAAATAAACGGGATGATAAGCTAATGGAGGATAAATAACAGCGGACGATAGAACAGGAAAACTCAAAGGAAGCGAAAAGAAACAAAGAGAAAAAGGAACTGCTCGCGAGTGACTGGTACTCAAAAGTCTCAAGCCTAATCTGAGAAAGAAACGAGATGATTAGCTAGAGGTTGAGAAAAGGGGAAGAAAGAAGGAATGATAAAAGGAAGAGGAAGGGGGTGAGAGGTAATTGGAAGGGGGAATTGGAAAGAGCTCCTCAACGAATGAGAGTAAGCGCAGATATCCGAAGAAAAGGAATTGGATCAACAATTTTTAGGGCCCTCGTTTGTGAAAGGGAATGAATTTGGTCTCCTCGCTCCGAAATTCCAAAAGAAGAAAAACGAATAAAAGGTAGGCGTGTGGGTGGGAGGGTTATATTTCCGAACAGTTCTTTTTTATCTATTTAATAATCACTCGAGGATGAAAAAGGACGTAATTCCGGGAGTAAAATTTACATGAGGGACGGAGAGAAAATCACGACGAATCCGTTTAAATATAAGACGTCGCATTAGCCCCACGAGGGAATCGAAATAAATGTTGTTTACATTTATGAATTTCTCGGAGTGAGTGATTCGCGGGAGGGAAGGAATGAAGAAAACAAGATTTTTAGTCGGAACAAATGAGAGACGTTTCGCAAATAGGCGTGTTTACATCTTCGCGCGCGCTCGAAAATTGAGCCTCTCTTTGGAAGTGAAAGTGAATGTCCAAAGAAACACAGCGACAGTGAGGAATTAGCGCGAGGATTGAAGCTGTTTGATGAAAGGGAATGCCAAATAGAAGCAGAAGCGGGAAAAGAGTATCGCGAGTGACGAGATTGCTTCTCGCATAAAGCGACCCCTGATTCCGCACCAACAGCAGGCGATTGTTCGGGGAATTTTACACCGTTAATCGGATGATTGGGGTATGAAAGGGTGACATATGGTGGAGGGGCGAAGATTTCGATATTGAAGAGCCACTGAAATAAGGGGTTTCGGTTCCAAGGAATACTTCACTTTTGTACAGCTTCCGTGGAAGCTTATGGCAATTAGATGCGCAGAACGGAGTATAAGCGATGCGCAAAGGAATATACTCAAGGGAAACTTGTGTAAACAGCGAGTTTCAGGAAGACTAATATACGCTTCAATAGCCGCTATATTTGAAAGACTCCTGTACAGGCGCCTTCGGATCCTACAGAATACAGACGTGCTTGAAATTCTATGGCAATGCTATGTTTAGCGCATGCACACCGAGGCTCTCCTGACCTACCACCGTTGGAATTCCATAATAAGGGATTAGTGATATACAGTTTCCCAATGTTAGGAGTTTTTTAAACTCCTAACGAGAGCCCGTCCTAGAAAGTAGACAAGACTAAATCAGAATTCAACTGACTACACCAAACCAGATTAAACTAAATACAACTTAACTGGCACCAAATACATGTACCTGCAAAATTAATTCTCAGAAGACGAAATTGGTAGATGAAGTGGTATGACACAATGCATCGATTCTTTTGGTCGATCATTTTTCTAATAGATGTTAATCAAACATTTTTCAATTGCATAACCTTTTGAAAGTTACGATGAAAACTTCATTCGTATTAACCACGATTAAAAGCTATCAATTTTTCCAAATGAACTTTCTAACAAAATAAAGAGTAAAGATTATGAAAAATAAAAACTTCGTAATCTTTAGAATGTCCTTCCACGAAGTACGGCCTTCCATGATAGAATTTATTTAAAATAAAGAGTATTTAAATTATCATTACCTGATGGCTCGGTTCCAAACATCATGTTCCAAGAAGGAACATCAACATACTAGCGGTGAACGAAAACAAATACCTGTGATTTATCTCTGAAATCTTTACTCATTTCAAGCCAACAGAGCGCACTCTTGGTAAAGGAAGAAATAAATGAGTAAGGGAAATAAAAAAAGAGCTAGGAGGAACGGAATAAGGAATGGAACAGCTAAAGGATCTAAACAAGAGAGTGAGGGTCGATTGCTGGGAGAATATGCATGAAAGAGAATTGGGAGAAATTTTAGTGCGCCGTGGAAAAAGAGAGGCGATGAATAATGCGGGGAGGAAGAGGAAGGAAGCGAAGGGGACAGATGGAAGGGAGAACAAAGGTAACGTTGAGAGACACGTTAAATTAGGTATTTTTAGAGCGCATCTCCTCTATGAAAAGCATATGAATCTCTCTCGTCGGGCGGAATATATGGCGTGGACGGGAAGTAAGGGAGAGATGGATGAATGGATGGAAAAGATGGGCGGAGTGACGCCACGAATGGGGAAATTAAATCGAGTAGAAACAAAAGAAGGGCGGATTGCACCACCACTCGATACACGTTTTCATAACTGCGCTCAGGAAAATGGCAGAGAAAGAAGAAATACGCCATTATCCTCAGTATGGCTGGTTTCTGGCGTGGTTTTAAATAGAAGACGAAAAAAAAACCCAATAAGTTTTCGTTACATCTACCTTTCACATCAATACATCTCCGTAAATTCGTTTCCATTGACTACAAGTTTCGTCTTCAGTTCAGAAATGCTTCATTCCAGCATAAAATATGTTTTCCAAAACATGACTTATCAAACATATGCGTAAATACATGTATATTTATCTATGTTTAACTTTTCTCTCTTTTCCTAACTTTTTATTCATTTGTATACCTAACTAAAAATTGCTCTTTAAAGTGCGTAAAATAATACAGGATTAAATTAATAGATACGTTGAAATGCAATTTAATAGTGCATGGCAAAAGGGAGTAAATACAAACGATGCACTTATTTATTTTTGTTAATCACTATCGCGGGTTAATAGCGGATAGTGTGTGTTATTAAAACGACTTCTACTCGAGTTTGCTCCTACTATTTGACGCTGATTACATGACTATATTTCTATGATTTTTGAAATTTTTTTATAATAAGCTAATTTTGTAAAAGACATGAATTATTTTTAATTAAAAAAATACTCCCTTTGTAAGCGTATTTCCTTCGAATCGATTCAAAAATGGCAACAAAATTACGATTACTCTTCCTTCCAATAATTTGTTTTTCCAAGGAAAATGAATGAAGGAGAATTTTAAAGAAAAAATTCATTCATTTTTTGATACTTTATTTTCAATTAAGAATTTTACGGTGTACAGTAACGGTTTTACGGAAATGAACGTCATTTTATAACGGTGCACGATATTACGGTTAACGATAAAAATGGACTTTTTTTACGAGTCGTACATTGAAAATGGCACGCCGATAAGACGACCCGTTTCCAAGTCCCTGTAAAAACTTTGAATAATTTCGAGGACCCTTTTAGCATTTTAATTTTTTTACTATAAGATAAAAATTGCTCCAATGTTTATGCATTAGTCGTGCTTAAAAAGTTTAGAAGTTTCAAAGGGATCCTTGCGCTCGGGGGTTTGGGGGGAGGGTTTCCTTGTGACTACGGCGTGGGTAGCGAAGTGACGCCACGGCGACACGAATGGGGAAATTAAATCGAGTGGAGACAAAAGAAGAGGGCGACAGTAAAGGGGACACTGTGAAAGGCGTAAATAAATGAGGAGAGAGAATAGGTGAAGAGAGAGGGAATGACGGGACGGATGAAGAATGGAAGGGAAAAGTCGCGACTCGGAAGAGAGTCTCTATAAATGTTGCAAGGAAAGTGATAAATAATTGGTGGCACGGAAGTGTAAGGGAATCGGCGTCGAGCGGTAAGGACCGCGCGATAGTGGCGCCCATGAGTCGTCACTTGTTTTCGCCCGGAGCTGAATTCAGGGGATAACATCAACGTGATATCCCATGTACGACATTGATGCAGGAAACTTTCATCTCCTGCGCTCTAACGACGGGGAGAAAAACATTTTCGTGGACTTACACAATGCTGCCCAATCAATACTGAAGCGTGTTAAAGTAGCAGAGCACATGTAACTCTGGAAAAAAAATATCGGGAAAATAAGGTAAGGAAATTAGGAGGGGTAAACTGATGTGTACACGAAACTAAGTTTTTGGATTTAGATTTGTACCCTACAAACCGCCAGTGGCGTATGGCAGGGGGTGCATTAACACCTAACCTAATCTAACCTATTAGCTAAGTTTCCATTTTTGACTGCCAACAATAGACTAAGCATTCAAAATGGCTGCTCTTAACAATGTACGTAAGGGACATTTGTACCAATACACAGAAAAAAATTGACAATTAGTATCATACAACCCGGGAAATTTAAAAATTCCGCTTTTTTTCACAACTCGTACCTATTAATACACACCCTTATATTCTATAAATTATGCTGCTATACACGGCTAAGTAATTTCGAATATGCCTACACTGAAAAAAATGTAAAATGTTGAAATTGTAGATTTAGATATTTTAGATTTAGATTTGTACCCCGCAAGCCGTCAGTGGCGTATGGCAGGGGATGTATTAACACCTTACCTAATCTACCCTAATAGATTCTCTGATCCTCTGCAGAAAGAACAACCAGAAGTAACAGTCTGTTTTAGCGATTATTTCCTCGTAACGCTTGGTCATCGCCTCTCAAAATTAGTTATGGGCAGAATGGGTAGAATGACCTTACTACTGAACAATATAATGTAAATATGCTGTTGATTATAATAATAATGCTGATGTTGTATTACTACCAGACTAAGGATACTATAGTACCAAACTCATCTGTATATCTACATATCCCAAAGATAAACAGGTGTGAAAAATAGCGACATGAGTCGGACTCAAAACCGGGTCTCCAATTTTCTGGGTTCCTGGGTGTGAAAAATAGAGACATGACTGGAAATAGAAATCAGGTCTTCTACTTTCCGGGTTCCTGGGTTCAAATACCAATCATGCCGCTATTTTTCACACCTGTTTATCCTTAGGATTCAGCCACACGGCTTTTCCGTGCAAAGTAATTTCTCTTCCCAGCATTCTTACCTACGTATCTGTACACCCGACGAGACAACGTCCAGTTAAAGGTATTCAGTCTTTCTCTATCACTATAAATTCATAAGATAATTGTAACAACAGCCAAATACATCAAAAGTTTACAATCACACTAACAAATAACAAACTGGAGCACACACATGAGACATAACTGCGGTAAATTAAATAGAAAGGTCGTTTTTTTAAAGCGTATTGTAGGTAGAAACGATGACATGGTTAAAGAGCGATGTTCTTTCACCTTAGTTAGGCCCCATCTGGAATATGCGGCGAGTATTTTGGATCCAGAGGATGAAACGTGTAACCACGAACTCAATAAAGTGCAGCGCAAGGTGATATGATTTGTAAAAAAATGGCACGGTAGAAAAACAAGTGCTACGAAAATGCTGTCAGACGCAGGTTGGGAATCCTTGAAAGAAATAAGATTAGAAGAATCTGCGATTGCTTGCTAAATTCAGAGAAATTATGGTACATTTTCGGAAGACGTAATTGGTATTATGCGACCCCCTTCTGCTACTTCGCCTATGGGACAATGAACTTAAAATAAGAGAAATATATGAGATCACAAGTCGTTTTAGGGACTAATTCTTTCCGCGAACGATACGCGACAACAGAAAGCTAAAGAGTTAACTCGAACGCTTGATGTTTTTCACACCCCCTGCCACACGCCAAAAGGCGGCTTGTAAGGCATTTATGTATATGTATATAGGCGGCGATAATGATATGTAAAAATCGACGAAACTGAGGATTGTTGATTTTTTTAGTCGCTGCGGAAATGCAAACACTAAGTAAGACAGGTCTTGACTCTGTGGCTTCCCTTCTGCTTCAACTCTGCCTTCACGTACCTCCTAATTAAATTCAGTACTGTTGCTTTTAAAGCAGACTGACGTCACAGGAGCGATATCCATCCAAGTGTATCTGAAGTATGGTTTTGAAAAGCTAACGCGGCGAAAAAAATTCAATTCCGTGTGCGGTCATACAAAAACGTTATCAAATATTGATTATTTCGAATACAATGAAGGTTTTGTTCGGACCCGCGCGGTGGATAAGGAAAAAAATTTTGTTTTCGTAAAGCGGAAAAAGAGTTCGATAGCTATACTGGCGATGAATAAATTACTAATCAAAAGACCTTCATGAATAGTGCGTTAAACATTCAAATTATGGTGAGATTTTTAAACCGAATCGCTCGAAATTCGGTTAGAAATTAATTTTCTTTCATGAGGGGGATTGGAAATGTTGAAGTTGGAAAAAATCGGGTTTCATAGTCAGTTTTTTGAACAAATGAAATACGCCGTGATGTCATTCACAACAAAAATATTTTTGATCGGAATAAAAAATGAATGGGTAAATTTTACGGTAATTGGTTTACAATATTGGCCATCATATTTTGCTTCGTTGTGCGATGTAAAAAACGAAGCATGCAAAAAATAAATAAAACTGAAGACTGCACTACATGCGGTGAAGAATAATCACCCCCTAGCTTTAACTAAGAATAATCTACGCTACATAGATCATGTTTATACACGCAATATACGAAAATATATCTGATATTAATTCATCCTTAGATTCGCAGTTTCCTTGTTTGTGTTATAATTGGCAAATGTCCGATGTCTGGTTAAGAGTGGAGAATATACATTTATGGCAATTTCTCCAGAGGTAAACTAAATCTTTGTGTATACTTTACAAGCCTCGGAATGAAGGCTTTTCTGTAATCCTTTGTTTATATTTCCAAATATTTTGTTTTAAGTGTTGATTAGAATTCTTACTACCCAAACTCCTTGATAGCCAATGGGCTTCACGTTCGCATCTGGTGGAAGCGGTCCCGAGTTCGATTCTCGGTGGGGGACAACATGTGCGAAATGAACTTAGTTGTCAAAGCACTTTCAATAATACTACTACAACTCCTTGGTCATTGCTGGAGAGCTTTCTGCCTTCCCGTATTTGCTTAAAGTACAATTTACTGTGACATACATTATATATAATACACATATTTTTATATATCATACACACACAATGAATTACATATAACTCCCTGTCACAGGTCGAAAGGCGGCTTGCATGGTATTCATGTAGATGTAGATGACAGATATGTGTATACATTAATATATGTTTTGCTATACTGTAATTTTAAAAGTACTAAATGACAATGTAAAACTGGACTGAATGTAAAAAGTGTATTAAACCGTATAATGTGATACGGTATAATAATGTGATTGTTTAGAATATTTATGGATGCTGAGCGGGTAAATTAAACGCAATCATCTTAAATTAGCGCAGAGATAGCCAACCTTAAATAGTTCATGCAACAACTATTTCATTTCTACCTAATATACGCCAGACAAACTAAAATTATGCGACATAAACGATGATGAAACTATAATAGTTGCTATATATATATTCCATCGGCAACTTATCTTAATAGTGTAAGTATATATGTATAATTGAGTGTTTATGTGTAAAATGTGGTAGATATCGCTTTAAAATTATTCTCAGTGCTTAATTCGCCACTCAAAATCAGTTACTGTGCCACTTTAGTCGGTTTCGCCATATAGGGCCACCCCTGAATCAGGTTAGACAGTTACAAAAATAACTAGCATCATTCCAAAGTATCAAGGAAAGTTCCCACGACCTTGGCTAGAAGGCAAAAGCCACAGAATCGTCATAGTAGAAGTCTATGACGTTATCCTATTTTTTTGAGAGGAATTCTCCGGAAGCAATTTGAAGGATAGCTTGACCAAGAGAAAGAGTTGGCCATATGTCTCGTCCGTAGCCTTCCTGAGGTAAAAGAGGAAAGGTGAAGTGGATTTAAAAAACGGCAGCAGCATAAAGAGTGTCTGTAGGCGGTTCGCGTGCGAAATAACGATTGACGCTCGAAAATATCTTCCGCCGGGGGCACCTCCGATATATCCGCTCCTTTTTTCCCTTGGCACAGAGTAACTCTTTATCTGGAGCAATATTTTTCGCGGCCAAAGGATTCGTAAATACGCGTCGAAATTTCCAGATCGAATACACCTCTCAGCTATAAAAGCTCATCCAACTTTTTTTCCTTTGGTGTCGAATATTGAGACGTGTTTTAGCTCGGTGGGCATGTGAAGGCAGAAATGTGTTTTTAGTGTATTTTTGGTGCAGAAAGACTAAAATTAACTTCATTTTAATTAAATTAAAGTATATTAATACATTAATGCCAACACATGTCCCTTTCCTGCATATTGACATTTCTATCCTTATATTCATCAGGGTACTTTACAGGGTACTATATCAGGGTACTAGGGTATTTTCAGGGTACTGAAACAACCCTGTGATCCAATGCAAAAGATCCGTTTCAGGATCTTTTGCATTGGAGCCCATTTCGGCTGTTTCGTTATGGATGAGTTGCTTAAGGTTTGAGAATAAGGGGGCACACGTATTAAAATAGATCAGAAACTAGAATGGAGCAGGTAGAAATGCATAGCCTTTCGTTCTGTTCATTGAACTTGATCGATCAATTCAAAGCTTTTTAGGAATGCATTTAACATTTCAGCTACTTTTATCTTCTTTCACCACGCACGAATAAAGTTGAAGCTAAATGATGACGAAGGCCAGATGTTACAAAAAAATTACTAGAGGGTTAGTGGAGCAGTAATTTGGAAATAGAAGATTAGTATGAGAAACGGAGTTAAGTTTAAATTTTTTGAAATTGAGACAGCAATGTTCAGGCTTCTTGAAAGCCCAAACGAGAGGATAACAAATTGGGATGGACAAAGGAAACACACATCGGAGATAAGAACTCTAAAACAGGTAGAGTGACGCAAAATATCACACATAATAAGAAACTGAAAGATGTCATTCATGTCTGCTACTATAATGATAATAAATAAAGTAATATATACGATTATCTAAAAATATTAAACATCTACTACAATACAATAGATAATTAAGATCTACAACAATCTAATAATAATAACACCAACAACAATAACTTATCTACAACAATAACAATGATCCTAATGAGGGAACAACGAAAGAATCGGAATCACCAACAATGCAGGCATAAATTAATGCATTACAAAAATATTAATGATCCGTAGTCTTAGGTGAGGCTAAAACGAACTTCTTTCATGAAAATAAAATTGCATTGTGGACAAAATATATTCTTCGGTAAGTTGCTTACCCCGATATTAACAAAAAATAATTTTCCTTCTGGTACATTTGGCTCGCAACGGCTTATCCGAGTACTATACGGGTCGTTTGAGTCACATTTTCGGTTAAAAAGTTAAAATAAAATAAAGATAAACTCCACAAGCACACGAGTGACAGGGGGAGTGTGTTGTCACAAAAGAAGAAATAGAAGCCCCGGAAAATATTGCATCTGACCGACCTCATGAGAAGGCCAGAGAGTCGAAAGAAGAAATTAGTGCTCCCATACCGCATGCATATGCATGACGCCTCTTCCCTTAGAATACCACCTTATCAAGGGGTTGCGTGCTCCTAGGCAAACCAAACTGACTGCAGAACTACACCATGGTAACCGATGAAGGGAAGATAGTTCCTTTAGTACATGCACCTTAGGGGGGACTACGGAGCGAAGGAACAGTATTTTAATCACGAAAATACACGACGTAAGATAGAAAAAGAGAACTAACATGGCCATATTTAATAGTGAGATTAATTGCGCGATTATTCGTTTGAATAATGGCACGAACAAGGCTGATTCAAATTAGCGTAGTCCAATAGACCAGCTATCACAAAAGAAAACATTGGGATAGCAGAATATAGATAAAAATATAAGGTTGTCTGGTGAATAAATAAATGCGCAAAGACCATTGTGTTACCTTTCAGCGTAAGAACTGATTGATACCATCTATAAGAGATATTCTTGATGAATGACATATTTTTCGTGTTTTGGTACAGGATAGAGAAAATGTATCTTTCATTTACGTTTGTCTCAATCTTGTTCATGCCTGTGATGACCTGAAATTATGTGAGGTATGAATGACGCTGAATAATGGCATTCATTAAGGTTTATCCTTATGGGATGCAAATAAAAGTATCTCGTACAGTAATTTCGCTTCACTTACATGGGCTTGTTCTCCTTATAACATTCCGGCTTTATGAGGAAAGCAAGGGCTTACTGCCTCACTCCTCATTTTTCATAGTAAGCCTCATTTCCCTAACCAACTCTTTGTAGCTAATGGTAGAGGGAGTGAGGTCCTAACAGGGCATCGGGTTGAATGCTTCACATACAGATTCACACTTTCGTATCCTAAATTTTACAAAACATTCCAAAATTTCGCTGCATGAACCTTTTTTGATGTTGCATTGGACGTGCGGAAATGAGTTTTGGAAGCAGAATTACTAAAATGATGTGAGGAGACGGTGGGTGTTTCTTAAAGGGAGAGGAAGAACGAGAACATGTTTGCTGAACGTAATTTAAATGGTCCCTTTAAACGATTTCGTCAAAATACTCCACTTCTATCCCAGTCGCGATGGACATGTCACGGTTGTAGTCAAACTCCTCGATAGATTACACGAAGAATCAACATTTTTTTATTAGGGAAGTTAATATTTTTACTACTAGGCTGGGTGTTTCGCCTACTAACTATAAATAAAGATTCGTCGGAAGGGTCAAGCCGCATTATAGACCATAATTCAACGCCGTTAAAAAAGAACGCAATCGAAGCAGAGTAAAACATTGCATGAGCACTGGAGATCGTAATGCTGGTGGGAAGTGTCTTCCAAAGCCTTCCGAATCGCTTTATGATGGTACGTAGGCATGCACGAGACCGCAATAGGTGGCGCCGGCGTAATTTCCGCGTCTTTACCGTTGGCCATCACGTCGTCGGCGGCGGCAAACGCAAATAGGCTATCCGAGAGCCATGCATGAACCATTAAAGAAAAACAACACCTCAGCCACTTATAGATGCGCGGCGAGGAACTGAAACACAAGTTTCCAGCGGGTGCTTTCGAAGAGTAAGTCGCTGCGGAATGGTCTGAAACGGAGGAAACGTGGCCAAAAGTGCTAAAAATGGTGATCTTTTTGTGGTGCGGGACCTCGCTTGGCCGCCCAGTATGATGGGTACACGCGGCAAAACGTGTAATTCGCCGTTATTGTAACGGCGAATTTGAATTGTAACGCATTAAAAAGATGCCGGTGGTCAAAATCGGCTGAATTTTACTGAAAATTGTGGACGCCGATTTTTCTCAGAAATCCTCCAAGTCGATGCGATTTTGCTACCGTTTACGGAAACCATGGCGGCTAAACACGATAAGTCAACCAACCGCAATATTCGCTAATATAAGGAATCGCTTCGAAAAACCGAACATTTCTTCGTTTTAAATTAACTCAGTATTTATGGGGTCAGTACCGACTTCAAATGGGTGCACACCCAGTGTGGACATTGACTTAATAGAGGTCTTCATTGTAGTTCGATTGATACCTCAACCATCTCCAAGTGGATCATTGTTACATAACGTTTCGTTGATTGAAACAATGGAACACCATAAGAGTTAATTCTTTCTGTGTTGCACTAGATGATCGAAAATAATCAATTAATTTTCGACAATCGATCTTTTCAAATACAGCGTTGCTAAGGGTGCATGCCATCAAATAAAAAATTACTTATAATATTTATTGATTGATTGACTGATTATTGATAAATAGTGTTCAATGATTATGAGGATCTAAAACAATGCACGTGTCTTGCTCAATTTATAACAACGTGACTTTACATATAACAAGATTTTTTATTTTCAGAGGTTTTCACAATTTCCTCTAGCAATCAACAAAATCGACTGTCAATTTATAGTAGCGTCCTGCGATAGTTTTTCTTTTGCTTTCTTCTCGCAGCATTTGGCCTGTGTTTTTCAATTTACGGCCTTTAACTTTTCATTTACTTTAACTGAAGTCTGAACGGAAGAAAAAAGTTTTGAGGAAGGTAAGAAGAGCTTGTCTCAATTTAAGCCAATATGGGCGCGAAAAATAACTTTGCTCGCAAACGACGATCCGTCACCTAGCGTTTGAATTTCACGAAGTAAACTTATCTATCCATGTTTAACGTGTGATGATTACTTCTTCCGTGTCTAAATTTGTTTATGAAAAGGAGAAATTGCGTCAATCTTGCAACATTTCGTGGTAATTACTTGGATTTCCCACGCTTGAAGGAATGACTCCATGATATTCCTAAGGAAAACTTTCAGAGCCATCTCCACGATATTTGCTTTCTCAGAAAATAAAAAGGCTGCATTCACTCATCTTTCCGATATGATCTTAGGAAGCCTCATTCCAACCATCATTACAAGCATTTTAAATATTTACAGAGGTATCCCACTATTTGGAATAATCTCAGATCCACTATCCTTAGGTACGTTTGCCTAGAATCAATATTTACACGTTGTAAAACGTGATGTTTCCCACACCATGTGTTTGCCTTTCAAAACATATTTCCCTCCGAATCGGTGAGACGGCTGTTAAAAAAGTTCCAGACGACAAATCCACGCATGGGAGTTTCCGGGCGAATGACAGTTCTCCACGCCGGATTTGTTAATTCCGGCGCAGTACCGGTTTCAACTGTTTGGTCGCCCTGAGTTGGCTAGCTTAGTGGCAGCCGATGGTTGACTTTGATATTTCAAATCATGTTAGAACAACTGGGCGTGTTAGGGAAACGACATTTTAAAGGCGACTCTTATAACGAGACGCTGTAGTTTTACAACAGGAATTATTTAAATCAGTTATTTTGGTCAGAGAAAAGTGCATTCAGGTTCAAAGAGAACTAATTGCAATTTAAGAAAGGATGCAACCTAGAGCGGTTAGGCTATTGCGCGTTCCAGTTTTTTCTAGTCAGTAACGAAAGCTTAGTAAGGAACTAAATCCTAGTTAGAAGAAGTATTAACCTTCTTTCAGAGAAAATAGCTCCATGTTTGGTCGCCTTTATTCCGAATTCAAGCATTGGACGAATAAAATACGAATCGTAGTTTAAATTCAAATATTTCGACCACGGTTTTTATCTGTAGTACTTACCAGTAAAACTTGAATACAGAGTGAATACGGGAAATTTTTAATTCGACAGTACTGCGGATTCGAGTTAACAACATAAAATGGGATTCATCAGAAGATAGAAAAATTGGAACATAAGCGAGAGTTTTTCATCCTCCGACTTGAACGTCTATTATTTACGAAATGTTGCCATTCATGTAAATGAAGATCGCAAACTTTGATTAGTCCGCGATATACTGCAGACCCAGGGCCGTCTAAAACGGGGTACAGTCGCTTCAGGCCTCGCGCCTCCGGGCGGGGTGGGGAGCCTTGTAAGAATCACCAGAGGTGCTGTCCCACGAAACAGCCCATGAAATAAGTTTGAAAGAAATACACCCAAAAGCTAAAATACTTATTACATTTTTCGAGAGAGGATGTCTGGTTTTTGTATTTTGTCAGTCGAACGTGACGTAGTTGATAACATAGATGAATCAAAAATTATCGACAAATTTGAGTGTACTAAAGTTAGAAAAATATATCTATAAATTCCAGTGGTCTAAATATTCTCATTTAAATCTGTCTTATGCTCAAAAAGTAGTTTGAAAATGCGCTTTCCCAAGTGTTTAAGAAATAATACTAGTACGAACTTGAATTAATTGCAATGCAGGACAGAACAGGACATTAAATTTTATTTGTAATTTGTAGAGAATAAGCCATTCTGATACGTAGCAGAGCCCTTAGAAAAACTGGTACGACTACCTCATTAGGCAAATACGAACTTGCAGGGCAGATATCTAAATTTGTTCCTCTGGCAGACATTTCAATTGCTATACCAAGTAATACTAAATTATTTTTTAATTTACGAGAGTTTTTGAGAATATTCGTATAAAAATGATTAAAGGCTAAGTTTTGATTACAGAGAAAATGAGAAAGGGCACATTTATGGATGGCGATAAGTAATCTGCGATCCTCCTGATTCCTCGGCTTACACAGCAATGAACGTAAAATGAAAGAGTCACGGAGACAAATCGTATTCAGAGTTCATCTTTGCCGCGCACGATCCGTATAATTTACCATTAATCCACCGCATCTCAAACTTCTCATGTTCCAAACGTCATACCATGCATTTCGTGATACTTTCCGACATTCAACCACAGAATTCAACCGCATGGATTTGGGCCCTCTCTGAGACCGCCTCCCTATCGGTCACAATAATGAACAGTAGCGAATAACCAAGCAACTGAGTGGATGCGTAGCAACGGTTCTACAGTAAACAATACAAGAATGACAACTGATTGTTATACATGTTTACGGCTAACAAACAAAGACACAGAAGAGGTTACTTCATTATTTTGACGGATAACAATGAAATAGCATAAAATATGGACAAGCATAGTAGATATTACTCTCTGCATCCGCGACGAGTTTTCCCGCCGCGTCTGAAGGAAACCCGTCAGCCATCTTGAAGAACCCACCACAACCTTAATCGCGTGCTGGCATTGGCCCGCCCTCGGACCGCGTCTGTGGGTGGTCTTCGCTCTCTCCTTTTCTCTTCCCCATCATTCCCCCTCCCCCAACAACCTCTTTTTTGCCACCAGCCTCCTCTTACATTCGCTGCGGACCGTCTTCGACTATCACTAATTCCTGCCGGGTTTCGTATCTTGGATCGTTATTCCGGGAGAAACAACCTTAATAGATTGCTTACGCAGGCTTATAAACAACACGTATACGTTGTTAACATTTATGTAGGATGGTATCACACGTATGCCTAAGCCGAAAATTATATACAACTTATATATTTGTAAACATATGTCTTTGATTTTCAGAAAGTAATATGGTTTAATGATCGCAATGTCCGTTTGTTTATACAAGCAATCAGCCATTTTTCAACATAAATTTCGCCTAGTAACAATATCAGATAGAAATTAGAGCTTTCCGACCGAAAAAAATTGAAGCCACTCATAGTTATGATCACAAAACAAAAAAGAATATGAAGAAATCGAGAAAGTCATCGCAATGGCATTCATCATTCATTACCATACGATAAAAACGGACTATGATGGCTCATGTACACATAAAATAAAAAATAATGCTACCTATTAAAAGTATTTTTACTTACCATACTGAATGCTACACATCATTGCTAAGTTAACTGATAACATAAATCATTATTCAATCGATCGCCCTGTAATATCGAATTAATAAAAGGCTAAAAAAAATCCAACCACAACGTCCAGGTTACGTATGGCAACAATGTCATAATTATTATTATTATTTAATTTCACAAGCAACAATGAGTAATTGACTTAGGTGTATTGTTGGATATAATAATGAAACATTTCTGCTATAAATTACCAAATTATATTATAGATGATATTAAGACTATACTATATATACTATATACGTATGTATGTAGACGCAGTTTAGACACAGCCGGAACTTTGGTCCGCGGAGATTTGGTCCGCTACGATTTTCCGGGTGCCGTATGTAGATTAGATAAACTCAGGAAATTAATTTTAGTTTGGAGCTCGTGACTCGAAACATTTTCATATCGGAACCCAGTTTTCTAAAACACCTTTTCGATTTTTTATCGGTTCGTTTTTCGAAACTATTCACATCCAGATATCAAAATGAAGGGAGAAGAATGCTCGTACGTCAAATAGTTCGTATGAGGAGCAGTTCGTAAACCAAGACGCCATCGTATGGCGCAAGGATGGCGGTAGAAACCTTGTCTAAAGCTACATAGGATTGCAAGGGGAGGAATTTATTTAGGATTATTGTTAAAAAGAAAAGTGGTAACTTATTTACTCACTTAGAAACGGAGAGCGTGAGTGTTTGTGCTGGTAACAGAATGGAGGGATGTTCACATATCATTGAATCCGCTCTGAATTATTGCTATTGTTATGAATCGGGATGCTATTTCAAACATTTGGGGGGGGGGCAGGAGAAGAATAGGTATCGGAAGTGTAACAATAATTCTTTTAGCAGAGGATCATGCGAGTGATGTCATTAAAAATGAAAGGCATCTCCGGTGGGGAACAGAATGGTGCTTGAATTCAGCACCTCTTTGCCCTCTTCCGCCTACATTTTTCAGAAGAATATCAAGGTCGGTTTAGGATTACCACTGCGCTTATTTGCTGGATTTCTCGCCATTTACGCACTTGGAATGGTACGGTAAGAATCGCTTGCACAATATTCAGCACTTAGTGAAACTCATTCCTCCAACATCAACTACCGATAGCTTCGGAGAGCGAATAAGGCTGAATTGGCTAGATGAGGAGTGAGGTAGCTTGGGTTTAGGTGACTTTAATATCCTCCCTGGACCGGAATGTTTTAAACAGAAGTGTAAGTATAGGTGGCCAATTACAAATGTTTCCCTCAATTCATGCAATTTTATATCTCATATTATTTTAAGTATACATGTAATTATGTAAAATGTCACAAAATTGAACCCACTGCCACCGGGTTGTACACCCTTGCAAATTTGTAATAATTATAACACACTCTTATGCCATCAAAAAGAAGTGACTAAGAAAAATGTCGCTATTTAGTTGTGAATCAAACAGAAACGCTCACGGTCAATTTATAACTTAGGAAAGCGCAAGTTACAAGTCACGTACTACATAAATGTTCGCGCAACATCAGTGGCAGAGAAGTGCGACCTTCATACATTTGATCTACTTAATTAATTGATCAGAGATGAGTAATTGCTGTAAATATGGGAGTCGCAATCGAAGTATAAGGTGATTAGTAGCTGATTAATGTATTGATTGATTGTGGTGTGATTGGTGAAAGTGACTTGTCCTATATATACTTATGTACATCGGATTGATGAATTTATTATGATAATTAATATTATAAGGAAAGTTAAATGAATTCATCAGAAGATAGAAAAATTGGAACATAAGCGAGAGTTTTTCATCCTTCGACTTGAACGTCTATTATTTACGAAATGTTGCCATTCATGTAAATGAAGATGGCAAACTTTGATTAGTCCGCGATATACTGCAGACCCAGGGCCGTCTAAAACGNATATTATAGGTACATTTAAATGAATCACTTCTCAACAAACATGAGCCATACTTAATGCTGCAAAATATTGATTTTCGAATGATAAATGATTGTTTGAAACAATGTAACGTTACATACCGATAAGTAGCTTCGGGATTGTTGAAATATTAGTCGAGTGACAATGGAAGCAACGAATAGCCGTTGAACGTGCCCCTGTAATCGTCCTAGTTCGCAGGAGTAATTTTGACACGCTTAATCGTAAAGTCTGCGAATGATGGACCATCTTGGGAAGGAGCTCTGGGGCTCTGCTCCATGCATAACAATAATTCGAACGCGGTCCATAAACCTCAGTCCAACTGATGTAAATTTTAGGTCTCCCGCCTTCGCTGCGTGTCACCGAATGGATTAAATGGGCCGAATATCGATTCATTTTCGACACGGAACGAAAAAAAAGCAATCCGTCGACACAATGGCACAGTTATGACGGACGAAGCGGCGGATGACTCTCCCGCAGATAAAACAAACTGCGCCCGTCGTTACCATAGGTTACATCCAATCCCTCATCATTCGTAATGCCAGTGATTGCCGCGTAAACCCACTTTCCGAAACGATCTCACAAAATCCATAGTCGCATTACTGCGCGAAAGGCATTCCTCCGAACCAATGTGCTGTGGGGGGCTGTTCGTGGGCAATCCTCGGGAATTTTCTTCGGAATTCAAGGTCGCCGCGATTAAGTGATACCGAAAGCTCTCAATTGGGGAGGCGCCCAAGGAGATTTTGGTCGGACTACCTGCAGCTACAGGAGAACCTACACTACAGCCACGCGCCGCAAGAGGCTTGCAGAGTACGTTATATGTAAATGTAGAACGGACAAACAGCTATGCTAGGTTCTGACCGAAGGAAAGTAGTCCGATTCACAATATACAATTACGTACTTACTCTTCAAGCCAACATAGTCCAAGTGGCTGGCTCTGTTGTAACGTCAGCAATCCTATCAAACTAAATATTCAAATGTTTTAAGCATAAACTTACTTCCTAAACATTTCATTTTTACAACGGTCATACAATTATTTGACGAACAGACAACGGAAATTGACGGCGGAAATGTCTATTTGCTACAAATTACAACAAATGTAATTCCTTTCATTTAAAACATAAGTTAAATACGAAACTTATTTGGTTTAAAATATGCCCTCTGTAACAAAAGCGTATAATTGTTAGGAAAAAGGATATAATAAACCGATGGATAAACGTCGGAGAAAAGACCGTTTAAAACCGGAAATCCTACCCGCATATCCCACTTTCCGGGTTTCTCTTACCCGGAAACGATAAGTTAAAGCAGTAAGAGAATACATTCAATTTCCGTGGCTTAAATTTATCCAGATTTATATTGGGAAATGTAAAATTGTTCCAATATTAGACAAGAGGCGTTCAACACTATCTTACCGATTCCATCACAAGAAAGCGATACTAATAAGGTACAGTTTCTGACTGAACGACTAATATGAGTCTGAGGCTCTCTAGCTACATTGTTTTAAATCTAAACAATAGATTAAACAACATAATTTTATCAATTTAAATGAAACAATGGAAGTTAAAAATGGATGCTTTTTGCAACAAAGTTAATGTGTAACCTTGAGATTGTTGCTTCTAATCCCATTAAACCCAGACATTGTAATGAGCTTCGAGGCACATTTCATACAAATTTTGATAAAATCGTTCCAAAGTCGAACAGTCGCACGTCATGCAGAACTTTACTCGACTACTGGCCTCATCTCCAAAGGCAAGCACGTCGAAACCGTCTCGGATACTCAACTCGCGGAAGACGACGTCCTACAGCGATGTGAAATCTCAGTCTATCGCAAACCCTCGCCTATAAAAAAGGTGACCCGTGCAAAATGGAGGTAGAATACGGCGAAAATCGACGGGAAGATTCGCAGGAGATTCCCTCGAGGCGACGGCACGGAACAAGAGAAATTTTCAATGGAGGTCTTCCTCAAAACGCAAGAAATTTTAGAAAGCGAGGAGTGGAGATGACTTAAGTTGAAGAAGAGACTGAATAAATTCATAATAAGATGACGCCCAGAGGGCTGAGAACAGGTGGATAACCCTGCTGACTAAATAAAGAGGGGGAGATGAAGTGGGGGGCTGTGTAAAGCGTCCTGAGGGGGATTTTGTGTGGAAGAGAGGGCCCAAATCGACAGAACTACACCTCAGTAATTCCTCGCCATCCCACGCATCCGTGCCTACGTCTATCAAGTTTTTCGGATAACTGCCAATGATAGCTTCAAGACCTTTCAAATAATCAACGGAAATTTACCCGTAAGATATCGGTTGGGGTTGTGAGATTTTCTATCCAGAATTAGCAAATTCAATTATGATTGTTTATTTAATAAGTACAGATTTCAAAGCAATATCGGATACAAATACTAAACGAGGTAATCACTTCTCAGAGACACGGAAGTTAACCAAAAACTTCAGCACTCAAATGAAGAAAGTTTTTCACTTCACTTAAGCAATATCTATAGGTTCCGTGCACCCTTATGGTATGACTGTTCAAAAAAGAAATTGCCATTTACGCTGGATAATGGATAAGCGATACCAAAGAATTTCTTAAGAATGTAAACATGTACATAACTTCGCCCCAAAGAACTTAGAACATAAAGATGCACAAGTTTCCTTTCCGATAGTTACCATTAGCCTCCTCAACGACAGTAGGTACAAATCCAAGTCTCAATGAGCATAAGAACTAAAATCGATAACAACGTCAACTTTTGAATCGTTAAATAAGTAAATGTTCGGATCGTTGACATCATCGGAAGTCCTTAGATTAATGGAAGTTTAAATTTCTTCTTTTTTTAGAGTCGAAAAATTAAAAAGTTCATTGGTGATAGCTGAGCCAATGAAGAGACGCTAAGGAGTTGGTACCTTGCAGGAGCATTACTGCTATCAGTTGCGTGACAGGCAACAATCAACTTGATGTCATAATTGCAGACTTCGACTACTAACAATCTCCGCGGCAGTCATTACTACGCAACAATCAGGCAATGGAGTTGCAAGGATTGTTAAATGATTGTTAGTTGATACATATAAAGAGGGAAATTGTTGAAGTATATGCTCGATGCTTTACTTATCCCAGTTTAACTTAGTCTATCGTTATAGCTCCAATGTCCAACTCCCCAACTTTAATTTTGAGATTCTCACATCCCTTTTGGGTGTTCAATCATTGACGCCCCATTGATTGTTGCAGCCTGAAGCGGTTGCCTCGCTATCCGTTTTAAGCCGGTCCTGCGGAAGTACCGTGACCCTTCAAGGTAAGCATATCGCCCTGGAAAATGGTATGAATGCACTGAGGTATGTGAACTGGACGAACGGATGATGTTGAAAAGACAGAAGTACTAAGGCGGAAAGCCACCGAGGCACAGCGAAAGGGACAATCAAAAGCGAGGACTGAATGAATACCGAAGCGAAACGAGAAATGAAAATCTGAGGAAAGTAATGAGATGGCTGGGAGAATAGGTGGGGGAGGAGGTAGGCGGAGAGATAAATCACTCGGGAGATGACGTAGGGCGGCCGTGGGAAGGCCTTGTGTTTGGGCCCTTCGTAGAGGAGAAGGCAACGCGGGTGAATATGAGAGGTTTTCACGTAGAAGATGAAGACACGTAATTTGAGAGCATATGCTCATGCCGATAGGAATTTGAGGATATCCTTTTTTGTCCCCTACGTAATAATCTTCTCTCCGATACTCGGAACGCCCACAACCGACCGGATCGGCTCTAACCACGCTTCCCTATCCTCTGGGATAGATTCCTCGGCATTCGTATCCATGGAAGCCGAAAACTGTTTATTTACCTCTGTTTGGTTTCTGGTGATAAGCATAGGTTTGAAGAAGCCAGCGCTATCCTCGGGTATATTGTTTTTCTTTGGTAATCAAGCAGAAATAAAAAGAACTTGAGTGGGATGAGGTGAAGCTGAGTTGGACCAAAGAAGGAAAATATGCACCGTTGGAAGAAAACAAGGTTTAAACAGAGAACAGCTTTACGTATATTCATTGATTGAAAAAAGCGTAAGTTGCAATTATAATGTTTCACTTTGACCAACATCACCTCATTGTTGAGTTTTAAATCTTCCGAATATCATCTAAAGCTGTACTAATCCTGATTTAAAATTATTGCTTCACTGATGGGTCTATCCAATCATTTAATACGAGGTTCGATTTGGAAGTGATACAGTAATTGAAAATTGGGGTTTATGAAGGTTTTCGTATCTCCTTGGGAGGCATATTCGTTTTTGTGCAAGCCAATAGCAGAGTCTATACAAGTATTATGATTAATAGACTGTAAGTATACAAGCATATAAATCATCATGAATTTGCTCACATATCTTTGAATTAGAAGAATATGGCTGGTGATAGATGGTATTGACATTAGACCCAATCGCAAATCAAAAAGGGAAACTTTTCGACCCCGAAACTCTTTTATGCACATTTCCTTCTTCCGCAGTATAATTCGTCCTATATTCTGAACATCCGCTAGTTCTAGTATGGCTAACTGAATACTTGACAAACTTTAATCAAGTCATGTGCAAATATAAAGTGGCAATATCCTTTGCTGTTGCTGTGTTGTTTATTTATCTGAGGCACTGAACACACGTTCGCCGTTTAAATACGACTGAGCGAAGGACTTAACCCCTTCACGTCCAACAATCGGGTGTTCACGATTGAACTTCAGGAAAATATACGAAAACCTCTAACAATGGTGATTTAAAAGTTACAAATTATTGTTGTGGTTAATAGTGAGGATATCCAAAATTAAGCCGTGTTTGAAAAAGCATTCACCAGCAACATTCTATGAATAAATCACCCAGTAACGAATGCCTGTTGCAACAATAAAGTTGTAAGATAATAATAGACGTCGAAACTTAAAACAGTGGTCAGGAACCACGGCATCGAACCGTAAATTTTCGCACCGGATTTCGCTCAGATTAAAAAAAAAAAAATATTGGTTCAATTCAAGTTTCACTTCTGGCAACGCCTAACCGGTATGAACCTCAATAATTGTAATATTAAATCCTGATTTTTTAAATTATTTCTAGCTTTTTCATTTCCGCTACATTAAACTAAATTTTAGAGTAAAAAGTTGGTAACAGTTAGTTGCAAGTCCTTGTTACTCATGTTTAGACAAGTTTCCTCAAATTACACTTAAGTAAAACGTGCACTGATTAAAACAAAATATCGCACAGGAAACAATAACGGTTTTTGGTTTCGGTTAGCGTTCCAGAATTATTATACTTTCGGTTATTGTTAAAGAATTTTAATACTTTCGATTCAGGTTTTCTCTCCGGTAAAAATTACTTTTTTTCCAAAAACCAGCGCCGGTAAAAGTGACTGTTTCAACGGTTTTGGATGCCCGGTTCGATGCCCAGGTCCAAACAAGTCAGGAGTAAACAATCAGCAGCTGTCGAGTGAGTTCTTTGCGCCTAGGGCTGACCGTACAACGGAAAGCAGTATTGAATGCGTACAATGCACTTTCACGTCGATAACAAACAATATTTTCCACCAATGACTCATTTATTTCCTGTAATATTACAAACGTATTAGTGGAAAATCTACATTCCGTATTGTCTGCCAGACTCGGAATGTCAAGTGTCACAGATCAGATGAACGTTAGGTATCGTCGGATGAATTAATGGAAACGTTGCGTTAATTTCAAGTTTAACCGAATTAAAACGTTGCGTGCGCGATTTAATTTGCCTCTATCGAGTTACAGAGCAGGTTAAAGGTCAGTGACCCGTGTTTCGGCAAATAACCCGCAACCCAAAAGCCATAAAACATCGGTTATTAGTTTTCCGGAGATAAAATCACACTCTGATGCAATTGGGTGGGATGCACCGTTTAGCATCAGCTACGGCGCCGAATTTCTGGGGAAATCCGTTCCGACGGAAACTTTGCACCTTTTTTCGCTTGTTAAAAATTAAAACGAAAGCGTAACCAAACAGAGCGGCAAAGCGAACAAATAAGGCGCTATACAATGATCGGAATTAACACAGTTAGTGATGCCAGCGCTGCGTAGGAATGAAAAAAATCCGATCTTGGAAAAACATTTGCTTTCCGTAGCGAATTTCCCCTCCACCGAAGCGAAACCTATTCCACTTCGTGGCCGCGTAAAACTTCAATTTTGCGACAATTCGCATAAAATCTCCGACATGAAAGTATACAAAGGTTACGGATGAACATTTGGGTGATGGTTGCGTTGCGTTTCATTTTTAATGCTTACATTACTAATGCATTTCCTATTGCCGAGTTTTCTAATGTTGATTACTGCAGCGTTTATTATTAAAGTATTTACTAACGTTGCTATCATTATTACTACGTTCATTGTTGCCGCCTTCATTGTCGCTGCGTTTGTTATTGAAGCATTATTACTCCTGAGTGTTTATTATTCTTTCCATTATTGTTAGGCTAGTATTTATTTCCGTCTATACAGCCGGTTTCTGTTGCGTAGTGGTTAGCGTAATAACCTTGCAACACTGAGTTCCCGGGTTCGAATCCTAGTCAGGGAATGGTCGTTCGTGTGTGATTCTATTTGTTAAGGACTCATTGTAAGAATAGTCAATCTGGACTAAAATACGCCATATTAATAAAGAGAAATTATTATAATTATCATTTCCTCAATTACTGCTCCGTTTATTATTTTAGCGTTAATTATCACTATACGTATTACAAAGTTCATATTACTTTAAGATTTCCGGCGTCCGGAACTTAGAGGACTTTTCCAACTTTAATTCAATCATTTGACACATTTTGGAAAATTATACGGCTAAATTCACAAGATTGATGTCACGAAGTTAACATAACAATAAAAACTTATAAAGACCTAGGGGTACAGCGTTTATACTGATCTTCCTATTGAACACAGTTCTTCGTTTCTTTTAAGTATACTTATGTACCACGTGATCTACGGTTTCTTAGGAAAAGAACTTTGAATTTCATAAAATCAGTAATAAAATTAGATTTAAAACGCACTACTTCAGTAGGTAACAATTACCTTGAACATCATAAGTTAAATCATTTATGAATAAACACATGAACAACAACAATTATTACTTACATTATTTATGTATGCTCACATCATTTATATAATTATTCTCTTTTTATACATATAAGTCCTTCAAATATATATTTGTCCATGTCAAAGAAATCCGACCACACCACTAGTGTTACAGAAACGCACTACCGTATCTGTGTCGGAGGAGTGAGTGAAAAGTCTAAATGATGGGAGGGAAAGGAGCTCGTTTCACGGGCAATAAAGGAGCAGATGTGTTGCCGACCATTCCCCTGTTCTTCCTATTGGTGGAGGCATATTTCCGGTCACTTCGATCCCGGGCAAGATTAACCCGTCAGCTGTCAGACAAAGAACAAAGGATTCGAATCCCATATGTTGGTTTCTTTGCTTCTCGACAAATGATTCTGTGACAACGCCTGTCTTATCGTACGGAATGAGTTATTGCTAGTGTTGACTCACGGGTTATTCCAAAAGACCGCGAACTCTCGTCCACCAATAAGGACATCCTCGGCTTACCTGTAAAATAGAAAATAATGAAATTTAAATATGGACTATGAAGACTGTCATCATCTTATGAATTATCTTAAGCATCGCCAATGTAAAATGCAGTTCCCTTTTTAGTTCAAAATGCATTTATTTTATTACTAGCTGACAATTGTGAGATACCCTGCGATTCTCTTAGACAATTTTACATTTATTTCTGGGGTAAAATATCATTCTTATCTCAGCATAAACGTCTCCATAATTTTAACAAAATACACGGTGGCATCTTTCGCAATAAAAAATATCTGTGGGTTACAAATGAGATGTTTTCAACGATGACAACGATGTGACAGTATGACAACGCAAAGAATGGAAGTATATTAACTAAAATGGTGTACAAAGAGAATGTGAATGGAACTGCTGATTAGGAGGGATGCCAATTTATTTTTAATAATGTCGCCAGAAGCAGCCTAATAAAACGAAAAATTCAAGAGAAAATATCGCTAAAATGAAATTAAAAATTACATTGGCTTCAAATAGCGTTTACGAATATCGTATCCATTCAAGAATATCCATCTCAGTTTCCGCCGCAAAAGTCTGGTGGCAGCGTATATATGTACATTAATTACACATTACGGCTTCACGGCTTCCGTGGCGGTACCAGGGCAAACGTAGTCCCCGCTGCACATCACCCTACCAGGCGTTACGTTAAACATACAATACACAATCCACGTTACGTTAAAAAGGAAAAAAAAATTAAAATGGGTTTTTCGTAAATTTGATGATAACTGCTGGGTCGATTTGTAAAAAGATGCAGAATCAAATCAAATTACATTAGATAAATTAATGAAAACATGGAAAATTCAATTTTGTTGTTTACTTTGCCATGCATTTTCTAATTTCTTTCTCTGATTTCTTCCTTTTATAATCTAACTTCTAATTTTATATCTTTTGGAAACAAATCAATTTTATAATGACTAATCCAGAAATTATCGCTTGCAGGGGATGAACTGAGATATAGTAACCAATTGTGTAAAGGTGTCACACTTAACGTTGTTATGCGAAATTATTGATGCTAATCATAAGAAAGTATTACAAATAAAAAAAGTTGACAGATTTCTACATATTAATTGACAACATTTATGGATATGGGTTCTAAAGGACATATTTTTAGAATTTTAGGGGGGGCAGTGCGCGTCAGCCATCCCCCAGGATGCTCGCCTAACACCTATAAACAAAGAAAACTAACCAGATATCTTATAACCTAATTTTGCGAAAGTGCACACTTGTCTAATTTGACCT
Source organism: Ladona fulva (assembly GCA_000376725.2). Classification (NCBI taxonomy): domain Eukaryota; kingdom Metazoa; phylum Arthropoda; class Insecta; order Odonata; family Libellulidae; genus Ladona; species Ladona fulva. Next base: position 58,098 of record KZ308539.1, read on the forward strand.
CTTTAGGATGGTCTCTTGAACAGTCTCTTTACAGTTTTACTGTTAATAAAACTTAAATGATGTTATCGAAAAACCTTGTTAAGTTAACCCTTCGTCTATATTGACGCATATGCATTTATTTATATTTGACAAATATAAATAAAGGTACTTAATTTCATTTCATTTGTTACGGAATCTGATGTCTGTGGTAAGCGATAGATCGCAAGGAAACATCGCTGGTAATGAATTTTACACGCTAATTGATAGCATAACTTGGAATTAATCTGCAAAATTCAATGTTTTTAATTGCGCCCGATTCATACGCATTAGTAGAACGCAATATTCCGTTGCATTCGCGAGGATTGGAGAATCCATATCCCGCAGCACAGGTCGTCAATTAGTTTCCACCAATTCCGAGCGGTATGATAGTCCCGTCAGCGATGATAAGTAATGAATGGCCACGGTGCTGCTGCTACACCGCTGACTTCGCCAGAAGCAAAGCCTTCAGCTCCCATTACACTTCTTCGCTTAAGAGAGTCAAATATCTCTGTTCAGCGACCTCTTTCGAATCTTATCTCTCACTTGGATCGGACTATTCCTTCCTTTGATATGTCATCCTATTCCACTTTATCCTCGCCCTTTCCTTTTGTTGCCATATAAAAGAAGATCGCCACGAGGAAACATTTTCTTCCTCCATCTCTCCTGCTGATGCGCCGCTTTTTCCTTCAATATATTCAATTCTGCATTTAGATTTTTCTGCATCAATAACCACCCCCTTCCATCACATTGAATGGAAGATATTCACATTTATTTTCAAGAACAGCATAATTTCGTATTTATTAACTTTTAAATTATAGTCCATACAAAGTCAAAGGAAAACAGGTTGGATACCAAAGGTTACGTAAGAAAAGGATTTCCATAAAAATAAAATTGACTACCACGGTTTGAAGACCCCATTACTTATGCAAAATTAAAGTGGACATGATCGCATAAAATCGATATGCGACATTCTTTAACCCTTAACATACCAAGAATTACATTTTTACTGTTCTGCTGTAACTATAACAAATATTTTTTTCTTGACTTTTATTGGTGTCCCGCATCAGTTTAAGGTAAAAAATATCATTAGTCTTTTATAAAATTCTTTCATAGAAACATAAATAAATAAAAACTCCCTTGGGTTCCCGGCATAACCCCGATTTCTGCTTGCTCTGCCTCGTAAAAGCTTTTTCTTAAATATACGCTCTGATCGAGCACAAACTTTTCAAAAAAGAGATTGAGCTTCTAAACGAAATCTATAGCAAGATTGTTAATGTTAAACGCGTTAGTACGACCTTTCTCGAAGTTGGCAACAGTATATAGGTAATATTTGGCTTACGTTTACGTTTACTATTATTAAAATAAATAAACAAAATATTGTTGAAAAGAAATCCTGGATCTATATCTTTCAGAAACCCAAAAAAAAACTATTTTAAGTAATCTAAAGCAATAAACGATTAAGAAACAAAAGAAAAACCGTGGGGTCCTCCGAAGCCATTTCACCAGCTTGGTGGATAACTTGTCAAAGTAGGCTTGATATGTTAACGGTTAAATGCATATTGTCGATTACGGATATCGGGTCCAAGTCTCGCAGCAACAATAAACATCGAATTTCTATCAAAATTCACCAATTGCAAACGCTGTCGTCTTGGCGACAGATGCCACGGAGGTGGAGTTTGTTTACCCTCTCTCCTTTCCAGTAAGATTACGATAGAAAATTAGATAGCNGATATCGGGTCCAAGTCTCGCAGCAACAATAAACATCGAATTTCTATCAAAATTCACCAATTGCAAACGCTGTCGTCTTGGCGACAGATGCCACGGAGGTGGAGTTTGTTTACCCTCTCTCCTTTCCAGTAAGATTACGATAGAAAATTAGATAGCTAATAAACGGCGATGAAGCTTGACTTTGTCAGGGATGTAACCAATGGGGGGCCTTAGAGAGGCACGGCTCCCCTAAAATTTTCTCATCCCCCTCTTACTTATTATGAGATAAATAGAAAGGCTACGGAAAGCGAACACAAAATTGCGTGGAGAGATATTCGTTCTGAATCGATAAGAAGAACAAACGGCCATGTAAATTGTCTCCATTCTTCGAACCTTGCACCGACGCGATCACTCGAATTCCGCTGCGCCATACGAGAAGCGACGGGACGAAAGGCACCAAAGCATAAGGCACAAAGATCAATGCATCGCAAAAGGGGAAAAAGGAAACCCAGCGACCTATCGAATCCGATCCATTTTAGTTTTCCGATTAGTATTCATTGGACGTCTACATAAACAAAGACGGATGCAGGGTATTGTTTCGGAGACTCCATCAGGAGGAAGGGCAGGGATTACATGCTCTTGGAATCGCTTTGTGTCGGCCCAGATAGGGGAGAAATCAGAGCGAAAGAGACGGGAAGAGAATGGGGTTTTGGAGGAGCATTTCCCAGCGAATTCCACGCATGAGGAAGGCAAGTCTCATTGTACCGCCTCCGTCAGTTCCACCCCCATTCATCTTGCCTCCGCACCATCGGACGGGTGATAAATGTCCGGCGCGGGGGCCCCACACCACCGCGGGCCCCACCTGCACGCATCCACCCCCCGCGGTGAGTTCTCATTTGCAATTCCTTCCACCCCCAGCATGTCTCCCTGACCCCCCGCGTATAATAAAGCCATTTATCCATGGCCTAATCTATTTGTCCATCCATTCCAGTAGTATCCTTTGCATTCCCCACATATGACCAACCGATCCCCTTCCTTTTTCCACCAAAATGAGGACGTCAACGATAACGTCGCGCCGAACCCGCGTCCGGGGATACATCAAAGACTTTTAAACCGCTTCTCTCTCTTTTCTCTGCGAATCTCCCGTATTCTTCTCGTTTCACGTGTGGGATGCGCGACCGTCGAAGGTTAATTGAAATACGAGGGACAGATAAAAAGGCTGTGGGTGATATATCCTCCCAGCACATCGAATAAATATATCAGAGGGGTATAAAGTACTAATGGAATCGGACGAGGAAAAAGGCCCAGTGGTCGTTTGTTAAAAGTGATGCGCACTTCGAATAAAAAACAACAGCGCATCCGTCGGGATGTAAAACATGTCGTTAAGAAGTCATTCTCAGATGATTATTGAGTAGGTTCGGTGCAAAAGTGAGGGAGGGAAAGAGAGATATGATTTATTGTATAAAATGGAGGCATTGTCAAGCTGAAAAAGAGGTGTTCAATATTTTTCGGGGCTTTATTTCCCTCGTGGCAGTTCCTCTATTAACTGATTTATGGATTTTCTATTATTTTCGAGATAAAAGAAGATCGTACTGCGTCCCTGGGTCCTCAAGGCCAAGCATAGAGTACGATTGAGGATACACGAGAGCTATATCGAAACCATGAGTTTTGGTGCCAAACTCAAAATGTACTGAAATTTCATTTAAAAAAATATTTTTTCTATATTCATATTTGATGCAAAAATTCGTACATAACGCATTTTTAAATGAATTATTTCTTCTCTAAAAATCGGAGAATTACTTTCAAAGTAAAAGATTTGGAACGAAAATAAGAGAAGTCTTATTTTATTGATGGAACTGTTAAATTTTAATGAACTATTGCGTAAAAACTTGCAGTTAAATTGTTCCATTTTACGAAACCACAGAAAAATTTCCTGCGGTTCAGTTGTTTTTTTTTGCAGTTAACGATTACCATCTAATAAAAGCCTAATGGAGTTTTTGTAACATTTTATTTACTCAGAATATCTTCATTAATGCTTAACTGATTAACAGTAGTTTTGTTAGGATAAGCAAATATAAGGACCAATCAGATTTCAAAACCTAACATGCAGTAGGGGTCGGTAATCGTTAAAATATATTAAGAAAACCCTATCAGAAAACTAGCTGAATATCGACTAAAGAATCAGTCACGGTACATATTCATATGACACATGGAAAGAGAATGTAAGTGTTCATCCATGGACATCTGTAACTTATCTAAACGTGAAAATATATTTTTAGACAGACATCAAGTTACCGGTCCCCAGAGAACCACACGGGGGAGCGCGTTCGCTGTCCCTACAAGCAGCCCCAGCTTCGAATCCCGGGGGAGCAATGATGTTTTTCCTACATCCTAAGAAACGGGTGGCTCCCAGGATTAATAGATCCACTGCGGCCCAGAAATGTCAGTCAGGCGACGTTAGAGTCGATGCTGACCACAAATCATCCACATTGCATAACGCTTTGTTACACTTAGGATTTCATTAAGCTTTCGCTAAATGGGTATACTATTTTACCAATCGGATAGTGGCAAATAGAAGCGGCAGTGACCATCAAGAGAAAAGAATAAAAGAAAGTTACTCCAAGAGTAACAAATACAAAGTATGCCAACAGAAGTATACAATTCGCAAATCGATCACGGTCTAATCTTGGCTTCATTTTGTGGTATATAGTTGCTAGGTAATATGAATCCCAAATATTATCTAAGGAAACGAATAAATAGCCACAAAAAAGTGTCATGGTAACGCCTGTAATATACCATTTACGTCAGAAGCTATAAAAGATTGAGACGAAAGGACCTAATGACAATAATTGAGGAAAATATAGTTTCAAGTAGGCCTCAAGAACCAAAGGAACGTCAGTTGAAGCTCAAAATGGGCAACTGCGTGATTAAACAGCTTTAAAAAGCGTCACTATGACTTACCAAGAACAGCTTCGTGAACATTTCTGATCTCATCTTAATTTAAATCCAATGTCAGAAATACATATATCGTACAGAGTATAGAACATTAAGAACCATTTCAATCGATCATTTCCTTTCGGTAGCAAAAATGAACGAATTGCAAAACAGAAGGTAGGTTCTAGCAAAACAATGAAATGTATAGCGATAGCAGAATAAAATATATTAATTGTAGCTAAACGAGGCGCAAACGCGTTCCAAAAAACTTCCTATTTGTATAGATTAAAAAGATTTTTAGGAAAGAAAAATTGCTTAAAATTAGTGAATTTATAAAAAAAAACTTTCTCAGTTTAGAGCTCTATTATAACTATAAATTAAAAGCTCGCGGTATAAAATTGAATACAAAAATGGGAAAATGGACACAAATTTAAGAGTACTTTCGATAATCATTAATATCAGATGAGTGCATTGTAAAGAAATAAAAATAATGACCAGTTGATAAACTGAAGGGTAAGGAAGTAAGAAGAGTTGAATGGCGTTCTCAAGGTATACGATAAGGAATTGAGCGCAATGATATTGTTCCGTCCTTGCGAAATAAGCTCAAAGGCAACCCCGCTAGGGTTCCATCTCCAAAGCTGCATGACTCCAGGGCGAAGCAAGGCAGAGTAATTGGCAGGGACACACACAATGGCTGAGGTTTCCGGATTGGTTGAAATCGTAGCCGATATCAAGATCGAGCTTACATCGATCATTGCGATGCAATCGCGGTTGGAAACGGGCACAGAAAAATTCGGTCAAACAAATATCTGTGCACGCACGGCTCAACTAATCAAATCCATTTATTGTTTTCGCTTATCTGTCCCTTGCTTTATCGATATCCATTACGCGGACTCGTTACCTATCGCTCCAATAGGATCAAATGCTTCTTTTTTATTCCTAATCTGGCCGACGAACCGATTGAAAAAATAGCTCTTGACTAATTGATGGCGACGGAAAAATTGAACGGCAAAAAAACTCGAAAAAATACGTTGGACGTCATTGGTTTCTAAGAGAGATTTCGAATGAAATGTTTGATGAAGTGGGATTTGAGCAGGGCTTGCTAAGCAGGGGAGGCAACCGCCTCAGGGCTAAGCTATCACCGGGGCGTCAATCACTAAGTATCAGAGGGAGTTAAGACCTCCCCAACAACGACGATTGAATACATGCAATTGTTTGCTGCGCTTAACAATGAAGATTAGCTGACTTATGATGTACCAACAGAAGTGTTTTTATCAGTTAAGTTCGACTAAAGATGAATAAATTAGCGGCTACGTATTGCAACAAATATAGCATAACTTTAACAAATATTGCGTGATTGAAGTTTGGGTCTAAACAAAAAATTCAACAAATAACAGGCAGCGTGAGGGAAGCCTAAGAAGCTACAGAACTAAAACAGGTACTGGGCAGGAGAGCAATATTTTGTCCTCATGATTCCTTATTATCAATCTTTGTGGAAGAAAAGGGTCCTGATAAACATACTGATCCTACCGCCTTACTCTTTCGATTGCAAATACGTAATTGCAGTAATGTGAACATAAATCTTATATTTACGGCTGAAGAATGATCGAAATTGTTTGGCAGAAATATTAAATTAATGTATTTATCAATATCTAAGAACTTTCCCGCCGATGTTTAGATCTAACTATAATATGAAGTCACGATGACGAAGGCTACATAATATTTTCAAACTTTAGCTACAGTTTTCCGAACCGAACGCAAAACGAATCGCCTATTATTAAGAGCTACGATGTAATGACGGGAAACAAAGGCATAATTAGACACACAACAATGTTACATTACTCTGGAATGACGAGTATCTCGGTTCAACCCCCGGTCACGACTGAATTTTCACAACATTCACATCAAATTTGTACGACGGGATGCCTACAGAACGTTTTGGGTTTTAGTATTCAAATAGAAGGAATAGTAAGCAGATAGCTGTATCACCTCAATCTCACTGTTGCCATTGATATTATTGTTACCATTGTCATTATTGCTTTCAATGTATTGTTGCTACTATTTGTTTATAGCCGCCATTATTAACAATGGCAATGTCCGCACCATTAATATTGGTGTAGTAATTGTTATTGTAGCTACCATTGGTATTGTTGCTACCATTGGTATTGTTGCTACCATTGGTATTGTTGCTACCATTGTTATCATAGTTACCATTATTTTTGCTGCCCCCTTGCCTTATTACTTACGTTGCTATAGACGTTTCCGTTGTTAAGTTGCAGTGAGATACATATTGTTGCCCCATGTCACAAACTGCACTCTATTTTTGTTAAAATAACAGGAGATATATATCTCAGTCTTTTGCCTTCTCCTTGGACAATACATCTCCCTTTTCGATTCCCTTTAATGCTCCAATCGCCTTAGGCGTCTCCTTCAACTCTTTTTAGTTTTCTCTACGTGAGGAAGGACTTATAGAGGAAGTGGAGAGATAGGCGAAGTTGGAAGGTGTGGCCTCCGAGTTTTCATTTACCCGTGGGACCCCCCCTGGCTGCTGCTGCTGCTTGATTCTTCGACTATCCGAGGCAATTTAGGATTAGAACCCTCCCCGACTTAATCGGAAGGGTATTAGGTTTCCTCCCTCTCGTGGGATCCGACACAGGTGATTTTATTACAAGGCGTGCCCTGAAATCGTCATCCAGGTGCTGCACTTGAATCCTTCCATTCGATACCCTTCGAACGCTGCCCAACACAATTCCCGCAGGTGCAATCGATAGAATTCCGCGAGAAATAAGTCAATCGCGATCCGGCGCAATCTGTCCCAACCCTTCAGAGTTCAGAATGAATGAAAATGTGTGATTTAGTAAGAGGCGCCTATCTGTGCGTATTTTATTTTTCATTTCCTCTCGACCTATAAATTTATGAAATGGAGCCGAAATGTCAACTGAAATGTTTCTAGAATTGATGGGAGGTCAATAGAAACGGGGACTTCTTTTGCGAGCGATTTGTTTTGCTAAATTCGCAAATGTATATTTGATATCATCATTGACGTAGCGCACAAAACAATGGTTAGATCTAAATCCAACCAATATTAACGCAAAGAATTCATAAAACAGTGATATACGGTGGTACGTTGAGTGACAAGCTGCCCTATGTACAAACTTTTCGACAAACATCTTTAAACTAACTTTATGTCGAGAGACCGAAAAGATATAGACTGGGTTTGAAATACAAACTTTTCGAGCAGATAATTTCGAATTGGAACGAATTAAGTTCCTAAGTCGAGGTATCACTGTGTACGGTAAAAGAGAAATTCGTTATCCGCGTGGCAATCAACAAAAATAGCAACCATGAAATAACCGTAACTATAACCCATGCATAGCAAATTTCAATTTTTGTGACGGGCCTAAATGTAGCTCTTTATCATTGGTTTACATCAATTTAATATACAAATTCACGGTCACATTTGACTGAAGCATGCTTCAACGTATGCATTAATTGCCTATTTGTTTTCTTAGAAACAATTTCTTCGTTACTGTGCATGAATTTCCTAAAATCTTCCTAAAACAACAAACACGCAGTATAACTTTCAATTAACCACTCAAGACAGACAACATAACCACTAAAAGTAGAGATCAATCGGTAATTTACTGCAGTTATTTGTGATCAAATTGCACATTCATTGTATTCGTCAACGAAAAATATATACCCTACGGCTGTTGAATTGATGCTTTGAAATGGTCTACCAGAATTCCCCGGAAGTCAATACTCTTACAAGAATCTCGTAGAATGGACAACTCACTAGGTAACCCTCCAGGAGTTGGCAACCCTAACTGTATGTTGTGCAGGCCTGGTTTAAACAAATGGCAACCATGGAAAACCATTCAGAAATCTAAAGTCAACTCAGAATGGCAGTTCAACTGAGACCGGAACTACCAACCCTTAAACAAAATAATGTTCTTCACTTTTGTTTCAACATCTAAAATTAAAATTCGGAATAGATCAGAGCACGAAACTGGTTTAATCCATTTTAAGATATACGAGAGGATTATAATATGATTCATAACCTTGAAAATCTTCCAGAGCCCATTAAACAGTTAATCAAAACAACTTTTCCTACGCTGGGCTTTTCGTCGAGTAGCAAAAAATGGAAGAAAGCATTTCGGGGAGAGATTTTGGAAGACGAGGAGGAAATGGAGGAAAAAATGTAGATTCGCGCTTTTATAAAGAGGGATTACGAGGAAATTAATTATCTCTCAACTCGATTACGCAAACGGTAAAAGGGTCTAAACAATAGCGAGGAAGGAAACGGCGCGTGTGAGAGAAAACTAAGAAGAAGGTAGATTAAGTGAGCAAAAAGGAGGAAGGGAATTAAATATGAAGAAAGATAAAATGCTGTGAAGAAGCAGCGCCGCGGAATTTTAAATGCTTTTAGAGATATTCGAAAGTAATTATGTTTTTAGATCCCATGTCGAACAAGGAAACATTGCTTTTTTCGTACCTATAGTTATTGTGGACATGAAGTTAATGAAGAGTTTTCTCTTTGAAACACAACGATTAACTACTGGGAAATTATAATTAAGTGTTGCTTTGACACCATACGTTCATTTAGTATAAGTATTGTTAAAAGTGCTTCGACAGCTTCGGTCATTTCGCACGAACGCCCCCTATGAATAGGTTAATTTATTTATTTATTTAAAAACTAGTTAACGCCCCCGCCATGCATAACGGAACTGAATATAATTTAAATATACATCTGTTATCGTATATTTCTGGTCCATAGCCAGATAACGTCCGTCGTAAAATCAGAATAACTCAATATA